>QTSX02000173.1:0-183000 GCA_014839935.2 Entomophthora muscae
ATCTATCATAATCAGGGGTTTAGCAGTGAATTTTTGCTGACTTCTTATCTTCTGTGGACGTGTTATTCCTTCTATTTGATATCCTACTGTAACAAAGAATATGAAATGGAGACCAGTCTTTACAATGGAAGACTGATTTAAAAAACCAACCTCTAAATCTGTGTACTGATCTGAATTTATTGGAGGATTAAACTATTAAACTATTAACTATCAAAGTTAGGGTATTACTATAAAGACTACCCAACTGATGAGAAAGATAATCAAAAGGAATCATGGGGCTAAAACTAGAAGATTTAAAGAGAAGTTAAGGGAAGATTAAATTAGTAAACAAACAAGTCACAAAACCTAAAAAAATAACCTTGAAGGTGGAAGTCAAAATAATCCCAACATGAAGTTGATACTGAAAGAGCACAAGCTTTATTATTCTTGGATTTGAGGTACAGAAAAGAAAGGTAATCTTTTAACCAATGTTGGGTAGTTTTCATAATGAGGAACAAGATCAATAATGATGTTAATTAACTTAAAAAAGTTAGAAGGTAGAAGGCTAAGGAAAAGAAGGAGCAAGACTGGTGATGTTACCCAAGTGAGTTACAGCAAGAGAAAGCAAAAAAGCAGGAAAAACAATCCAAAGCTTGGGTGTGAAATTTGAATTTGAAAGCAAAAACAAGGAGTTCAGACTTAATTTAAACTAACTGAGTGTATAAGTTACAGGGTTTAAACCCAAAGATGTTGTCAGTAAGTTAAAATTATAACTATTAACATAAATAAAATAGGAAAAATGGATCTTAAAGTTAATAAAAAGACCTTGACGTAATTTGAAGTGATAGAGACCAAGGAAAAATAATTGGAAGTGTGGAATAAGGATGGCAAAAGATAAGAAAATTTCAACATAATTCATAGTAGCAGCTGATAAAAGTAGGATTCTGACAATACATGCAGTCAGCATTAACAGGGTGGATTGCAAATATAGGAATTCTGGACAACCCATCAGTATTTTGATGTTAATCACCAGGTCTGTGCACTACTGTGAAATCATACCCCTGCAAGCCTAAGGACCATTGAGCTAACCGCCCTTCAGGCTCCTTCAACTGTTGTAACCACCTGTGAGAAGAGTGATAAATAACTACAGTAAAGTGGGACCAATAGATATAGTGTTGGAACTGTTTAAAAGTGTGTAACACTGCCAAGAATTCCTTTTTGGTAACACTATAATTCTTCTCATGCTTATTAAGCACACAGGAGTAGGCCACCAGTATATCTACACTTTCATTGTTCAGCTGGGCTAGGATTGTGCCTACAGCAACTCCACTGACATTGGAGTACAAGGCAAACTCTTTTTCATAGTCTGGATAGACCAGGATAGGAGACTCTTTGAGCTTTGCCTTAAAAGCCTCTAATGACTGTTGTTGACTATCTTTCCACTTGAAGGGAACACTTCTGAGCAGCTGGGCCAGAGGCTCACTCAGTTCTGCAAAGTCAGGGATGAACTGGCAGTAGTAACCCATCATATCAAGAAATACTTGGACTTTGCACAGATTGATGGGGGCATCATCTTGTTAATGTCATCAACCTTATTGTTCATGGTTCTTATCCTTGTCTGAGTGAGCTCATGGTCCAAGAATTCAAATCACTCCTTGAAGAAAGAGCACTTGGAGAGTTTGAGTTTCAGGCCAGTGTTGCAAGTTTTGAGGAATACAGCTTTGAAGTGGTCCAAGTGGTCAGTGAAGGTGGATCTGAACACTGTTATATCATCTAGATATAAAAGTACTCAAGAGAGCTTCAGATCTCACAAGATGGAATCCATAGCCCTCTGGAAAGTAGCAGGTACGTTACAAAGTCCCTGGTGTATCCAGGTTGGCTCAAAAAGCCCTTCAGACGAAATAAGGGCAGACTTCTCACAATCTTCAGAGGATAAGTCTACTTGCCTGTATCCAGAAGCTAATTCTATCACAGAGAAGAATTTGAATCCTCCTAAACGTCTAAGGGCATTGTCAATTTGAGGTAGAGGGTATAAGTCCTTCTTGGTGAGGGAGTTAAGTAAACAGTAGTCCATGATAATTATGTGTTCTCCATCCTTCTTTTTAAGAATTAAAAGGGGGAGGCCCACAGGCTTTGGGATGGAGCTAACAACCCAGCATCTAAGAGTTGCTTCAGCTCTTTTGATACTTGAGCATTTTTTTACTTGACTACAATGGTAGGGTTTGGCACAGAAAGGGGGGAGCATTTCCAGTGTCAATATGATAGATGACACCCTTGGTCAACCCATAGTCATTAAGAATGGAGGAAAATACATCCTTAAACTGGTCCAGGAGATCAAAAAACATATCTCATTTTTATTTACATCACTTTAAATTCCACTGGGGTTCATATCACCCAACTGTGTTGATGCACACAATGTATAGGGAAAATAAGGGGAAATTACATATGACGCCGCACTACACTATATCAATTCCCCTATTGCAATTCCTGTTTTCCACTTTTAAAAAGGGCCTTTTTATGTTAAAAATCATAGTAATAAAAAATGTAAGAAATTCACTGAAACTTTGCAAATATGTATTTTTTGGCTTTCTCTAAACAACTGGGTACTTTTTAACCCCAGTTGTGTAAGATATTATATGAAATATCTAAGCTCTACTCTTTGGCCTGTTTGAGTTAGCTTCACTGTAAATTTCTTAATTTAGTACAAAAATGGTCAAAAAACTATGTTTTTGAGCTACAGCATCTCAATTATGTCATTTCAAAAACGCCATTTCAACTGCAAGTTTTCAGTCAAAACTCAAAGTTTTGCATAATTGCACTACTAATAAAAAGTTATTTTTTTGAAAAAATTAAAATTTTGATAGTATATATTTTTTACTTCTTCTACAATTCTATGTACAAATATTTACTAGTTTATTATTTAAGCATTCCCATTTTTCCTTTGAAAACAACCCCCAAATTGCTCATATTTTGATGCTAATTCACTTTTAGATGCCTCCCAAATCAACTGCAAAAGCTGCGCCCAAGGCCTCAAAGTCCAAAATCACTCTGCCCAAGGCCAAAAAAGCCTAGACTACACCAAAGAAGCAGCCCTCTAAGGCCAAAGCTCCCCCAAGACCCCAACTCCATCACCTGAGCCAGAGGGAAAGAGTCCTATCCCTCCCCACTCTCCATTTGTGTACTCCCCCTTAGACCCCAAGAGAAGCTTTTCAACTTTAACCACCACTCTTATCCCACATAAGAGCCTGAGGAGGAGCAGGAGTAGGAGACTGAGCCTGGCGCTCCTGTTGACAATCAAATTGGGCTCTGGGATGTAAACACTGTCCATAACCTTTGCAATTGAAATGGCGCCTTTGCTGTGCCTACCACATACCCTGCTAGCTCCCCTTGATGTCCAAAAAGGAGGAGACAGCTTGATGTACAAGGTGTACAGCTTCAGCTGTAATGACAAGAACAAACCCATCCATCACCATCACTTCAAATGTGATCACGTTGGGTGCCCAGCAAGGCTAACCACTTATAGATTTACCAGATTTAAGGCATTAACTGTAGGCCACAACTGTGATGAGCCTTTTGATCCCCTCTATCAACTGATCCACTGGTTTCTTTGCCAAGTTACTCCCACTACCAGGGACAAAAATCTCAACTGAGGTAGAAAATGATGCCCTTATTAATCCCAACTTCCCAACTTCCCAACTTGCTTCTGTTGATGATGCTGCAAAATTACAGAGATACCTCACTGATCAGAGGTATGCTTTAAGCACTGAAGGCATCAGTGCTACCTCAATTGATCAATTGATATTGACTGAGGAACAAAAACTATCTTGTCATGAAGAGATATTCCTTCTACACAATGATAATCAAATGCACAGGAACACATTATCTGCTTCACAACATCTCAATAATTGCAAAACCTCCTAAAATGAAATACTTGGCTTTCAGATGGCACTTTCTCCACCTTTTCAAAGCTCTTCAGAAAGCTTTGGAATATCCATGGGCAGATGGGAAATCTAGTTCTTCCCCTTTTTATACTTCCTCTTTAACAAGAAGAAGGATACATATTTCCGTGCTCTCACTATCCTTAAGAACAGGCTTGATTAAATCCTCTCCACCATTGAAGAGGAGCCCAAGGAGACTAGAGGGCAAAAGAAGAAGACCCCCTCCCAGGATGAAGACGCCCCCATCCCCAAAAAGCAGCCAGAAAGCTTTCCCTACCATGAATATCTGATAGTGGATTTTGAGCAGGCTCAGGCCAATGCTTTTATTGGAGTCTTCCAGATCTCCCCCAGGGATGATACTTTCACTTCCAGCAGGCACTCTGCCGCTGCCTCCAAAAGTGCTCTGATCTGCATGAGCTCATAAATGCAGAAGACACCAAAGAAGCCAAGAACGTGCTCAACTGCTTTGCTGCCCTTGCTCTGGTTAGAAAGAAGGAAATCAATGCCTTCTAAAATGCCCTCCTCCGCCATCCCTATATCATTGCCAACCAGGAAGTCTTCACGCCCTTTATCAAGTATTTCAAAACTCAATAGGTTGGCATTTTTCAAGGAGCACGCCACATCAGAAAAGACAGTGACTCAATCATCTGAAACTTCTTGAAGCAGGTCAAAGACGGCCTTATTAAGGCCACCTCTTCCCTTGAAGGGTGGCTGTCAGGATTTTGGGATATTGACTAATTAACAGATTCAACCAATTATTGCAGGCCAGCTGGCAATTGCTCTTTGGAATGGTTTCAATAGAATGATGCGGGCCGCGGGTTGCAGGATCAATGAATCAACAACCAAATCATTTCAGGCATTAAAAATTTCATGTATTCCTAATTAATAGTGAAACATGCAGATATTGTGCAATTTCTTTAGTCCACCTCAACAGTCACCTTAAACATGATTCTCATAATAATTACTATTCTAAAACTTCAAATTACATTCTAGAACAAGGGCCCTCATAAGGGCCATCATCTGAAACACTTCTAGAAGAGCCCAAAATAGACTGGGCCGTCAGGCCAAACACTCTAAGATAAAAGGCTTTGAGCCTATTATATTAGAGTAGCTCTGATTGAGGAATAATCATCTCCACCAACTAGTAGCCAGTCAGGCTAGCTAGCCACCTGGAATGTGGTCCAGGTCCACAACTACTCCGCTCACATTGAGGGATAGTTGCACAGCTTCAGAAAGGATACTGAGCTGTGGAATTTGTCAAGAAAACTTCTGTCACAAACCGCACACACTCAAGGTTGGGCCAAGCTAACTTGGAAAAACGCGGGCAGCCGGGCCAGCCTCAATATCAGTCTTCTAATAAAGAGCTGATATTTCAAATCCTTTTCCTAGTTTAATTCTAATTAAGTGGAGAGCAAAAGATCATACTGTTGCCATACAGTATTAAGCCCTATAGTAAAATATAGAGATAATAACTTATGAACCTATATCCAGAAGTAGGAAGAACTGTCCCAAATCCTTTGGGCCTTGGGCCCTGTCAGACTTGCTAAATCAGATGACAACAAAATTTTCTGGGTCAAAGGTTACACCAAAGTCACAGGTTCTCTGTACTTTCCTAATGTTAGAAGACTTAGGATCTCATCTGGCTGACAATGAAATACCATGGTCCACAATTTTCTGACAGTGGCATAGCCAATTTGCAACTAGGATCAGGATTAAGAAGCCCAAATTTAACTAGATTCTTATCCATTTCAAAACACAACAGGCTATATCTGCCCGGCTCTTCAAGACTGGCATGAAGACCAAGGATGATCCCCAAAAACAAACCAAGGTAGTGAAAAAGTACACTGAGATCAGTAAGGTAGTCCTTACCTACTATCCTAAGGATAGAAAGCTTGAGCATCTCCAAGCTATCTCAGTTGCTCTTTCTACCAATGTTTGAGTTATTTTCCAATAAATACCACTCTATCTTCTCTCTTATTTCCTTTAATTTTATTATTATTTTAGTTTTATAAGTATTTTTTATAATTCTATGCTTATTTTAAAGTATAGTTTATAGTTAAAATATATGAAAATAGTTGTTTTTGGGTATATTTTAACTTTTAGGCTTTATGTAGCCTTGTTGCTTCCAATTAACCCCATTTTTATTGCAGATTTGGAATTCTGATGTCTTTTTAAGCCTTGATTTTTTTTAAATTTCTATTTTTTTGGTTTTTTTTTTGGTTTTTTTGGAGTTCAAAAAAACTAAATTTTCAAACCCCATTTTTCATAGTCGCAATATTGTAAATTGAAATGGCGTTTTTACTATAATTTTGAAATAGAAAAAATTTGAGATGACATGTTTTGAGATAGCATTTTTTGAAATGGCATTTTTGAGATGATGTGCTGTACCTTTTTTTCTTGTAAGTATGTAATACAAAATAAAGAGGAAAATTAAATAAGAGAGTTATATCTTTATTGAATATATAAGAGGATTTTTATATAGTTAAATGATAATCCACATAGCATCCATGTAGATCATAGCATCATGGGGCTTGTGTTGATCTTATTCCATGTGGGACTCAAATATCTCATCCTAGTATAATATCTGGATGTGATTTGGGTGCCACATTTTACTTTGCAATTTAGTCATTTATTGGGAAAATGATTTACAGAGAGGGAGTAATTGAAGATGTTGCAACAGGTGATCTGAATTTATCTTATGAATATAAACTATTCTTTTGGGACTTAGTGAAACAGGATAAACAGCACAGAATATGAGTCTAGTTTAAAGAATAAGTTAGATTTTTCAAAAGATTAAAATATGGGATATAATTTAAACAGGAATTACTTTTTATTATGAATCAGGAGCTCATGCTGAAACCAACAGATTATAATATGATTGTTTTACACCATCCACAGTTGAATCTATTTAAGCACTGGGAAAACTTGTATTGATGTAATGATTATTCTTATTTTTATTTATTTTGTAACAGCATCAGACTATTTACATCCCCAAGTCCACCAGACAAGTTGGTCTAAAGTCAACAAGTGGAGATTCCCTTCAAATGAGCAAGTTACACCTCCACTAACGTCAATAAATTCAGGCTGGGTGAGGCCAGGATGCAAGTTAATTTTGGGGGGAAATATCCAATGGACCAGCATTGGATTTCTTTTAAATGCTCCAGAGCTCAAGAAAGATAACCCACAGAAAACAAGCGCCTTATCAGATACTGTATCCTATAACAAGACTATGTTTAGTTTCAAATATGAAGGTTTTTATTGGGGACCACCTATTCAAGTGTCACCCAATCTGAGCTGCTCTAATTTCCAGTGCCTTATTCTTACTGGCCAAACTAAGAAGATTAGTTTCTCTCTGGGGCCACACCAATCTAACATTGATTTATTAATGGAGCTATCAAATCCCTTGCCTCCATACCCATTGAAGGTTGTTAAGGAGGTTTCGACTCATCCTAAATTCAAGCTTAATATTGATGGACCAGCTAATGGTACTATCTTCTTTAAGCCTTTATTCTGGGCATCTTCTGGATGGTATACAAGATCCATTCTAAATACAACCATCCCCCACTTCAGCTCATACCAGCTTGACATCAAACTACCTCTCACTACAGGGCTCTATGCTGAAGGTGGCTTTTATTTCCAATCTTTTTAATTTATGACTCCATGTTATATATTGAAAATAAAAATAGGCTAAATTCAATCAACAATTAAACCATATATTGGTCAAATAGCATTTTAAAAAGGCTAAATATTCAATTAGGACTTATGATAAAAAATTATTTAAATTAACTCTAAAAATAAATGTAACTTTATTAACTTTATTTCACATAACAAAAGCTTAATCAGTTCAAAAGCAACTGATTACTGCTAATTATTTTGCACTTTTTATTATTAGCTATCTATTGTAATACATAATTTAGAATACACCAGAAATTTATTGTCACACCCTAAAGTTTGGCAAAACAACTGGCATTTTTGTTTGTCAAGATTTTAGTTTTAATATTGAGTGAAAAGTGTATTGTTTTAATTTAGTTTGACTTTATTTTAAATAAATATTACCAAATGACTGACTGCTTTAATATATACATGTTTTAGGAATATATTTCTGGGTGGTACTCAGCTCATTCCCAATATTCTAATATTATTTGAGCACTTACCATAAAATTTACTATAAAAAGCCTAAAATTGATGTCATAATGTTGGATTATATTCCTAGAAATTAGGGTTTTAGAAATGATAAGGGCAACAATTTCAAAACAGAAAGACAATACTTATTAAACCTGATTTTGAAAAGGCTAATATTTACCAGTGGTCAATATAGAAAATAAAAAGACAATGCAAATAAGAAAAAGAAGATTTTGTGAGATTAGGCTGATTGACCACAAATAATCAGGCTGATCATTGCACGCAGATCTGATCAGTTAAGCACTGTATTATCACTAAATTATTATATTATTAAGTGTAGTAATTATACGCTGTGCAACTGCCAGTTTATTATACTTAATATAACTATTATACAGCATATAATTGTTAGCCCAAAGTGATTATCATTGGTTACACAGTGTGTAATCAATAGATAATCAATTGGTTACACCCACTATATCCCACTGGATAATAGATCACCTCAGCTTTGTCCAACCTAAGAGGCACATATACACATATAGAACTAATGAAGGCGCAAAAGACCTTGTAATACTGATTTTTGAAAAGCATTACACAGCATATAGGTACAAGTTTGAGATCAGATTGAGTCAGCTATTATATGCTGTATAATCCTCAACCTGAACTGCAGTATTAGTAAGCAGCAGGAAAATATTTGAAATATGATCAATGGTGAGATCCAGAAAAGGGAAATAGGAATACCAACATTATACCTTTTGAAGTAGGAAGATAGAACTGGGACTATTTCTAAGCATCAACCATATACAGCGGAGTTTCCTAGTGCCATTAGAGGCGCGTAAAGGTACAGAAAATTGATAATTGCCAGTAGGCTAGCTCCAGAAGAGCGTAGGCTGTAGCTGAAATGCCATGTACACCTTGCTAAGGCCAGTAGCAGCACACGTGCCAAGGACAGTCAATCAGGATAGGCGCAGCCAGCAAAGATGGACCTATTGCAAAGGTAGCCACTGAGAACTGTCTGAAAGGATAAGAACAAGGCCTGTTGCAGTATATATTGATACAGACACCTGAAAGGATGATAACAAGTTCTTAGTTACACCTGGATAGATTGCAGCCACTGGCTAGATTGTATTCCAGTTTCAATAAATGTAATTATCTTCAAAGTTCTATTATATTGTAGTCTGTAGTGCTCTTGCATAGGATTAGGTAGAGTACATTGGCAAGGCTAACATCTATCTGTAGCTTTAAATATACCAGCAATGACCCAAGTTGCTCAACATTGATGCTCACTCAAAATCAAGCCTCTTCCAATGCCCACAAAAACCGTCCCTGTCTGCCAAGGATTGTCCTTGGCTCCGTCCCCACCCAGCTTTGCCAACAAACATGGGTAAAAAATTGAATATTCAGACAGTGATTGTGATCCTGTCTTCTCTGTGAGCAACCCTGTGGCTGTTCACTCTCCTATGACTTTTGCTTTGGTTGTGGCTGCTCTAGCCTCTATTCCTGGTGGTCCTGCTTTGGTTCACTCCTACAATTGTACACATATTGTAGAGATGGCTGAAGCTCTCCTTTGTGGCTCCTGCCTATGTCATTCTGACTGTCCCAACCAGAACCTCAGTATCTTTTTTCACTACTGTGATCAGGAGACTCATTGGCAGCTCTATTGGCTTTATCAAAATGTATCTTTCAAGGCTCTCCAGGAACACCTTTCTGGAGGAGAACACACCATGAAATACCTTGCTGGCTTTGTACAGCTTTCTGTGAAACAGCTTCAGCTTGTTGCCGCCTGCCAGAATCTTGTGTTGTCTTCCCTGGGTGACGCACTCCTCTTCTGCTGTTGTAATAGGGCTGAACAGTGGGCCACAGCCAAGACCTCTTTTTTTAGATGCACAATGTGGTCTTGTCTAATAATTCTATGGGGGGAACAACATGTCCGTATAGATGAACTTATTAAAATCCTCAAAACAAAGTTCAGGTCTATGGTATACAAGGCAATGGACACTTGTGGGGCCTCCCTAGCATTGCTTCAAGATGTACACAAGTTCTGTGCCAAATCAGATAAGTTCAGCGCGCACATGGCAAGTGACTTGGTCATCATGGACTAGAATGTGATTGCCCTAGACAAGGAGGTAGAACAGCTTAGTTTGTGACTCCATCAGCTTTAGAAATATGTTCTGGATGACTTTTAGAGACTGGAAGCAAAGGGTGACAGTCAACTGAAGGTATCTTGTTTGTCCACACCCAAACCACTGCCATGCCTAAACAGTGCCAGGGCTGCAGCACTGAAAAAAAGTGGCAAGTCTGGAGTCCATAATCAGAGGATATGAGGAAGAGTTTGCCAGAGCTCACAATACAATAATGGCCTTACAAGAAGAGTAAGCAAACATGAGGGATGCAATCTCACACCTATCCAAAAGCACAGTGGGTGTAGAGTCAGAGCTCTGCCAGAGGAACCTCCAGATAGACAATCTAAACGTCCATGTCCGCCTGGCAAGGATGGAAGCCCAGGTACACCTACTGGAAGCAAAAGGCTGCAAGTGCATCCCAGCCAGCCTCAGACCTCATCTTTGCTGCCAACCAATCATTACAAGGACACAGATGATCTCTCAGAGAAAGAGGTGGAACATGCAAACAGGGGGATCCCCAAAGTGTTAAACACCCTTCCCGACAGAGAGCCATTTACAACCAAAGCTACACCTAGGGCAAGGCGTAGCTATACAGCAGATAGGAAATTGACTGCCTCTCCTGCCAGCCTGCTGAGCCTACAATCACAAAAAAATGGTTCAAACCTCTCAACCTCCCCAAATTTGACAATCAAGGAAATTTACATTCCTTCCTAAGACTTTTTGAAATGGCTATGGGAGGCGCCAGTAATCATCAGAAGGCAACCACTCTTATTACCACCTTGGGCGCAGTAAGCGTCAATCTGGTGATGCCACAACTACCTGCAACTAACTGTTGCTATCAGGAAGCCAAGCAGGCTGTACTTGAGGAGTTTGGTGGAGAGGACATCCTCTTAACCAGGAAATCCAAATTTAGAGCCATAAAGTTTGCCCCAGGCAAAACACTGCAAGAATTTTCAGAAAGTTTTTATCACAACACACTAGTACTCCTTGGTTCTGGCACAGTCTCCACCTTTGACATCTGCGCTGCAATGAAACAGGAGACCCATCCCTACAAAGAACTTCACAGAGAAATGACCCCCACCTATGCCAAGGGCAAGGACATGTCAGATATTATGGGCTGTCTTTGTACCCCCACTTAAACATTTGGTCCCCCCTAATAGACCCAAGCCCAAGCAGCCAAAGACAGCATATGAAAAAACCACACTTCCAGAAGGAGGATTCTGTTAAATTCTCTGCTCACCCTCCTGATGTGAAGGGTCCCTATTGCATTGCCTGCAATACAGAAGGACATTGTAAATTGAAATGTCCAAATAACGCCAAGAAGGTACATGTTGTACAAAACCATCCTGCTAGCACCAACAAGGGATAAACCAAGGCAGAGTAGAAGAGGAAAATTCTACCTCTGTCAGAGCCCTCAACCTTCCCATCAAACCTGGCCCCAAAGTACACCACCAGGAAGATCTGCAAGAGGACACAATTCATATGATTGTAGCCAACAATCTTTATGCTGTGACTACCCACTCTTGAACTAAAGTCTAACACAAAGAGGCCGCCCTAGCTGAAGTATCAAAACCTTATGCTGCTCAAATCCAGGACGCCAGGGAAACTGCTGTTTGCCATACTCTAACAATACCTCAAGCTTGAAGTAAATACAAGTAGCTTTCCCTCTGGAGAAGCTTAAGTGTGCATACACTGATGTCTGCAAAAGCCTGCTCTGTACCTTGGAGAGTGATGTGGAGAATGGAATACACACATTAAAAAGCCTCAATGACTCTTATATTGATTGCACATACTTTGACATATTGGTTAACAAGCATCACATTTGAGCAATTGTAGATAGCAGTGCCCCGTTTAACATCATCTCCACTAAGATGATGAAAAAACTGGGTATTGCCCCAGATGTTGACTACAGATCACCATTTGGTACAGCTGGTAAAGAACTCACTTACTCTGTGGGAGCATACAGTGAGCTACCTATGCAATTTGATTCCATTGCAGTATCCACTCCAGCAGTTGTATTGCCCAACAACACCTATGATTTCCTCATAGGTACCTCCTTCCTGGTGAAATATGGGGCCATGATACATTGGGGTCTTGTCACCTTTGAAATCCTTGGGCAAACCCTACCCTTGTTCTTCAGTAGAGAAGGACAAGACACCGCTCCCAAGCCCTGTAAGTTTTTTAACCTGGACTACACCAAAATAATTCTTCCTGTGGAGTACAAACTTTTTGGGAAACATAGACATGAATCCCCTACACAGATTCCGGAGAATAAGGGTATCCTGTTAAGGACCAGGTCTGCATTTTCCCTGAAACCTGGGCACCAGAAGATTGCTGAGACTGGGTTGTCTGTGGTTGTCCCCTAAGGGCTCTATGGGGAAGTCATCAAATCCTGGGGTCATTCTTGCTTTAAACTGCGCATTGCACCAGGAATTATTACCCCTGGCCAACAAGAGATCCATGTCCTCTTGGATAATCTCACAAAGTCAACGCTTTCTATCAAGAAAGACCAAGCAATAGGCTTCTTACACTTCTACCCCACAGAGAAACTATCCAAGGTCAATGGATTTGACACATTCAAGGAAATGGGTATACCAGACAACCCTGAGTCGGCAGTCCATATGAATACACCCCTTTCAGACCATTCCTCTCTTGTCCCTGAAGAACAATCTCAGGCATCATTGTTGTTTGAGAAGTACTGCTCAATCTTTGCTGAAAGCAATCATGATCTGGGTTGTGCTGAAGGAGTAACCCACCACATTGATACAGGATCTACTCCTCCAATTTGCATATGCCTCATACAACAATCAAAAACAAACAAAGAAGTTGTCTCTGAGGAAGTCAGAAAACTTCTGAAACAAGGGATGCTGATTCCGTCCAAAAGTCCTTGGAAATCCCCTATTCTGATTGCCAAGAAGAAAGATGACTCTAACCAAGTTGTTGTTGACTATCAAAAACTCAACAAAGTTATCAAAAAGGACTCATACTCCTTGCCCTGCATAGATTACACATTAGACTGCCTCAGAGGCGCCAGGTACTTCTCCGCCATGGACCTCATATTGGGCTATTGGCAGATCAAACTACCTCCAACAAACAAGAAAAATGCGCCATCATAACCTTGCAAGGACTATATCAAGCAACAAGAATGCTTCAAGGACTGTGCAATGCCCCTGAAACCTTCCAGTAAGCAATAGACACCATCCTTGGTGACATTAAACTCTACTGTGTCTTAGTGTACTTGGACAACATCAATGTCTTCTCTAGGACTTTCACCAAGCATCTAGCTCACCTGGAGGAGGTCTTCAAGAAGCTAGTGGCTACCAATCTTAAGATAAAGCCGCGCAAACGCCAGTTCTTCAAAGTCCAGCTGGAATACCTGGGCTTTGTCATAGATAGTCTTGGCCTGCGGCCCCAGCCTGCAAAAACTAAAGCCATCTCTAAGATGAAACAACCTGAGTCAAAACGTAACATACAGGTCTTCTTGGGCATGATTGGTTACTATTGGTGTTCCATCTCCCGCTTTAAAGCCATTGGGAAACTCTTTTCCACTTTCTAAAACCAAAAGTTGACTTTGTATGGAGTAAAAAATGCCAGGGAGCCTTCAACAAACTACGCTTGGCCTTTTCAAGCAACTCTGTCCTGATGTACCCAGATTTTGACAGACCCTTTGTGATCCATATCAACGCCTCACTTACAGCAGTTAGGGCTGTACTATTCCAACTTGACAACAAAGGACTCAAGCACCCTGTGGCATACACTAGTAGAACACTAAACGTTCATGAATGCAACTACACAGTGACAGAGCGCAAATGCCTGGCAGTCATCTACACATGCAAGCAATTTTGGGTCTACATCCATGGCGTACAGTTCACAGTGGTCACAGACCATGCATCCATAGCTTATCTCCAGAGCCTCAAGGAACCAGAAGGTCAACTGGCTTGATGGGCATTGAAACTACAGGCCCTGGACTATAAAATCCTTCATTGCCCTGGAAGCAAGCACCAGAATGCAGACTGCCTATCACGCTTACCCACTGTGGCCTTAGTGAGCCCATTAGCGGATCAGCTGTACTGCAAAATGATGACCGGGGAGTTTAGTGACAAGCCCAAAAAAGTGCAGCATACTCTACAAGACCTGCAAAAGGATACAGTACTACAAAATGGTGTGCTATACAAGTTGGTGGATGGCAAGGAATACATATTACTTCTTCCCTCTGAAAAGACTAGTATTGTCACAACTGCTCATAAGGCAACAGGTCATGGAGCCTTTTGGAAAACCAAGGAGATCCTGTCTTGCACCTACTTTTGGGAAGCAATGAATTTTGACATTCAAGAGACAATTGACTGCTGAATCAAATGCCAAGGGAATAATCCACTACAGAAAAGCACAACTTATCAAATGGTGCAACCCCATTTTTCCTGGAATACTGTATCTATGAACATAGTGGGACCACTCCCACATAGCAGCCCTAGCTTTTATTATGTGATAGTGGCCATAAATCACCTCACTAAGTGGGAGGAAGCCAAGCCTCTGAAGAAGGTAGATGCTTCTTCTACTGCACAATTTGTCTTGGATGCCATCATACTACGCCACAGCTGCCCACAGTTCCTACTCTCAGATAATGGGACTAACTTTACGGCCTCAGTTATATCAAGAGTGAACAACCTCATGGGAGTTTGTGGGGTACTCTCCACCCCATACCACACTGAAACCAATGAGATGGTGGAGCGCGCCAATGGTACCCTAACCCAGATCCTCTGGAAATTAGTGCCATCAAGCACATCTTCCTGGGAAACATACTTAGGAGCAGCAGTGTTTGCGTACAACATTTTGCTTCACTCAACCACAGAAGCGTCTTCATTTCAACTGATGTATGGCCGCCACCCTGCCATTCTGCCTGTTCTATACTCAGCCACAGGTGATCCTGGGCAACTTTCCTATGACCAGTATCTAGGTCAACTGGCCAACACCCTCATCAAATTGCAGTCATCTGCTTTTAGCAACACAGCTATCAAGACCCAAGCCAGATTTGAAAGAGACTCTGCTAGTAGGGCCCCATTGCCCTCTTTTGAGGTAGGGGGAGGGGGTTGCATACTGCAACACTAGAGGAGCAGGAAGATCCCACAAACTAGAAAAACTATAGGTAGGTCTTTTTGAGATCATAGAGAAGACCTCACCTGACGCCTACACCATCAAGGACAAGGATAGTGGACGTATATTCAATCACATACATGCAAAGTTTTTTTACATCTATTCTGCACCCCAAAGGAAGGGCCTAATTAAACACCTTGTTGTGTTTTTTAGAAAGAAAATAATATTAAGCACAATACACATATCCAATAGATTGTAATAAGATAAGCATGAAAAGATATAAAATATGCAAAATATTGGAAAAGGACAGAGTCATATAAACTTTATTACTGAGGGTCCTATTCAGGCTCCTCAGGGACGTGATGAGTGGTAGCCTTCACATAGTTGCCAAAAGTGTGGGTGGCCATCACCTGATAAAAAACAACAACATTTCTGTTGTGTTCAGCTCCAGGGAATGACATCCTGGAGGACACGACAGGAAATCTTTAATACAAAAGATTTGAGGTTTGAAGCTAGCCTTGGGTTAGTCTTCAGGGCAAAATTAAGGGCACATACCTTAATTTCCTGGAAAACAAGATGTAGAAGTCCTTGTGGCAGAAAGGACAAGAAAAGCTTGAAGATTATAAAAGCCAACACAAATGTGGATAAACTTAAACTTTATTGGGAACAAAGATTCTACTTTAAATAGTAGACAAAGGACGGAGATCACTCAATAGGAGGACAGAGTGGCTGAAGGGGTCACGCTGGGATGAGGTCATACCAGGAAAAACCGCAGACAGGTACAATAATCTGGAATGGGTGGATATTGGACCAGACCCATTTGTGGAAGGCAAAGAATTTCCAAACTCAAAGGCAAAACCAGTTAAATCTTTGCAACTATCAATATTCAAAGGCCATATCAAAATAGCATTAATAGCGCAATTTACGACATATCCCCCTCAAGATTGGACGGAGGGAGTTGATACTTGTGAAGAAATTTGAAGTGAACGCAGGCAAAGGGACGGCCAGACAATAGTAGCTTCACAGTGTACTCATAGCCCTTCTTAAAAGTAACCTCACAGGGCCTGACCCATAGGGAATCCATCTTGTGAGCCCTACCACCTGCACAATTCTGGTAGTAGAGAACTAGATTGCCTACTTGGTATTTGGGGAGGGGGGCTCTAGCAGCATTGGATGGGGAGATCTCCAAGGCCTTCACCTTATAAGCAGTAGAGTAGGCAGTTGCCTGGATGTCAATAATACAGTTGGTTAGGTCTTTCACGTGGGTTTCAGGATTTGCAGATGCATCAACTTTGATCAAGGAGGGTCCCAAGATTGAGGGGGTGGCAGCTTCACATCCATACAGAATGGCAAAAGGGGACTGACCAGTTACTCGGTTTCTACTGAGTTGGTAAGCAAAGAGGGCAGCAAGGAGGAACATATCCCAATTGGCAGTATCAGAGAGCGTGAGTTTCCTCATTATGAACACCAGGGAGGAATTGGCTTGTTTGACAGTTCCATTGGTGGAGGGATTATATGGCAATGAGAAAGATTGGTGGGTCCCCATAGCCTTGATAATAGATGTGATGAGGATAGTGTTAATGTTGGTACCATTGTCAGAAAGCAGGACTTGAGGGCAGACATGTTGGTAGAAGATGTCTTGCAGCAAGAAAGTAGCTGTGGTCTTGGAAGTTATATCTTTGGTTGCTCTAGCTTCAACCCATTTGCTAAAATGGTTGATGCCAACTAAGATAAACCGACATCCTGACCTAGAGCAGGGGAAAGGCCCCCACAGCATTGATACTCACCATATGAAAAGCATGCTTTGGAAGGATGAGTTGAAACTAATTTCAAGACAGACAAGGACGTTGGAGTTGACAGGAATGGCAGGAAGCAAGGACATCAGAGATCAAAATGCGCATATTTTCCCAGTAGAAGTTTTTTCATAACCAGTCATGAGTCTTGGCTATGCCTCCATGGCCAGTGTAAATGTGAGCTTGGAGGATGATGGCTACTCTCATGCTAGGGCAAACTTAGGGTAGATAGGCATTGTTAACCTTCTTGAAGAGTTGTCTATCACGGATTACTGTATCCTGGGATAGGATCTGCAGGGCCAAACGGATGTCTTTGGGCTCAGTGGTCCAAGAGTCAGAGTACCCTATTAGTTTGTATAATTGATCAGCGTCAGCAGGGTGGATAGCTAGGATAGGCATTCTTGACAGGCCATCAGTGTTCTGATGTTGGGCCCCAGGACGGTATATCACAGTGTAATCATATCCTTGTAAACGTAGAGCCCAACACGCTAATCAACCTTCAGGTTCCTTTAGCTGTTGTAGCCATTTAAGGGAGGAGTGATATGTGACTACCGTGAAGTGGGTTCCATAGATGTAATGCCAAAACTGTTTCACCGCATGCAGCACTACCAGACATTCCTTCTTGGTGACACTGTAATTCTTCTTGTGCTTGTTGAGGACTCTTGAAGAGTAGGCTACAGGTCAATCTACACCTTCATTGTTGAGTTGAGCAAGAATAGCGCCCACAGCCACTCCACTAGTGTCAGTATACAAGATAAATATTTATCATAATCAGGATAGACTAAGATAGGAGCCTCCTTGAGATTAGCATTTAGGGCTTCAAATGCCTGTTGTTGACTATCAGTCCATTCAAAGGGGACGTTGCAAAGCAATTAGACAAGGGGCTCACTCAGTTCAGCAAAGTCAGGGATGAACTGTCGGTAGTAGCCCATCATACCAAGGAATACTTGGACCTCTCAAAGAACTGTGGGAGGTAGCATCTTGTCAATGGCTTCTACCTTATTGTTTATGGGGCAGATTCCAGTTTGAGTGACTTCATGTCCTAGGAACTCAAGACGTTCCTTGAAGAAGGAGCACATGGAGGGTTTGAGTTTCAAGCCAGCCTCACAAATTTTGAGGAAGACAGTCTTGAGGTGTTCCAAGTGATCAGTAAAGGTAGCATTGAATACGGTGATATCATCAAGGTACATGAGGACACAAGAGAGCTTTAGGTCTTGTAAGATGGAGTCCATAGCCTGTTGAAAAGTGGCAGGAGCGTTGCAGAGTCCTTGGGGCATACAAGTGGGTTCAAAGAGGCCTTCTGAAGTAATAAGCACAGCCTTTTCTTGGTCCTCAGGGGATAAGTCAACCTGCCAGTATCCTGGAGCTAGATCCATGGCAGAGGAAAACTTTGAGCCACCCAGCCATCTGAGAGCATTTTCAATTCTGGGCAAGGGGTATGAATCTTTTTCAGTGAGCAAGTTCAGACGGCTATAGTCCATTACAATGCGGTGTCCCTGATCTTTCTTTTTGAGAATCAGTAATGGGGAAGCCCAAGGGCTTTGGGAAGGAGCCAGTAACCCAGCGTTCAAAAGTTGCTTGAGTTCTTTAGACACTTTAGCATCTTCCACCCTGCTACAGAAGTATGGTTTGGCACAAAAGGGGGTGCATCCCCAGTATCAATCTGGTGGATGACTCCTTTAGCTAGGCCATAGTCCATAGGTCCAGAGGCAAAGATGTCACTGAACTGATTGAGCAGGTCAAACACGTCTTTTTGTTGAACGGGAGACAGTTGGGGGAAATCAGCTGCAGTGAACAAGGAGAGAACTTGAGGATCATCTTCAGGTAGGTTGAAATCACTGAAAGTTCTGAAGGGGTAGAGGGAGGATACTTGTTCTGCTCCCAATATACGGCCATGTCCTACAACCTGGCCTTAGGTCACCTGCATGGGCAGGGCAGTCAGGTTGGCAAGCAGTAATTGTACAGGCTCTTTGTGGGTATGATCTAGGATTCCTGGGACACAGGCGGGGTTCTTTAAGGCTTAGGGATTCAGGAGAGTAAAGCTCCAAGAAGGACTTTTCAGGTAGCTCATAGGAAATCTGGGAATCAATCTTCACTTGAGAGCCCGGGGGGATGGCAATAGCAGCTGGCACTAGCAGGGGTACCCCTTCTTCTGCAGGGCAGGAAGGAGGAGGGGTGCGCATGTTGGAGGAGTGAGTCCTATACTTGAGTGAAAAGATACCTGTAGGGTACTCAAGCACTCAAGTTTTAAGACGTTTTCCTGAAAGCGTGGAGGTTCCTCAAATATCAAAGTACCTCTTATTCCAAGAGCAAAAGGTATCCATCTCATAAGTTTACAATTCCATTATATTCTCGGAGGTACTAAGTACCAACCAAGAGGTCATACCTTTTTTTCTCTAGGACCACAACGGGGGAAGCAATAAGGAGTTTCCCAAACCTCATGGGTAGGGCGGATTAGGCACCAATGGCTCAAGTTTGGGCCATGTCAGCTGTGCCATACAACTGTGTGTAGTTGAGGTCAGGGGCCAACTTAAGTTTCTTCATTAATTTGAAATATACCACGTTGACTGGGGAGCCTGTGTCCAAGATGGCTTTGATCTTAAACTTTTGGATCAATACTTCCACGCAGGTTTTATCCTTCCCAAAGGGAGGCAGGACTGCCAACACGTCTTGTTCAGCCTCTAGCTCTTTTTCCCATTTGGCCAGTATACACCGTAACACAGGAATTTCCTTATACACAGTCTGTAGTGGGAGAGATACAGTCAGATGTGGAAAAGAGCTTCAGCTAGCTTGGCTGCTTCCTCAGAAGAGTCAACCAAGACAGGAGGTTGGTGGGCTTGGGCTAGGTAAGGGCAAGCCACCATGGATTTAGCTTCACTTGTAGGTACTCAAGAAGTGGTGGTAGTCTTCCCAGAGAAAAGCTTGTATGGTACAGAGATGGTTTCTGGAACGGCCAGGACAGAATAGCCATGACTATCAGAGTCTTCACTGTTGGAATCTCCAGGCTCTGAATTGCTGGAGAGATTGTGAAACAGATGAAGGATAGTTGGGACAGAAGAGGAGGGAGTTTCCTTGTCAGAAAGAGGATCAGGTGAAGACGGGGGAGATTGGTCAGCAGAGGGCGTCTCTGTCTCTAAGCTGACCTCTCTTTTCATGCCTGCTCCTTGGGGTTGCAACCTTCTCCTGGGGATTAGTGCAAGTGTGCAAGTGGTGTTCAATCTGACCACAGTTATAGCAGCCTTGTCTCTTAGCCTGTCCACTATTACCCAGAGTCATAATGTGTGGCGTACAAGAGGTATTCCCAGCATTACTGGCTTTATTCTCATGCACCACTGTACCTCCATGTGTCAAATGCATGTCTTGTAAGAGTGTCTTAATATTCTTCTTGGAAGTGAGGGAAGCCTTGTGTGCCTTAAAGTGTAGGCATAGAAGCTGGTTCACCTTCAAAGCATTTGAAAAAGCCATGTAGGCTTCCCAGGGAGTTAACTGTTGACTAGTAATTAACTGCTGGCCTTCAATGTAGAAACAATCTGCAAACTTGGCCAGGGTTTCCTTGGGTTTGAAAGCAATTTGAATAAATGCATCTTTCTTGACTTCCAAGCTGAGATCTCCTCCAAACTCTTCAATAAGGAGGTGCTTCATATCCTCCTAAGTGACAATAGACAGGAGCTTGGGGACCACAACTTCCTGGCAAGTGGGATGGAGGCAGGTAAGGATGTGTTCCTTCTTGAGTTTGTTGGTAGCCCTACACATTGCAGTTTTGTAAATGGTCAGAAAAGCAGCAATGGTAGAGGTTTTGGGATCAAATATCTGTTTGAAGGTTGGCTTATAGTTTGGGTCAATAGAGGAGGACAAGGACTGGCTATTATCACCAGGGTTGAGGATATTGATATGAGGGTTGCCCTCAAACTTGGATTCAGCAGCAAGTTGTCTAGCCCAGAGGAGTCAAAGGCTTTCTTCTAAAGTGTCCAGAGTAGAGCTGTTTTGCCCACTAATGTCTCGGGCAGTGGCGGCAGCAGTCCCAAATTTGTCAATATTGATTTGTTGTACTGTCAAGGTGCCAGCAATCCCATTGACACAGGTAGCCAGGGAGGTGGTCTGAGCAACCAAAGGGGCAACTTGTCCATTTAGGGTCTCTGTAAAGTGGGAGAGGTTTTGTACCTCTCTTTCCAATGTGTCTTGCCTAACAGTTATATCATTTGTCACTTCAGCAAGTTGATCTAGAGCACCTGCACAGTAGACCTGGGGTTGACCTTCTAGACCCGGGCAAAAACCATGATTGTCATGAGCATGAGTATTAGCAACTTCACCTTCTTCTTCATCTTCAGATTCAGATGACAAATCTTCAGAATTAGAGAGGCACTGTCTTAAGTACTCAATTTCACCTTGTAAAGTAGCCACCTGATCAGTGAGGGAGGCAATACAAGGGTCAGGCATAGGTTCAAGTGGAGGTGGGTTCTTCACAGAAGCTTGACGTTGAGTGGTAGCCTTGAGCTTGGCAATGGCCTCCCATACTTTGGTTTTGAAATCAGATGGGGTCTCGACGGGAGGAGCAGGAGGAGTCACCTCAATAGAGGCTACCCTGTCATCTACATAATTTTGCACTTGGTATAGAGTGTCACCTAGTGCAGCCTTATCAAGACTGTATTGATGCTGCAGGTGGCGGCCTCAAGTATTGACACAAGCTCCTATCAATTCAAGTTGTAAGTTGACATGCTCTCTGAATTGATTGAGTTCACTAACCAGAGTCTCAAAGTCCTGCCAATAATTCAACAGAAAAGCCTTGATTTTCCCACGCCATGCTGCCTGATGTTCATCCAACTTGCATAGTTGATCTTTTATGTATCCAGGGAGCAAGGAAAAAAGGGAATTCAGGGAGGCGGTTAAATACTTCTGGGACACCAACAAATTGCGCTGGTTGTCAGAAATACAAGCAAAGAGACTGTGTGACCATTCTTGGTAGGCCATATTTTGAGCATGGTTGTTTGAGACGGCGGAGGCTACAGCATCCAATAGTTGATTTTGGGACCCCAAGGCGAGTTGATGGTGAACCAGGGCAGGTTGGATGAATTGGTTTACTAACACGCCAATAGTATCCATGGATTCCATCAATGCGGGGGGAGACCAAAGTCCAAAAGGAAGGAGTACAAGTCTTCGGAGGCATACCCGGGACAGAGGCCAGGGATAGAGTGTATAGCTACTGTGCCAGAGTGGAGAAGGGAGCGGGCAGTAGCACGGGCTTGCTCTTAGTTGAGAGAGAAAGCTGGAAGGGGGGGCTCATGAGGGCCTAGGAGACAGAACCAATACCACAGGATTTGCAGGAGCATTGGTGATGTCTTCTTCTAGCAGAGGACTAGAAACTTTAGGGTGATCTGGTACTTTGGAAACAAAGGGAGAGGGACCAGAGAATGTGCGTGGGAACAGGGTAACCAAGGGGCTTGCAGCCCCTGTAGTGAGCACCATTTTGTTGTGTTTGGCTCCAGGGAATGACATCCTGGAGGACACAACGGGAAATCTTTAATACAAAAGATTTGAGGTTTGAAGCTAGCCTTGAGTTAGCCTTCAGGGCAAAATTAAGGGCACATACCTTAATTTCCTGGAAAACAAGATGTAAAAGTCCTTGTGGCAGAAAGGAAAGGAAAAGCTTTAAGATTATAAAAGCCAACACAAATGTGGATAAACTTAAACTTTATTGGGAACAAAGATTCTACTTTAAATAGTAGACAAAGGACGGAGATCACTCAATAGGAGGACAGAGTGGCTGAAGGGGTCACGCTGGGATGAGGTCATACCAGGAAAAACCGCAGACAGGTACAATAATCTGGAATGGGTGGATATTGGACCAGACCCATTTGCGGAAGACAAAGAATTTCTGAACTTGAAGGTGAAACTAGTTAAATCTTTGTAACTATCAATATTCAAAGGCCATATTGAAATAGCATTAATAGCGCAATTTACAACAGTTTCAAAGCCACATGTGTTGCACCTTGGGGGAGAGTCACTCCCAGTGCATGATGGGCCCAGTCAAGGCCAGATCCCCATCCACCAGGCAACCCAGACCACACTCAATGGGAAGCATGCCCCCAACACCAGGCACTCCACAATAAATCCCTCTGAGGGATAATCAACTGGAAGACCCTGCTGACAGTGAAACACCTCACAAGGATAGAGCTCCAGGATGACCTGCATCTGGCCCAAGGAACCACAAGGAAGCAAAGGATTAGGGACCAGAAAAAGGTTACCCAACAAAGCCATGTATGGGAGATACTGGGTGGGATCCTCAGTCTCCAGCTTTTCTAAGGTCAGATTGATGACAGCAGCCAGCCAATTATGCTGGTTATCAGCACACCAAAGACCCCACTGACAAGTAGAGTTGGTACTGGGTCCCCAAGCACAATACCAGACTTGCACTACCGCACAGTTGAAATCAATCACCTGTACATACTCAGCATACATTGCCACGTTAGAGCAAGGCAGCTCTACCAAAAAAAACCTCCAGATACCAGGCCAGCTCACAAAGGGCCACATAGCAAACATCAGAAGGGTAACTATTAAGAGTGCTGAAGACAGGATTGAATATCTACCCCCTGCCCACAAGACAGAAGGACAAAGAGAAACTCACTCAGAAGCTCATAGCCCTGAAACAGGCTATTCACCTCAAAGTCTGCATTATCTGGGTCATATGTGAGGACCACAGACCCCAACAAGGCTAGCTTGGGAGTATAGGGCAGGATAGGAGGGCAGGGAAAAATTGCCCTAGTTTGCCAAGCCTCTGGGTCCACCAAGAAAGCCTGATGTATGCCTTTAAACACCAAAGGCAAATAACTTCCCTGCTTGACCTCCTGCTCAGGGTTGGACTATGCAGGCGCTGAAAAGGATTAAAGACCACAGTATTGGCCAAGGACAGCTCTGAGCAAGTATTGTTCTTGTGAGTGTGTAGAAAACTACAACCATGTTGCAACATCTTTGATTACTCCCTCTTGGGGAATTAACACCCCAAGTAAATCACCAAGCGGCTCACCAAGTGGTTCACCGCCCAGCCAATAAACTGGTGGCACCATTATCTATTAACCATCTATGACAGGGATCATTCAATCCAGGTCCTATATGGAACGTAACTTGATTAAGCCTCGTGACTCAAGAGGAACATTACTCAGAAACGCCCCATGACCTCCATGACGTACATGTGGCTTATCATGATACTATATATTAACCTATATTCATATTCAATAAAGTATCATTCTCTTCTTAAATCTTCCCCTTATTTCGTTTATTATACTTCCCAGAAGTATAAAATTGACAACCATAAAACTGGAGGCAGTGTGCCTCCTTATTCTGGCAGTTGAATTCTTGTTGACGCTCCTCCAACATGATTTCCAGGAACTCCTGGTACTCTTCCTTGGTGCTGAGGCAGGAAGATGTTGTTGAGAAAGCCATTATGCCTGATTCTCTTCTTACCCTCCCTATTTATGGTCAAGAGGGGGGAAATGTGAGATTAGACTGATAGACCACAAATAATCAGGCTAATCATTGCACACAGATTTTTATCAGTTACACGCCATATTATTATCTGGTTATCACTTCATTAAGTGTGGTAATTATACGTAGTGTAATTAATAGTCTATTATAATTGATATGGCAGTTATACACCGTGTAATTGTTAGTTTATTATGATAGATGCAATGATTATACACCATATTATTACAGATCATCATCCCAATGTGTAGCAATTATACAATCTATAAATGTTAGCCAATATAGCAACTATCATTGATTACACACTGTGTAATCACATAATCATCAATTGTATATTGCTCATTCCATCTAACTGGACATTATATCAACTCAGTATCACCCAGCCTGAAGGATGTATATGAGTATATCAATCAAGTGATTTGCATATGGCTAGGAAATATCAAGTTTGGATTAGCATCACACAGTATATAATTGGTTTCTTATTGGTTTGGGTCAGCATTACATGGCAGATAATCCACAAGTCAATATTGGATTGAGTATGCTATTATACAGTGTATAATTCATTATTTGACCTGTTGCATTAATAAGCAGAAGGCTTGCCAGCCAGAAAAAGATCACTGATTAAGCACTGGAAATGGGATACTAGAATTCTAACTTCCAATGTGTGAACAGATTAGGGACCATTTCTAAGTGTCAACCAAATATGGCGTAGTTTCCCAGCGCCATAATAAGTGTGTAAGATACAGTCAATCAATAATTGACAGTAGGCTAGCTCAAGAAGAGTGTAGGCTGTAGCTGAAGTGCCATGTACACCTTGCTAAGGCTAGTAGCAGCACACATTCCAAGGACAGTCAATCAGGATAGGCACAGCCAGTAAAGATGGACCTACTGCAAAGGTAGCCACTGAGAACTGTCTGAAAGGACAAGAACTGTAAGGTCTTGTCCAATAAGGCGCAATATTATAAACTATACCGTGCAAAGTGTTTGAATTTAAGTTTAAAAGATATAAAAAAGTAGGCACAGTTTGTAGGAGTACCTTTAACAGACCTGCCAAAAATTTATTGTTAGACACAAAAGGTGTCATAGAATTAACTAATCCTAAACAAACTATATAAAATAAAGTATTAAACAAGGATTTGTTGGTAACCAAAGGTATATCCACGTCAGGATATTCCCCGTGGGAATATCTCAACATAAAACTGGTCAAATTATCCCTAAAGTAAAAAAATGGTGACAACAAGATAAATGCTTGTTGTCTAACTATCTCCATTCTAATTATGCTAGCTTTTTTGAGCCTAGGAGGCAAATTTAAAAACTAACAAGTTATCTAGTCTAAACCTAAGCTTCTTTTAATTTAAAAGATGGTTACCTAATCAAATTTGAAGTTAGAATTTGGAGAATGAAAAATTTAATTGAATTAAAAAAACCTGTAAGCAGTGATTGGAGGAAAACCACTTAGAATTTCAGCTTAGAAAGCTTACTTTTCTGGTGTCTTTATTTTTAGGCAAGAAAAACCAAGTCTTGGGGAGATCTTCAGGGCAAAACAGGGAGTTTTCTGGAACAGATGTGATTGACAGACAGAGGGGAAAGACACATGATGATGGGGAAGCAGCTGGCAACAGGAGCCCAAAGATCTGCATGAAGCAGTGGGGAGAACGGCGGTTGTGTAAGCACAGTAGTTTAGAAAAGTAAGAATAAACCTATCTTATAATAGGAATTATATAAAAATGATTAAATTCAATCTACGCACACAAAGGAGCAAAAGCAAACCAAAAACAAGCAAAAATCAAGGTAAGCTTCAATTTAAACAACTTAATAAAATCTAATTAGAATATAAATTTGAACTTCAAATTCTAAAGTTGTTTTGAAGCCTGCCCTTTGGGGCAGGGCACAACAAGAACAAGGACTGCTGCAGTATATATTGATACAGACACCTGAAAGGATTATAACAAGTTCTTAGTTACACCTGGATAAATTGCAGCTGCTGGCTAGATTGTACTCCAGTTTCAATAAACATAATTATCTTCCAAGTTCTATTATATTTCAGTCTGTAGTGCTCTTGCATAGGATTAGGTAGAGTACATTGGCAGGCTAACATCTATCTGTAGCTTTGAATATACCAGCAATAACCCAAGTTGCTCAACAACCTGGATTAATTTTTAGTTCAATAATAATGTCCCAGAAATTTGCTTCCTGCAAAAGTCAAAGAAGAAAATAAGGGCAAAAGTTCCCATGTTGACACTAAAAATGTTGACACTATAGTAAAGTGACAACCTGGTTTTACATAATGTTGTCTCCTGGATGTTGACACTTTTTTAAGTAACAAAACAGTTTACCATGAACATTTTTAATATGAAAAAATATTTTATATACACTATTATACTTAAATAACCACAGAAAGTCCAAAAATAAAGTAAAAACATACCACAAATAATAAGAATAAGGATATACAAGCAAGTATCTTTGCAATTTACTATGTAAATTACACTCTTTACTATGAAAATATTTTTTATTCCCATAAAATTAAAAATCCAATGAATCAAAAATAAATATATTTTATATATCATAATAACTACAAAATATAAGAAAATTCTAATTTAAATTTATTATACCTTATATAAGCACAACTGAAAAAATCTCATGCCTTAAAGATAAATTAACAAAATATAAGATATTTCTTACAAAGCCACATTAAAACTGTATCTTAAACTTACCATTTATACCTAAAAAAAATTCTATAAATATATATATAAATTCAAAAGTAAAAAATGTACAGGCAAAGCAAAGCAAGGTTTATTGGGCTAGTTAAAGCCACCAGCAAGAGCAGCGGCAGCATCTTCTAGGTACTTCTTGATCTCTGCCACCTTTTAATTTTTCTTTACTACCTTCTGCACGTCCTCATGGTAGTCCTGGTCCTTAGACTTCCTCTTTTTGGGGGCCACCCGGTTGGCCAGGTTGCGGAGCTTGGAGACAGTCCGGGCCTGCTCCTCCTGCAGCTTGGAGAAGAACTTGTTGAACTTGGGGTTAGTCCCAAACTTGGTCTTCAGGTGCTTGTGCCACACTTCCATGCTGGAAATGGTCTTTATCTCCCCCTTGAGGAAGGCGCTCTGGTAGTGCCAAGGGGCAGTAGCCCTGCTCTTACCTCTCCTGGTAGTCACTTTTTTGCCAACCCACTGCTTTTCAAAGTAATCCAAGTAACCTTTGAAGATAATAGAGTGCTTCTTGATATAAGCATCTTCCAGGAGGGCATCAAAGCCAAGCCCAGTATTCTCTGGCCGCACAAAAGCCAAGGCAGCAAACTGGATGATGGCAAAGCGGCACTTCCCTTTACCATCATTAAGATACTTGTTGAAAAGCTCTTTCTTGCTCTTGAGGTGTTTGATGAGGGCCTGCCTAAATTGGAAGAAGAAGCCCTGAACTTTTCCATTGAAGGTTGCCTCAAAGTCTCTGAACTGAGCAATCTCAAAGTCCATAATAATCACCTTCAGCCCAAGCAAGCACACATGAGCAAGCTGTGGCTAGGGTGGACTCATCCTTCTCAGCGGAGGAGGGATTGGCCCTTGTGGCGTAGCTGGGAGGGGGGAGATGGTTGGCAGGAAGGGAGCTTAAAGCATCCTGGACAATTTTGAAGGCTCTGACATAGACTTCAGTCTTAGTACCAGGCAGGAGGAAGAACACAATGGGGATGACATGTGTATTGAATTGGCCATGCAGGTCCCAAAGCTGCTTGAAAAGGGTGGGATAGGTTGTAAATGTGCCCTTGCACAGCCAGGTGGTAGCAGTGTGGAGCTTCTCCAGGTTTTGAGTTATGGCATAGCCAAATGACCATATCCTCTACTTCCTGTCCATCATCATGGAGCAGGAACATATCTCCATCCTCAGTTTTCTTGAGGGCATCAGAAAAGAGCAGGTCTTTGATTGTGGTGGCACTCTTGGCCAGGGGGTTTAAGGCTTGGCACCTATCACTAACAAACTTAACCAACTGAGTGTGGGTTAGCACCCTCTTCAGATTGGGGGGGAGAGGTGATTGCAGGCAAGCACAGCCAGCTGAGTGGGGGAAAGGTCCTTAGAGGTAGGCATAAACTGCACATGGTACCATTTGAGAAGGTGGGAGATGGTAGTGTTGGGCATGATGCAGTTATTCTCACCCTTAATGGTTTGTACCAAGTCCCAGCGCTCAGTATTGAGCCGCACTGAGCAGGAGCGGTCCTCATAGGTATAGTACTGGCTCTTGAAGCCCTGGTTGGCATTATTAAATGAGAAGATATAACCTTTTGCTACTATGGCTGGCCCCCTTTGATGCTCATTATGGGGAAGTATTTTGGCAAGGTGGAAGGAACCTTGAACTTCCCATCAACATTGCAGATATTGTGGGCCAACATAGGGTCCCATGGGCTAGCAGAAGCATGGCAGAAGCCAGGGAAGTAATCAGGGCAGGGTGTTGCATCATTCCCAGAAGAACTTGAAGAAGGGAAGTTTGGTGGGGGAAAGCAGAAGGGGGCTTGCCGTGGTGCTCCTTGTGTGTGGGAGACTTATCCTTTTGTGGGGACTTCTTGGCTTACTGCTGCTTCTTGGTAGGCTTCTTGTCTGAAGCCAAGTTGTAGAAACTGTGGTCAGTAACTAAAAAATCAGATTTCTCTCCCCCAGTGGAGTGAGCGGGGCTCTTCTCAGGAGAAGGCTTTGGGGAGGGCTTGGGATTAGCCTTCTTTGATGAGATAGGTTTCTTCTTGGTGGCTTTGGTGGGCTTAGACAGACGCTGGGTACCCTTTGGTTGTTTTGAGGTGTTCTTGTCCTAAAATATTAAGTAAAAGAGTTTAAAATAAAGCAATGTATTTAAAAACAAAAAAAACAACTATAAAACATACTAAATAAAAATCAAACCTTATATGGTTTATTTGGCATTTAAAGAGTAAAAAATACTTGAATAGTTTTTATTTTAATAGAGTAGTTTTAAAAGCTATGATAACAACCGAAAATACCTCAGATTTAAACAAAAATGGTTTCAGATTTAAACAAAATACAACTACCAGGTTGAAATATACACTCTGTTAACAGGGATTTTTGGCGTTAATGAGCAAAATGGGTCAACACAGCAAAGAAGTGCTCACATGCAAAGAAAAACTATTCAAAATACTATCTGAAATACATTGATTCACAAACAAAATGGTGTGGGTTGACTTTTAGTGTACATATGTTTACTAAGTGAATTAGTGAAAAAATACGCCCAAGCGCAGTGAATCAAATCTCAATCCAAAAATAAAACACAATAGCAACTCACTATGTAAACAAATCACTCAAATGTTGTTTGCAATGGATTGTAATCAAGAATGATACCAAGGTATCTAAAATAGGGCACACAATCTGAAACACAAACTTTAAAAATATTGTGTTGGTTGTTTGAATTTGGTAGTAAAATCTGGAAAAATGAGTGGATTTTTTTGGGTATTCTAAAATGGGCGTTGTAAAACCAAAAACAACTAATTAAGAAATAAAAAAATCTATAATTGGGATATGGGGGTGGAAAATATTAATTAAATATCCATATTTAGATAAAACAAAAATTAAAATTAGGATTAACTTGATTGAAATTTATTTAATATTTTATTGTATTCTCAAAATGGAAGGAACACAACAATAGAGTACCAATGCACCCATTGTGTATTGCAGTCACAGTTGCCCCTGCAGATCAAAGAACAGAGTTAGTGCAACACAAATGCCTACTCAGGAAGGAGACGGGAGGGGAGAGTTTGATAGTGACGCTGCACTGACACATCTGGTTTGAGGAGCACAAGCTGCTAGGGTGCAGAGCATCAATCCTTGGGTCCCAAAGCTGACCTGGAAGCCCACCAAGGTCACGGCTACAAAAAAAGTTAGAAACAAGGAGGTATAACTTACTTTGTATGTGTTCAGCATTGTGTACTGGCAAGAGTCGGTCACGTCAGACATGCTGGAGAAGGTGAAGCCTGTACTTGATACTAGCTATGAGCCCTACGTCAGTGATGGCAATCAGGAAGAGAATGAGGGGCCTGAGCTCTTAAGAATTGATGAGAGACAGTTAGTGCTCAAAAAGATGGCAGCCTTCTACACCAAGGTACCCATGCCCTGTGTTGTGCCCAATGCCAACAAGTCAATCCCCACCTCCAAAATGCCTGCTGAGAAGTGCATCCCCAACATCAAACACATCATCTGGCTTAAGCTAATGCATGAATCTGGTAATTACAAGGTGGCCGCGCTGTTGTGTTTGGCTCCTGGGGACAACATCCAAGAGGACACATCAGGAAATCTTTATAACAAAAGATTTGAGGTTCAAAGCTAGCCTTGGGTTAGCCTTCAGGGCAAAATTAAGGGCATACACCTTAATTTCCTGGAAAACAAGATGTGAAAGTCCTTTTGGCAGAAAAGACAGAAAAAAGCTTGAAGATTATTAAAGCCAACACAAATGTGGATAAACTTTTCTTTATTAGGAGATGTAATTCTACTTATATAGTAGACAAGGGACGGTGATCACTCATTAGAAAGACAGAGTGTCTGAAGGGGTCACGTTAGGATGATGTCATACCAGGATCATTCACAGATAGGTACAATAATCCGGAATGGGTGGATATTGAACCAGATCTATTTTCAGAAGGCAAGGAATATATGAAATTGAAAGCAAACCCAGACAAATCTTTGCAGCTATCAATATTTGAAGGCCATATCAAAAGTAGCATTAATGGCGCAATTTCCAACATCTCCCCTCTCAAGATTTGAAACAGGGAGTTGATATTTGCGGAGAAATTCAGAGTGAACGGGGGCAAAAGGACGTCCAGAAGACAGTAGTTTCACAGTATACTCAACACCCTTTTTAAAGGTGACCTCACAGGGCAACCCAGAGGGAATCCAGTTTATGAGCTCTACCGCCTGTACAATTCTGGTAGTAGAGAACTAGGTTGCCTATTTGATACTCAGGGGAGGGGGGCTCTAGCAGCATTGAACAGGGAGAGCTCCAGAGCCTTGACCTTGTAAGCAGTGGAGTAAGCTGTTGCTTGGATGTCAATGATACAATTAGTTAAGTCTTTAACATGGGCCTCAGGATTTGCAGACACATCAACTTCAATCAAGGGAGGTCCCAAGATTGAGGGGGTGGCAGCTTCACGCCCATAAAGCATGGTAAAAGGGGATTGACCAGTCACCCAATGTCTACTACAGTGGTAGGCAAAGAGGGCGGCAGGGAGGAACATGTCCCAATTGGCAGCGTCAGAGAGCGTGAGCTTCCGCGTTATGGACACCAGGGAGGAGTTGGCTTGTTTGACAGTTCCATTAGTTGAGGGTTTATATGGCAAGGAGAAAGATTGGTGGGTCCCCATAGCCTTGACAATAGACGTGATGAGGCAAGGGTTAATGTTGGTACCATTGTCAGAAAGCAGGACTTGAGGGCAGCCATGTCGGTAGAAGATGTCTTGCAGCAAGAAAGTAGCTGTGGTCTTGGAAGTTATATCTTTTGTTGCTCTGGCCTCAACCCACTTGCTAAGATGATCTATAGCAACTAAGATATCCCAACACCCCAACCTAGACCAAGGGAAGGGCCCAACAGCATCAATACTCACAGTATGAAAAGCATGTTTATGGGGAATAGCTTGAATTAGTGTTGGGACAGGCAAGGACATTGGAGTTGACACAAATGACAGGAGGCAAGAACATCAGGGATCAGAAGCCGCATGTTCTCCCAGTAGAAGTTATTATATAACCAATCATGAGTTATGGCTATACCCCCATGCCCAGTGTCAATGTGAGCTTGGAGGATAATGGCTATCCTCATGCTAGGGCAAACATAGGGTAGGTAGGCATTGTTAACCTTTTTGAAGAGCTGCCTATCACAAGTTACAGTGTCCTTGGATAGTTCTGTGGCACCAGTCAAATGTCCTCTGGATCAGTGGTCCAAGAGTCAGGGTACCCTATTAATTTGTATAGGCAATCAGCGTCAGCAGGGTGGGTAGCTAGTATTGGCATCCTTGACAAGCCATCAGCGTTCTGATGTTGGGCCCCAGGACAGTGTATCACAGTGAAATTGTACCCTTGCAAACGCAGAGCCCAACGTGCTAGTCAACCTTCAGGTTCCTTTAGTTGTTGCAGCCATTTGAGGGAGGATTGATATGTGACCACCGTGAAATAGGTCTCATAAATGTAGTGCCTGAACTTTTTTACAGCATTCAGCACTGCCAGAAATTCTTTTTAAGTGACGCTGTAGTTCTTCCTGTGTTTATTGAGGACCTGTGAAGAGTAGGCTATAGGTCAATCCACGCCTTTGTTGTCAAGCTGGGCTAAGATGGCACCCACAGCTACTCCACTAGTGTCAATATACAAGATGAACTCTTTATCATAATCAGGATATACTAAGATAGGAGCCTCTTTGAGCTTGGCCTTAAACACTTCAAATGCTTGTTGTTGGCTGTAAGTCCATTCAAAGGGGACTTTTTGAAGCAACTGGACAAGGGGTTCACTCAATTCAGCAAAATCAGGTATGAACTGTCAGTAGTAGCCCATCATACCAAGGAATACTTGAACCTCTCAAATATTTGTGGGAGGTAGCATCTTGTCAATGGCTTCCACCTTTTTATTCATGGGACACATTCCAGTTTGGGTGACCTCATGACCTAAGAATTCAAGGCGTTCTTTAAAGAAGGAGAACTTGGAGGGTTTGAGTTTCAAACCAGCTTTATATATCTTGATTAAGACAGCCTTGAGGTGTTACAAGTGGTTGGTAAAGGTAACGCTGAATACAGTGATGTCATCAAGGTACACAAGGACACAAGAGAGCTTTAGGTCTTGTAGGATGGAGTCCATAGCTTGTTGAAATGTGGCAGGGTCATTGCAGAGTCCCTGGGGCATACAAGTGGGTTCAAAAAGGCCTTCTGAGGTGATAAGCACAGCCTTTTCTCTGTCTTAAGGGGATAAGTCAACTTGCCAGTATCCAGAGGCTAGATCCATGGCTGAGAAAAACTTGGAACCACCTAGCTGTCTGAGAGCATCATCAATTCTGGGCAAGAGATATGAGTCTTTCTTAGTGAGGGATTTCAGGCGGCAATAGTCCATTACAATGTAATGTCCTTGTCCTTCTTCTCTAGGATCAGCAACGGGGAAGCCCAAGGACTTTGGGAAGGAGCCAGTAACCCAGCATCTAAGAGCTGCTTAAGCTCCTTAGATATCTGAGCATCCTCTACCCTACTACAGCGGTATGAGTTGGCACAAAAAGGGGGTACATCCCCAGTATCAATCTGATGGATGACTCCTTTAGCCAGGCCATAGTATGTAGATCCAGAGGCAAAGATGTCACTAAACTGATTGAGCAGGTCCAACATGTCCTTTTGTTGGATGGGAGACAATTGGGGGAAATCAGCAGCGGTGAACAAGGAGAGAACTTGTGGATTGTCTTCAGGTAGATTGAAATCACTGAAAGTTCCAAAGGGGTAGAGGGAGGCCACTTGTTCTGCTCCCAGGATACAACCATGCTCTACAACCTGGCCTCAGGTCACCTGCATGGGCAGGGCAGTCAGGTTGGCAAGCAATAATTGTACAGGCTCTTTGTGGGTTCAATCTAGAATCCCAGGACACAGGTGGGGCTCCTTACAGCTTAGAGATTCAGGTGAGCATAGTTCCAAGAAAAAACTTTTCAGGTAGTTTGTAAGAAATCTGGGAATAATCACAACTTGAGAGCCCAGGGGAATGGTGATAGCCGCTGGTGCTAGAAGAGGTACCCCCTCTTCCTCAGGGCAGGAAGGAGGAGGGGTGCACATGTTGAAGGAGTGAGTCATATACTTGAGAGAGAAGATACCTGTGGGGCACTCAAGCATGCAAGTTTTAAGCTGTTTTCCTGGGAGGCGCGGAGGCTCCTCAAAAATCAAAGGGACCTCATATCCTAAGAGCAAAAGGTATCCATATTATAAGTTCACAATCCTGTTATATTCTTGGAGGAACTGAGTACCAACCAAGAGGTTGTAGCTTTTGTTCTCAAGGACTACAGCGGGCAAAGCAATGAGGAGTTTCCCAAACTTCATGGGTAGAGCAGAGTAGGCACCAATGGCCTGCATTTGTGCCATGCCATCTGTGCCATACAACTGAGTGTAGGCGAGGTCAGGGGTCAGCTTAAGTTTTTTCATTAGTTTTGAAGCTACTTAGTTGACTGGAGAACCCGTGTCCAAGATGGCTTTGATTTTAACTTTTTGGATTGATACTTCCACGCGGGTTATATCTTTCCCAAAGGGGAGCAAGACTGCCAACACATCTTGCGCAGCCTCTAGCTCCTTTTCCCATTTAGCTAACATGCACTGTAACACAGGAATCTATTTATACACAGTCTGCAGCAGGAGAGATACAGTTACGTTTTGGAAGAGAGCCTTGGCCTGCTTGGCTGCTTCTTCAGAAGAATCAACCAAAACAGGAGGTTGATGGGCTTGAGCTAGGTAAGGGCAAGCCACCATGGCTTTAGCTTCACTTGCAGGTACTTGGGAAGTGGTAGTGGTCTTCCCAGAGCAAAGCTTGTATGGGACAGAGATAGTCTCTGGAACAGCCAAGACAAAATAGCCATAACTATCAGAGTCTTCACTATCAGAATCTTCAGGGTCTGAGTCACTGGAGAGATTATGAAATAGATGAAGGATAGTTGGGCCAGAGGAAGACAGAGCTTTCCCATCTGAAGGAGGATCATGGGGAGACGGGGGAGATTGGTCAGCAGAGAGCATCTCCATCTCTAAGCTGACCTCTCTTTCTCCGCCTGTTCCTTGGGATCACAACCTTCCACTTGGGGATTAGCGCAAGTATGCAAATGATGCCCTATTTGGCCACAGTTATGAAAACCTTGCCTCTTAGCCTGTCCATCAGCACCCAGTGTCATAATTCTTGGCGTACAAGAGGTAGTCCCAGCATTACTGGTTTTATTTTCACACACCACCGTACCCCCATGAGTCATATTCATGTCTTGTAAGAGCGTCTTAATACTCTTCATGGAAGTGAGTGAAGCCTTGTGTGCCTTAAAGTGTAAGCATATAAGCTGGTTCATATTCAATGCATTTGAACAAATTGTGTAAGCTTCCTGGGGAGTTAACTGTTGACTAGTAATTAACTGCTGGCCTTCAATGTAGAAACAATCTGCAAACTTGTCCAGGGTTTCCTTTGGCTTAAAGGCAATGTGCATAAATACATCCTTCTTGACCTCCAAGCTGAGATCTCCTCCAAACTCCTCAATAAGGAGGTGCTTCATGTCCTCCCAAGTGACAATGGAGGGGAGCTTGGGGACGCCTACTTCTTGGCATGTGGGATAAAGACAGGTGAGGATATGTTCCTTTTTGAGTTCATCTGTAGCCCTACACATTGAAGTTTTGTAAATTGTTAAAAAAGCAGCAATGGTAGAGGGTTTAGGATCAAATATCTTCTTGAAGGCTGTTTTGTAGTTCAGGTTGATGGACGAGGACAAGGACTGACTTTTTTCACCAGGAATGAGGATGTTAATATGAGGGTTGCCTTCAAACTTGGATTCAGCAGCAGGTTGTCTAGCCAGAGGAGTCAAAGGCTTTCATCTAGGGTATCCAAGGTAGAGCTGTTCTGTCCACTAATATCCCTAGCAGTGGTGGCAGCAGTTCCAAATTTGTCAATCTTAATTTGTTGAACTGCCAAGGTGCTAGCAATCCCATTGAGGTGGGGGTCAGGGAAGTGTTCTGAGCAACCAAGGGGACAACTTGTCCATTCAGAGTCTTGGTAAAGCAGGAGAGGTTTTGTACCTCCCTTTCTAATGTGTTGTGCCTTTCAGCTACATCATTTGTTACTTTTTCAAGCTGGTCTAATGCACATGTGCAGTTGACCTGGGATTGGCCTTCCAAACCAAGGCAGCAACCATGATTGCCATGAGCAGTAGTATTAACAACTTCTTCTTCTTCATCTTCAGATTTGGATGACAAGTCTTCAGAATTAGAGAGGCACTGTCTTAAGTACTCAATTTCACCTTGTAAAGTAGCCACCTGATCAGTGAGGGAGGCAATACAAGGGTCAGGCATAGGTTCAAGTGGAGGTGGGTTCTTCACAGAAGCTTGACGTTGAGTGGTAGCCTTAAGTTTGGCTATTGCTTCCCATACCTTGTTTTCAAAATCAGATGGGGCCTCAACAGGAGGAGCAGGGGGAGTCACCTCATAGACGCTACTCTATTGTCCACATAATTTTACACTTGGTACAGAGTGTTGCCTAGTGCAGCCTTATCCAGACTGTATTAATGCTGCAGATGACAGCCCCAAGCATTGACATGAGCTCCCACCAATTCAAGTTGTTAATTGACATGCTCCCTTAATAGGTTAAGTTCACTAATCAGAGTCTCAAAATCCTGGCAATGATTTGGCAGAAAAGCCTCAATTTTCTCACGCCATGCTGCCTGATGCTCATCTTATTTGCATAGTTGGTCCTTAATGTATCCAGGGAGCAAGGAACTAAGGGTATTCAGGGAGGAGGTTAAGTACTTCTGAGAGGCCAGTAAGTTTACTGGTTATCAGAAATACACGCAAAGAGACTGTGGGACCATTCTTGATATGCCATATTCTGAGCATGGTTGTTTGAGACAGCAGTGGCTACAGCATTTAATAGTTGATTCTGGGGTCCTAATGCAAGTTGATGGTGAATCAAAGCAGGTTGAATGAACTGGTTGACCACCACGCTGATTGTATACATGGATTCCATCAGTGTGGGGGGAGACCAAATTCCAAAAGAAAGAAGTACAGATCTTCAGATGTGTACCCAGGACAGAGACCAGGGATAGTGTGCATTGCCACAGTACCAGAGTGGAGAAGGGAGCAGGCTGCAGCACAAGCTTGCTCAAAATTGAGAGAGAAAGCTGGAAGGGGGCCCACGCGGGCTTGGGGGACAGAACCAATACTATAGGAGTTGAGGGGGCATCAGTGATTTCTTCTTCTAGAGGGGGACTAGAAACTTGAGGTTGTTTGGGTACTTCAGAAACAAAGGGGGAAGGACCAGAGAATGCGCGTGGAAACAGGGTAACCAAGGGGCTTGCAGCCCCTGTAGTGAGATTTATTTTGTTGTTTTTGGCTCCTGGGGACAACATCCAAGAGGACATGGCAGAAAATCTTTGTAACAAAAGATTTGAGGTTGGAAGCTAGCCTTGGGTTAGCCTTCAGGGCAAAATTAAGGGCATACACCTTAATTTCCTGGAAAACAAGATGTGAAAGTCCTTTTGGCAGAAAAGACAGGAAAAAGCTTGAAGATTATTAAAGCCAACACAAATGTGGATAAACTTTTCTTTATTAGGAGATGTAATTCTACTTATATAGTAGACAAGGGACGGTGATCACTCATTAGAAAGACAGAGTGGCTGAAGGGGTCACATTGGGATGAGGTCATACCAGGATCATTCACAGACAGGTACAATAATCCAGAATGGGTGGATATTGGACCAGACCTATTTTTGGAAGGCAAGGAATATCTGAAAATGAAAGCAAACCCAGGCGAATCTTTGCAGCTATCAATATTTGAAGGCCATATCAAAATAGCATTAATGGCGCAATTTCTAACACAGGCCTTGTTGGAGTGGATCCCAAGTACGCCAGCAAGACCTTCAACAATTTCATCAACACTGGTTGAGTCCTTGCCGTGGAGAAATCCTTGCATGTGTCAACCATGCTCACCAAGGAGCACAAATGGGCAATCTGCCAGTGGATAACCCAAGATTACCATCTTGAACTGGTAAAATATACAGGCCATGGTCAAATCTACTTTTGGGTTTGAGGCCTCAATTTCTTTTTACTACCATCTGCTCAAGGGAATACACTTTTCCTGGAAAAAGCTTGGGGTATCCCCCTACAATTGTAATAGCCCAGCCAGCATTGACATCCAGAAAAAACATGCAGAGGCGTACACTGCCCTCAAAGCCAGGGGAACAGTCAAATTCTACTACATTAACAAATCAGCATTTGCCTCGTCAATGCGCAATGAGTATGGGTATGTCCCCAGAGGCTCCAATGACAGGATGGCTTGGCGTGCTGCAGTCCGCGCCACAGCCTATTCAATGGTGGCTCTCCTCGGTCCAAAGGGGGTCAAGCTGTGCCAAATGATATTGGGATCTCACAATAGCTGGGCCTTCCTATCATTTCTCTGATTGGTCCAGGAGCACCTGAGGTGCATGAGCCCAGGCTTCACTAACATAATTGTGCTGGACAACATTGGTATTCATAAGGTGGCTGATATTCTTGAGGAATTCCCAATGATTGACACTAGCATTGCAGTGGGCCCCCAGCAATTGGCCACGGCAAATTTGCGCCTTCTCTTCCTCCCTGCCTATTTGCCCTTTCTAAATCCCATTGAGGAAGTCTTTGGGTGGCTCAAGCAAGTTTTCAAGCAAGGAACCCCAACTGGGACTGAGGACCTCTTTGATTTGCTGCAGGCCGGGATCCATACCCTCCCAGCTGAAACTGTGGCCAAATTCTATGGCCATGCTAATCCGTTCATCCCTGCATGCCTTGTCAAACAGCCAATCAATTAAAGGATTTGTGAGAGAGGGGGGCTAAACTAACTAAGTTTGGTTCCCATCCCGGAGGAACAAGCCACCAGGATGCCATTCAGTGAAGAACTGGGATGGCCAATTGGAGGGGGGACCACAGGGAGGACACCAGGGACAACTGAGGGAAGTAGGCGTTCAAACCCATCAGTATCAGGCCGGTGAGCAACCAAGGGGTGCAGGTGGGGGCGGGAGAGGACACCTTGTAGGGCCTGAGGGGTACAGAATGGCTCTGGGCCACACTGAGGAGGAGGGGCACAGGAGGCACAGCTTCTTCAGAAACGGATGAAGTATGGTCCACAGTGTCCAAGTCCAAGTCATTGCACGTCAGGCTCTTGACCACAGCCTCTCCAGAAAAGAGAAGACCGCTGGGGAGATCCCAGAGACTAGAAGGGTCTCTACCCACAAGACAGGCAGACAAAGAGATCTTACCCCACAAGTCAGGGGAGGTGGTCCACAGAAGCAGCAAGAACGGCGCCAGGGAAAACACCACAAATTTAAGGGCTGGGAGTATCATAGGATTGTTTGCCATAAAATTTGGAGCAGGTTGGTACCAATTTCTGATGAAAAAAGGATGAGGGAAGTGCCAAAAGGGTAGTCTTAGCAAATTATAGCAACAGAGCAACAGAACAGGTTTAGAAGGCTTTACTATGGTTGCAAAAGCCTTGGGAGCAACAGCAAGCAAGAGCAGGTTCAAAAACAACAGTTTTAAAGGAAAATTCAAAATAATAATAGAAATTATATGAAAAATCAATTGAAAACTTGAAGTTCAAACTTGGTTTTTGAAAGCAAAAGCAGGAAAGACAACAACTAGGTAAATTAATACTAATCTAGGGGCCCAGAAGAGAAGCCGGGTTCAAAACCGGCTGACACAAGGTAAGCTTTGGACAATAACTAACACTTTAATCCTTAGGACTGCAAGGACACAAATCTGGGTCCAAACAGCAATGGAAATAAAATTTAAGTTTTCAAAGGACTCCAAAACTTTTAATAATTTAGAAAATAGACAAGCAGGGGACTAGAAGTCCCCTTGCTTGCATAAAAGGAATGGGCTGCAATAAAATGGGTCACATGACAGTGGAACTGCATCCAATTGGCTGGAGGCAAAACTTTGCTAGGCAGGGGCAGGGAGACTGGAGGGTTTCATTCCAATTTCTGCGTTCAGATCTGATTGGCTGGAAGGGGCACTGGTCATTTGGAATTCACTTGAGTTACTTAGTGTCAATGTGGCGACCTCTGATTGGCTAGCTCTAATGGTTTTTAGAAGTGGGCAATACCAAGTTAATAAGTAGTCTAAATTAACCAGTGTTTCTTCCCAGGAGGGAGCAACCAAAGGCAAAGGTTCTGCAGGGTAGGCCAGCACAAACCTCTCATCTACCGTGTGAGCTAAACCATTTAAGGAATGGAGGGGTTTGGCGGGCGTTTTAGAGCCTTTCTTGGTACAACAAGGGAAGATCGCGCAATCCAAAGCCAGAGGTGGCAGTGAATTTACAGGATTAGCTTTTTTGACTTTTTATATTCTCTAATTTACTATTTAAGATTTATTAATTATCATTTTATATTCAGAAGCTTCTAAGCCCACAATCACATTCAGCAGGACCATCAATGAAGGTTAGTAATTTATTTATTTATAATTATTTTTATTATGGCATCTAAGGTTATCCTAAACACTTGATACTTGATTACGCAAATATATTTATAACACTCTTATCAAATAAATATAAAAATAAAATTAAAAATTTAAATGTAAAAGTTACAAATTAGAAGTATAATTTGTTATCATATATTATTATACTTTTATGAAGACCTTCTCTGGGATATATTTTGCAAATCTTGTTTGCTAAAATAGACACTAGAAAAATTAATTAGTATAAAAATAATCTAAAGGATAAAGATTTTTATTGATATAAAGAATAAATTAGGAGTGCCTATAGTGGATTTGGCGGTATGTACCCACCCTGCAATGGAGGTGGCGCACAACATCCACTGCCACACTGTGAACGGTAGATACACCCTTATTGAAATACTCACGCCTGCTGGTGAAAGCCAGTAGGGTCAGGTGGGAGTGAAGCAGCAGCTTTTCAGGCAGGGTGTCAGGTATCCAGTCTTTGGCAACCGGCCCATTGTTTTCAGGGATAACTCAGGCCAGGTTTCTTGCGGGCAATGCCCACCCCAAGAGGGGAGCTAACTTTAAAAGGTATGAGGCCAACTTACCCACTCAAGACCACGGGCCAGCAGCCAGGATTATAGTGTCAATTGCCCCTGTGAGGGTGATATACACAATCCCAAACAGCTTGCCAGTATGATTGGTTGGGAGGTCAGGTGCGGAAGCAGGCATGGGTTTTGGTGTCATGGGCAGCTCCATGGGCAGATTGTAAGCAGGGAGATAATTGAACTTCCCTCTGAACAACTTGGGTGTTGAGAAAATCCACAGGCCTTCTTGGTTGTATCTAATAGTGGATTGTATACAGGCCAGGGGATTGAGTTCAAGTATCTTTTCCGGGGTGTATTCCTTGTACTTGGACTTCAGAGGGTAGTCGGTAAAGTGGACGGGTCCAAAGGGTACACCAGGAGGACAGAAAACAGCAGGAGTGGGGCAGTTGGGCCAGAAGATCTTGAGCTGAATTGGTAGATGGCAAATACAAAATAAGGTAATAGCTGTATGAACCAAATTAACATAACCTTTATTCAAAAATGGCAAAACTTTGGAGCGCGGGGTTCTTGGGTCTATATAGTATCCCTCCTCCAAACTTAACATTTTCCATGGGGGGTTCATCAATGCATTGGGAAGACCAGGGCCAGGGGAACTGGGTGCTTGGGTCAAGAGGCGGCAAAATGGCACTTGGCCCGTGAGTTCTTTAATTGGTCCAGAATCTTGAATTGGCTGCTTGATTGTCTTGCTCTGGTGTCAAGGTCATGGGACCGGGCCGCGGGCCTGTACCTCTTTCTTGGGTTTGCTCTTGATTGGTTGTTGGTGTAGACTTCAAGTTCATGAGGCTAATAGTTGCCAAATCAGTACCTCAATTAGGCGCCGTGATTAATCCTCCATTAGGTGTGATGATTCCTTTGCTTTGGCTCTTTCTACTGCATGGGTCAATATGCTTGGTGTCAGCTTGCGGGGGCTTGATCCCAGGAAAATATGGGTGGGCGGTCTTGCGGTCCACAGGCCTGGCGGCCCAAAGGAATCTAGGTTTGGGGTTCAATTCCAACTCCTGGGCCTAAGTTTCTAGGGAGGAATAATTGTCAATCCTGACATCATCCCCTTCTTCCCCCAAGGGCCCTCCCTTCCAATTCTTCTTGTTCAGGTATAGTTGAACGGCTTCTTGGGCATTAGTCAGGTTGCTCAGCAGCTTCCAAGTACTTTCTTCTAGTGGGTATCCTCTCCACTTGACGTAATACCGGGTTTTTTGGTAGTGAGTTTGGTTGCCATGTATGTATTCAACTTCATATTCCTCAGTGCAACCTGTTTGGATGGGTGGGGGGCTGTTTTAATCTGTTGGTGGGGGAGTGAGTTCCCATCTTTTTTGAACTCCAAGGAGCAGTGGAACACATCATGAATCTTCCAGGAGGGAGGTAGGTCTAACTTAAAGGCAACCTCACCAACTAGTTTGGTGATTTTGTGGGGGCCGCTTCTTCTGTGAGCTAGTTTCCTGCAGGGCACATGTAGGGGTATGTTCTGGGAGTCTAGGTATACTTTGTCTCCAACTTGTAAGGGTTGGTCTGGGGTTTGTTTGCGGTCAGCAAAGGCTTTGTATGTTTGCACTGTGTGGTTCAGGTTGGTCAAGCATGTTTTTTGTGTGTTGTGAATCTGTTTAATCCAGGAGCGCCCAGTGGTGTTTGATTCCTTTTTGTTAATCTGGGGGTCCCAGGTGGGGTCAATCCATAGTTGACTTTGAATGGGGAAATGCCTGTAGAAGTGTGGTTCTTACTGTTGTAGGAAAACTGGGCCATGGTGAGCATTTTTGCCCAATTGTCCTGGTCAGTGTTAGCATAGCATTGAAGGTACTGTTCAAGGATCTGGTTTACTTGCTCAGTTTGGCCGTCCCTCTGTGGGTGGTGGGAGGTAGATACACAATGCTTGATTCTTAAGTCTTTCATCACCTGCGTCCAGTAGTTTGACAGGAATTGGGTCCCCTGTCTGTGATGATTTCCTCAGGTGTTCCGTGTTGCGTGAGGATGTGGTTGTGGAAGTGTTGGGCTGTTTCTGCTGCCGTGCAATTGGTGGTGGTTGGTACAAAGTATGCCATCTTGGTGAAGCAGTCTATCATGACCAGGATTGCATTGTACAAGAGTGATGGCAGAAGTTCCACAATGTAGTCCATGGAGACAGATCTCCAGGGTCCATGGGGTATATTCAAGGGTCTTAGGAGTCCTTCAGGTTTGTTTCTGCCAGTTTTGGTCTTCCCACAGGTCTCACACCCCTTCAGGTACGCGCTTACGTCTTGATCCATTTTTGGCCAAGCAAAGTTCCTTCTAATGCTCTCAAGGGTCTTGATCCTACCTGAGTGTCCACCCATCTCAGAGTTGTGATAGTCTCTCAAGACGTTGGTTCTGATGTCCCCTTCTGGTACAAAGATCCTGTTGTGGAGCATTAGCGTGGTTCCCTTCAATGAGTAGCCTTTTTGGTAGTGGGTGCTATCCAAGGATTTAGGGAGGTCAGAGATCATGATCTTGGTGAACTTGTCTAGTGCTTGGGCCCTTAGTGCTTCTGGTTTGCTGGCTCTGATTTTCATCAATCCCAGGTGAATGCCTAGGCTTGCTGTGTCCAGGAGGGTTTGGGTGTTGTGGTTGCAAGTTTCTAGGTGGGTAGGCACCAGGTCAGTTCTTCTACTTAGGGCGTCAGGTACCACATTTACCTTTCCTGGCTTGTAGTCTATGGTCAGAGTGTAGTCAGCCAGTTCCAAGGCCCATCTTGCTTGTTGTTGGTTAAGCTGGCGTGGTTTAAAGAAGTATACTAAGTTCTTGTGGTCTGTCAGGACCTTTACTGGATATTCAGCACCACATAGGTATTGGCGCCAATGTTTCAGGGTCTTCATTATGGCTAGCATCTCCTTGTCATATATTGGGTAGTTCCCTTCCGCAGGTAGCATCTTCTTGGAGTAATATGCTACAGGATGTAACATACTATCCTCTCCTTCCTGAAGAACAACCCGCCCACCGCAAAGTCTGACACGTTAGTTTCCAGAACAAAAGGTTTGGAGGGATCAGGCATGGCCAGGACAGGGGCGGAGGTGAAAGCAAGTTTCAAGGTTTCAAAGGCGGTGGCACATTCCAGAGTCCAGGCAAAGGTAACCTTTTCAGAGCAAAGGCGGGTCAGGGGGAGGGTGATGTGAGAAAAATTTTGTGATAAAATCCCTGCAATAATTTGCTAGGCCCAAGAAGCTTCTCATATCCTTTCTGCTTTTGGGCACCAGCCAAGATATTATTGCTTCAACTTTATCCTGTGGAATAGCAAACCCGCCAGTCTTTACCACATATCCCAGGAATTCAACTTCAGACTAAAAAAAATTTGCATTTCTTAAGCTTAGCGTATAAGTAGGCTTGGGAGAGTTTCTCCAGTATAAGGTCCAGGTGGCGCAGGTGTTCCTTGTGAGACTTGATGTAAATGAAAATGTCATCCAGATATGCCACACAAAAACGGTCAAGGTATTCCCCTAGGATGGTGTTGATCATCCTTTGGAAGGTGCTGGGGGCTTTGCAGAGGCCAAAAGGCATCACCAGGTACTCGTATAGCCCATATCAAGTCTTGAAGGCTGTCTTGTACTTGTCTCCATCCTTGATTTGGATTTGATTGAACGCATCTTGGAGGTCAATTTTTTAGTACACCTGGGCCCCAGTCAGTACGTCACAGAGGTCGTTGGCGTTGGGGATAGGGTAGCGGTTCTTCACAGTAATGTTGTTCATTTTTTGGTAATTCACGCATGGACGCATACCACCATCTTTTTTCCCTACAAACAGCATGGGCAATGAGCAGGGGGCCTTTGACACCTGGATGAGCCCTTTTTTTGGCATATCCTCAAGGTATGCTTTCAAGGCCACTTGCTTGCGGTGGCTACAGCTAGATGGGGCTGTGGTGTGGTTGAGTCCCTGGCAGTAGGTCTATGGCGTGGTTGTAGATTGAGTGGCTGGGTAGTTTGGTGGCTGCCTCTTCACTAAACACATGGTTCCATCTCTGTAGGGGGTAGGCAGCATTCCAACACTAGTTTCTATCTTCATAGCCAAGAGTTTGTTGGTAGGAGGTTGATCATGGCTCATGCAAAAGGGAACAGTGTTGCAGGATTCTGGTTGGCCTAACATGGTGGTTTACTTGCAGTAGTTCAGGATCAGGCCATGTTTGTTGGACCAGGAGTTGCCCAGTATAAGGGGGTGGGGTAGTCCTGGCAAGAGGATCAGGGACAACAGGTATACATTGTGTTTAATAGGACAACGGGAGTTCTTGTTCACACTCATAGCCAGTGTCCAAGGAGATGTTTCCCATGATTACTTGTAGACTGCGCTCTGAGGGTGTCAAGCCTAATTCTTCTGCTAGGCTGGCGTCAATAAAAAAATTTTCTGCCCCTGTATCAATAAAGGCTTCAATCTTGCGCTTATTCCCTGCTACTTCTATGGTCACTTGGATGAACTTGTAAGACTGGGAAGAAGCGTTTATTTGTGCCAGTGAGATTGGGGCAGTGTTCTTCTTAGGGCAGGATCTGGTCAAGTGGCCTGCTTCATGGCAGTGGAAACAGAGTCCTTCACAGTAGTGTTGTTGGAGCTCTTCAGGGGTCATCCCTGTTCTGTTGGGGGTTGGTGTTTGGGGTTGGCAGCCCTGGGAGGAGCCAGTGTTCTTTTGGTTCATGCTGAGACCCTTGCATAGGGAGATCAGGTCTTCCAAACCAAGGGTGGACGGGTGATTCTTCAATGAGTCCTTCATGACTGGATTCACTCCCTTTTGGAAGATGATGGCTGACAATTTTTCCTCAAGTTGAGTGCGGGTCTTCAGTTTAAGGAATTTGTCAATGTATGCCTGAATGGGTCAGAAGCCTTGGCGGATTTCTAGCAAGGAGTTCAGGGCGTAGTATCTAGTGTTGCAATCTTCACCTGTGGCCATTAACTCAGCCTCAAACTTGGCGTAGTCTAAGCAGAATTCTACATCCTCAGTTGTGGCCTTACCAAACCAATCCAAGGCGTCCCCTGATAGCATTGAGTCAACTCCAAGGATCTTCTTGATGTCACTGGCATAAGAGGGGGTGTTGTTATAGAAATTCAGGCAGAGGACTGTCATGGCACTTCTAGCTTCTTCAAGCATGAGCTTTCCCATCTGAGGCATCTCCACCTTGGTGAGGGACTGGTTCATGATCACGTTTTGCACTTGAGAGGAGAGGGCCTTGTTGGCATCAGTAGCGGCGGTGTTGTTTTTTGGGTCAATCAGGTTTGTATTCTTTCCCATGGAAGATATCAGGTTTGTGGTCACCTTATAAGTGTAATAAGTGATTATCAATAGCAAAAGCATAAAAGATGCCCCAAGAAATAACAACATCTTGGGGCTCAGGGTACCAGGTTTTATAAAGATTGACATAATGTCAGGGATCCAGTCTTGGGCAGCCGGTTTGTTGTTTTCAGGGATAACTCAGGCCGGGTTTCTTGCGGGCAATGCCCACCACAAGAGGGGAGCTAACTTTAAAAGGTATGAGGCCAACTTCCCCACCCAAGACCATGGGCTGGCGGCTGGGATTATAGTGTCAATTGCCCCTGTGAGGGTGATATACACAATCCCAAACAGCTTGCCAGTATGGTTGGTTGGGAGGTCAGGTGCAGAAGCAGGCATGAGTTTTGGTGTCACGGGCGGCTTCATGGGCAGGTTGTAAGCAGGGAGATAATTGAACTTCCCTCTGAACAACTTGGGTGTTGAGAAAATCCACAGGCCTTGTCAGTTGTATCTAATAGCAGATTGTATGCGGGCCAGGGGATCAAGTTTGAGTATCTTTTCTGGGGTGTATTCCTTGTACTCAGACTTCAGAGGGTAGTTGGTAAAGTGGACGGGTCCAAAGGGTACACCAGGAGGACAGAAAACAGCAGGCAGTGGGGCAGGCGGGCCAGAAGATCTTGAGCTGAATTGGTAGATGGCAAATACAAAATAAGGTAATAGCTGTATGAACCAAATTAACATAACCTTTATTCAAAAATGGCAAAACTTTGGAGCGCGGGGTCCTTTGGTCTATATAGCACCCCACCTCCAAACTTAACATTTTCCATGGGGGGTTCATCAGGGCATTGGGAAAGGCAGGCCTGGGGGAACTGGGTGCTTGGGTTCAAAGGCAGAAAAATGGCACTTGGCCCGTGAGTTCTTTAATTGGTCCAGAATCTTGAATTGGCTGCTTGATTGTCTTGCTCTGGTGTCAAGGTCATGGGATTGGGCCACAGGCCTGTGCCTCTTTCTTGGGTTTGCTCTTGATTGGTTGTTGGCGTAGACTTAAAGTTCATGAGGCTAATAGTTGCCAAATCAGTCCCTCCATTAGGCGCCGTGATTAATCCTCCATTAGGCGTGATGATTCCTTTGCTTTGGCTCTTTCTACTGCATGAGTCAATATGCTTGGTGTCAGCTTGCGGGGGCTCAATCCCAGGAAAAGGCGGTCAGGCAGTCTTGCGGTCCACAGGCCCAGCGGCCTGAAGGGTTCTAGGTTCAGGGTTCAATTCCAGCTCCCAGGCCCAGGTTTCTAGGGATGAATAATTATCAATCCTGACACAGTGCTGCAAACCTGTATATCCCAGCCAGGACCAGGGCGTCCTGGATCACATGGTCAACTGAGTTGTATCCAGGGGGACCTTCTTCCTGTCCAGTGAGAGCTGGACCTTGTTGACCCTAAGAAGGACCCTGTCTAGGTCCTCTACACTGGCACTCATCCCAAAGAAGAAAAGATACCTGAGGTAAACAACAAGGAGAAGTCTTTGCACAGCAAAGGCTTCAGTAAACTTGCACAGTTTGTTGTATACTGCACTTATTTTTTTTCTCATGTTTAGTTTTGCCAAAGTTAATATCCATTGCCAAGGAGAGCCCTGTCTCATCTGAACTCCAGGCCAACCCAAAGTCCGCCAGGAGGATCTTAGTTTTCTTGACAGCTGTTGCGTCTGCAACAGCCAATTTTGACACCACACACCCAAAGTTGTCCAGAAGGTAAGATAGAGTGTGCTCCACTGGGAAGCATAAGCAAGCAGCTGCATGTGCCTGGCCCATCTCTGGTATATTCTTGAATGGGAGCGTTTCCAGGACGTCCCAAACAATCTCAATGGAGTTTACACAGTAAAATCCACTGAGAACCACTGGGTCCAGGCAGGCCAGTTGGGCATCTTTGTAGGCAGTAACTGCCCACTCATATGCCCCTTCAGCATGAGTTGTCTCAGCCAATGCCTCCTGTGACATTGGAAAGGTACCATTGATCCTGTCTTCAAGCTCCCACACAACAGGGGGGGCCAGATACAGCTTCTTGGTCATGTGAGTGGCATAATTTGCATGAAAGGTGGGGGGACAAAAGGAACCAGGGCCTGGCAGAGTTTTCTGTCAATGTTTTCTAACAAAAAAGGTAAGTATTTAGAATTTTTTATTAATTATGATTATTAGGTTACCTTCTACAGTCTCCTCTTTGCCCTCAGCCTTGGCTGGCTTGGCCATTCTTGGCGCAAGCAGCTGTGCAGGCATCTCAGTGTCATTCTTGCGGGCCCTCTTTGTTGGTTTAAGATGTTCCTACATCTCAGGGTCATTGGTCCAGACAGACGGCGCAGAAAGTGTGTAGGACTTGAATTTTAAGCCATCCACTACTGTCTTCTGTATGTTAAGAAGACGCTCAATTGTCTTCTCAGGGGTATCAGGTATTTTGGCCATAAGCGCCTTGGCCAACACCTTGTCAATTTTCTTGCCTTTGAGGACGGCAGATTTCATCTTTGCTTTGACCTTGCAGTCAATTTCTTTGATCTCTGCAATTGCAGATTCAAGGTTTTTTTAGAAGTTTCTCCAATTCTCTCATTGATTTTTTACTAAACTTTTCATATGTTTTATAGCTTTCACCCCAATAAAATATGTATTATTCTGATACTATTGCTTCTTTGTTTATTCCTGTTTTTTTCATTTTCTACACTATCTCATCTTTTTAACCATTGTGTATATGTTTTACACTCATCTCAATATATGTTGTTTGCTTTGTGTTGGCATGGTTACTTAATGTCCATATTATTTTTGGCACTTTGCACTGCCCCTTTTGATAATATTAACAACAATTTGGTGATTAGCTAAATTTTAATTAGAAAATTATAGGTTAACTGTGTTTAGATAAAGTTGTTACTGATCCAAATTAAAAGCCTTAATGATAAAATTTAAGCCAATCAGGAGCCAAGTGATAAAGTGATTGTTGTGACATAAAGGGTCATTCAATAATTCTTTGGTGCATTGTTGCAACTGAACCAATGAGAGTTCAGTACTTGGAATTGGGGAAGACAACAGTCCAATAGAAAGGACAGAATAATAAGAATAAGGTATTGTTTATTGTAGAATATTGTCATTAATATACTATATGGGGAATGCCACAAGGGGGTGGCATAGTGGGAAGTTCCATGTAAGGTTCAAAGCCAAGGAATAACTCGTGCAGGAATCAGCAAGTCAAATTGGCAGCGCTCCTAATTAGGATGAAGTACCCGCCATTTGATGTTACCATCAGATTAATCCATAACGTTAGATACGTCAAGGGGTGGCTCATTGAGCGCCCCCTGTGTATTGTAAGATATGTTAGCATGCAAGGTTGGAAACTTGGTTGCAACACCCCCCTTGCCCCCTGCTTGTTGTCAGACATCAGGACTGGAGTCTGTGGAAGGTCTGGGAAGGTCCGCACAAACAACCTTTGTGTGGGGATGGCGCAGCAGGGGCGCAAGCAATCATGGTGAAGCTTCTCAGTGTTTCCTTGGGCATCCTCAAGTTGATAGGTGTGGCTGTCATAGACTGCAGCTATCTTGAAGGGCCCTAGGTGGTTGGGTTCCAACTTGGCGGAATTGGGATTGAGGGTGTAGACGGGGTCACCTACGGTGTACCTAGCTTTGAGGTGCTTTGTCCCTCCTACAATCTGCTTGTGTTCAATTTCTCAGGCTTTGGCACACCATTGATCCAGGGATGGGGTTGTTGATAGGGGAGGCTTGTCGGGGACCTTGGACTGTAGCTTTCCCTGTTCAACCCCTGTCAGGCTGTCAGGTGTCCCAAAGGCCAGGGTACTGGGGCTGAACCCTGTGCCCCAGTTGATCCTTGCTTGAAGGATGAGTAGAGCGGTGGGCAGGTGTTCAGTCCATGCGGTGTTGGGGCTCTCTTGCAAGAGCTTGGCAATCAGTTGAACCAGTGAGCCATTTAACTGTTCCACACGTCCATTGACTTGAGGATGATAGGGGGTTGTAACTATACAGTGGAGTGCGTTCTTGGCGCAGTATGCTTTCATGACATGCCCAACTAGCTCAGGACCGCCATCTGTGATGAGACGCTTTGGTTGCCCAAAGCAGGCCACAATTTCTTTGCCAATAAAGTGGGTGATGGTGGTGGCGGTGTGATTGATTGTTGCTCAGGCCACTGGCCAACAAGTGAAGTAATTGATGGCAGTGATAATGTACTTCTTTCCCAGTCTGTTTTTGGGAGTGGCCCCACAATATTGAGGGCCCACTGCTTGAAGGGTTCCATGGCCTTGATGGGCAGGACAGACTTTGGGGGTGCAGGTTTGGATGTGTTCTTTTTGCACAATACACACGTTTCAAGGAGGTCCAAGATGTCTTGACGCATGTGCAGCCACCAAACCTTATGTTTCATGATCTCAAAGAGGTTACGCCCTCTCATGTGACCCAAGGTTTGGTGGTAGTGCAGTATGGTGTCCCCTTGTTGTGTGGTGGGAATGTAAGGCGTCTTCTCATCTGTCTCTGCCTGGCGGCAGACGTTACAGCATTGGTGGTGAACTGACTTTTGTTGTCCTTCAACTTGGAGATGGTGACCAAGTTAAGGCCCTTGTAGCGGGTTGCCTCAGGGCGGAGGTAGAGCATGGGCCAATCTGGATCTAAGCCATTGTCCCCAGTGATGGACGCTACGTAGAGTTGTGAAAGAGTGTCAGCTGTGACCAGTTCCTTTCCAGGTTTGTACTCAATGCGTAACTGATAAGGGGATAGACACTCCACCCATCCTGCTTGGCGGCGTGTCAAGTGAGACTGTGTGTTGAAGTACTGAAGTGACTTGTGGTCCGTCAGAACGCGGGGTGGGAAGGTAGCACCTTCCAGGTAACAGCGCCACTTCTCAACGCAGTGTACAATGGCTGCCAATTCTTTATCATGGATGGGGTAGCGTTGTTCTGAGTCAGTAAGTTTCCTGGACTCATAGGCCATGGGGAGAAAGACGCCATTATCAGTTTCTACCCTTAGCATGCCCCCTATGGCCCTGTCAGAGGCATTGGTCTCTAGTTTGTACTGTCAGTTTTGATTGGGGAACTGCAGGACTGGTGCAGTTGTGAGCCTTTGCTTCAACGTCTCAAAGGCTCAATCTCTGACAGAGGTCCAATGGAAGCACTGCTTGGTATTGAGGAGCTCAGTGAGAGGTGCAATTAGTTCTCCGCAATTGGGGATGAGCTTGCGCACATAGGCAACCATGCCTAGGAATTTTTGCACTTGGCCCACATTGGTGGAGGGCGGCATGCTGGTGATTGCCTTGATTTTGGCAGGGTCAGGCTTTGTCCCTTGAGCAGAGATGGTGTACCCAAGGAATAACATCTCTGACTTGAGGAACTCGCATTTGGAGGGTTTAGCTTTTAGCTGGTTTTTCCAAAGGGTGTCAAGGACAGCACAGAGGTGTTGGAGGTGTGTGGTTTGATCTTGACTGAAGACAATAATGTCGTCAAGGTACACAACCACACATTTTCCAATCAGTTCCTCAAATGCTTTGTTCATCAACATGGCAAAGGTGGAGGGAGTGTTGGTCATTCTGAAGTTCATGGCACGACACTCAAACAACCCGTAGCGTGTGCAGAAGGCAGTTTTTGCTTCATCCCCTGGTGCAATGCAGACCTGGTTGTACCCTGCAGTGAGATCAATCTTGCTAAAGACCTTCACACCTGCAAGTGTATCAAACAGGTTGTCAATCAGCGGCAGGGGGTATTTGTTCTTAACTGTCACCTTGTTTAGGGCGTGGTGGTCTGTGACCAGGCAAAGGGACCCGTCCTTCTTGGCTAAAAGAAGACTGCCGCCCCATATGGAGAGAGCAAGGGGCAAATGAAGCCCTTATCAAGCGTGTACACAAGGTGCTGGCAGAGGGTTTCATCTTCCTTTGGTGTGAGACAGTATAATGGTTGTGCTTTGGGCAAGGACCCCTGAAGTTATACAGTGTGCTGGATCTCCCAGGGAGGAGGTAGTTGTCCAAGTGTCTCACTGAATACATCCTTGTACTCCTCAAGGAGTGCCGCAAGCGCTGGTGGTGGTGATGATGAAAAGGGAGAGACCGCTGGTGGTTCAGCACGGATAACTTCAACTGAACATTGGTTGAAGTCTAGTTTCCCCCCTTGAAATCATATGAGCCTGTCTCCGTTATTCTGACAAACACAGTATCATGGAGTAACTTGCTCATTTCCACAGTGTAAATCTGGAACCCCACCCCATTTCTGTTGAGGGTGATGACAAAGGTATCCCAATCAATGTAGGGGTGGTTGTGTCATAGCCAGTTGAAACCAGCAATCATGTTGTGGCTGAGCCTGGCCATGATTGGACCAGAGAGCTTAACCTGGATGTTCCCCATTCTCACAGAGAAGGGTACTGTCTCATGGATGATGGCCACTCTGTGGGAGTCAGCTACTCGTATGGCCTTGAATCTGCTGGGCACTTGGTCTAATTGTTGAGAGTTGGCAAACGCCTGGTCCACCATAGTGTGGTTGGCCCCAGTATCTACCAGTAATTTGTGGGTGTTCCCACAGAAACGGAAGATATAGGACAAGTGTGTTACTTTATTTGAGGAGTGGCTTGCTTGTAATACGGGGTTGTCACTGTGGACTTGGAAGACGTCCAGGGTTTCAACTTTGTGAACGTTGTAGTCACAGGGATTCTTGGCAAGGAGGGATTGAGAGGATGGGTCAGATGGGGTTGTAAGGCCTCTTGTCATTACAAACCCCAGGCTTTTCCCGGGTCCTTAATCTGTGCTAGCTGGAGCTCCCCCTTGCGGGGGCATTTGGTCCCATTATCCTGTTGACGTGGTTGACAACAGCCTACTTGACTATGGCCATTGCCTGATGTTGTACATGGTTGGGGTGGAGCGTCACTGGTACAGCAGAAGCCCATTGAGGCCTGATTGTTAGCCTCCACAATGGCTTTATAGCAGTCATCAATGGTGGTACAGCAACCTACGGGGACCCACTTGCAGATATGGGGTTTTAACTCATTGATGATCAGAGTGAGTAGCATTGCATTTCCGTCAGTCACAGCTTCTGGGGCATCAGCAAGGGCTTGTTGCCAGGCAGCAAGGTACTCAGGGACGGAACCAGTTTGCTTGATTGCTAGAAGAGGAGTTCCCACAATAATGAGAGAAAAGGTTTCACTGTAACAGGACTTGGCAGTGTCTTGAAATGCCGCCCAGGTAACGTCAAGTTCCTGGCTGGCCCAGTTGGTGAACCACACAGCAGCAGACCCGTGAGGCGCCCAGATGCGGTGGCAACCCACATGGGTTCAGGAACCTGGCAGAGGCAAAGGCGGGTTTCAGTAGACTGGAGCCAACTGACAATGTTGGCCCCCTTAACGCCACCAGCAAAGGATTCTAGTTGAAGGTTGAGAATGCACTGGGACAGGTCTGACTGGGGCAGTGTGACGCCAGCGTCACCCTGCCCAAGGCGGAGCCAATTGTACACACTGGTGAGAACTAACTGGTCTTGATAGATGGCATACCCATTGGGGATGTCCCCCTTGGGGATTGGCAGGAAGGTCTCTTGTTGGGGAGTAGCCATACGGCCTGTACTCTGTCCTTTCTTGGGGGGAATTTTGTTTTAGGTAGTTCAATAACCTACTGCTGCTACCACTGTTGCAACTGAACCAATGAGAGTTCAGTACTTGGAATTGGGGAAGACAACAGTCCAATAGAAAGGACAGAATAATAAGAATAAGGTATTGTTTATTGTAGAATATTATCATTAATATACTATATGGGAAATGCCACAAGGGGGTGGCATAGTGGGAAGTTCCATGTAAGGTTCAAAGCCAAGGAATAACTTGTGCGGGAATCAGCATATTGAATTGGCAGCGCTCATAATTAGGATGAAGTACCCGCCATTTGATGTTGCCATCAGATTAATCCATAACGTTAGATACGTCAAGGGGCAGCTCATTGAGCGCCCCCTGTGTATTGTAAGATACATTAGCAGGCAAGGTTGGAAACTTGGTTGCAACAGCATGTGCGCTAATTAATATGATTGGCTGGATGTTTTGCCATTGTGTGCCATTGCTGCAGTGGCAAGTTGTTGGTGGACTAGTGCCCAATCAGCTGATGGGTTAGCACTAGTCCACCAACAACTTGCCACAGCAGCAATGGCGCACAATGACAAAACATCTAGCCAATCATATTAGTTAGCGCACATGCACCAAAGAATTATTGAATGTCCCTTTATGTCACAAAAATCACTTTATCACTTGGCTCCTGATTGGCTTAAATTTTATCATAAAGGTTTTTAATTTGGATCAGTAACAACTTTATCTAAACACAGTTAACCTATAATTTTCTAATTCAAATTTAGCTGATCACCAAATTGTTGTTAATATTATCACAAGGGGCAGTGCAAAGTGCCAAAAATAACTGTGTTCTGGATTGAGATACATGACATAGTAAATATATGATTTTATAGAAATAAGCTAAACATAAATAATAAAACCAACTATAAACAAAGAGAACATGCCCATTTGAAATTCAAAATAAAGATAATACAAATAGAAATTTTTTGGCAACAGGGGGTTTATTAGGGCAGGGAAGAGTGATGCCTAGTAGGCAGAATAGCGCAGGAAGGAAGATGTAGAGGCAGTGCTGGCCTGGGGGGTCTGGGATTGGGTGGGTGAGGCTGGAAGAGGGGGGGTAGGGGTAGGGATAGGAGGATTGCGTGTGATGGCCGCCATATAACACTTGTTGTATTCCTCATTGGTCATTGACTGGATGGGCTGGTAGGTGGCAGTGGCCCAAGGTGGGAGGTGCTTATCTTTGTGTGATTGGTTACCTATGTTTACGTGGAAGACAATTTGGGCAAACAAGTCAGCCATCATTTGGCAGCCAAAGAGAGAATTGTGATCAAGGACCCCAAGATAGAGGTTGTTGAAAGCCTGAGGGCAGCGCTCCTGGAGTGTATCTCTAATATTAAAAAACACGATATCAGCCAGATGGATGTCTGCGTGACCGGTGGGGTAGACTGAGGCCTGGTGCCCGCTTCCCTGGATGGCCTTGAGGGCAGTGAAGCTACCCTTCATCTGGTGGCTCAAGAAAACCTGGTTCTTGGAATTTGAGCCATCCCAGGAGTTGAGTAATACATCAAGAATGTGGCTGTACTTGTAGTCATTGGTGAAATCTGGATTTTTCCAATAGTAGATAAAATCCTTGGCTGAAACAGCCAGAAATGCACCAATGAATGTCCCCTTCTTGAACTTCTTCCTCCCTTTTTGGGTGGCAGCTCTTCCCTGCGCGCCAAAAATGTTGAAAGCTATTGATAGCTTATAATACAAGACAAACATGACGTCATCTGATAGACTTGTCAAGCATTGGACCAGGGTTGATTCAATGGCCTGATCATACGGGAAATCCTCAGCGCCATTCTATTAGTTGCCGGCAAAATTGGTAAGAACCTGTATTGAGGCCACCTTTCTATGCATCCAGAGCTGCACCATGTGCTCAGAAACCCAAATGCCATGATGTGCAAGTTGTTTGTGGACCTGGGTCAAGAGAAGCTTGGGGTCCCGCTGCAGGAGTTCAAGCATAATTGGGTATGTCAAAGTGATTTGTGACTTGGGAGCCTTCTTGGGCTTCTTGGCTGTCCCAATCAGATTTCCCTTGTTTATTAGGTTGTTGAACTCCCGCATTAGAGTGGCTCGGATAAATTGCAATTGGGTTGTAATCTGTTCCCAGGACAGACCCTGCAGGTTCAGTGTCACAATTTCCTGAAGAATTCGGGCAGTGATAATTCATTGCTTGGGGCGCTGGGCCGCGGGAGCTGAAGCCTGATTGGCTGAGAGGGGGGCAGGTTGGCCAGTGGCAAGAAGCTGTTCCAAATCAAGGTTATCATCCTGATTGGTTGGTTGATGGGCAGCTTGTGTGGGGGTGGGTATGGGAGCGGGGGCCGAGCTAGATGCAAAGTGACTCTCAAACAAGTCAAAGCCATAGGGGTTGGGGGTCAAGTATAGGTCAGCTTCCTTGTTACCCACCTCAAAGGCTTGGGTGTAAACAGGTGCCTCCATGTTCTGAGCCTTGCCTCCATTGAAGCTGGCTTGGCTGCTGGCGCCGTCAAAAATGTTGTTGTTGAAAACCATTGTAAAAACACCTAGGATAAAATCACTAAAAGTAGAAACTTTAAAATTTAATGATTTATTTTTATTGTAATCCTGAGTCCATATTTGTTAGGTTCTCAAAACCATTTCATACAAATCAGAAGCCATGAAAATGAATAAAATGCCTTTGTTCCTAAATTGGATAGCTGTTGATTGGCTGTTAAATTGATAGTTTTCTATTTTAGGCTGCTCATACTACCCATCTTGTGTGACTTCATTTTGTTCTTTGCTTGTGGAATCTCGCTTCTAGATTGCTCAAATTTTGTTTCATTTTAGTCCTTCTGTTGGTGCCTCATATGAATCCTGATTGGATTATAATTGTCGTAACTGTGCTATTTTAGCAGAGTTACAAGGGGAAAAATATTTAGAAGATAGATAATAATCTTTATTGTGAGATAGTGATTATATAGCTATTGTGAATCAATGGATGCAGGAACATGATTGGTGATCACATGGCTGGATGGAAGAGGGGGTGGCTTGATCCTGTTAATGAGTCAAGCGCCAAATCAAGGTATCCACCATAGAGGATCATCATTTGTTCATGTTGATGGATTTGGCAATCTGAGTTGACTTCCTAGTCTGGCTTTGAGTGACTGGGTAATCAGATTTCGGGTCACGAACCCGCTTGGTTGAAACCTTGCTGGCGGGTCGAGCCTGCGGTTTTGACATAATATACTCCGGGATAGCATCCATCCATCTCACTTGTTGAGTCAGTTCATTTTGTTTGTGGTTTGGACTACATCACTTGATGTTTGATTAATTTTGTATAATGGGCTAGTGAAATTTTGTTCTGTTTGACAGTTCATTTATTAACCAAAAATATTTGAATTAATTGAATCCTTAATCTCATGCGACTTGGATTTTGTTTAAATCTGAGGTATTTTTGGTTGTTGCCGTAGCTTTTAAAACTACTGTACTTGTTAGGCAGTTCCTGCACCAACTGTGATATTCTGGAAGGGCTTCATGGCTGATTACCTCAATAAAATAGAGTCACTCATCTACCTGGGTCACTTAACAAAACTAGCCAGCCAGCAGATGGCTGCTAGTGGGTGAAGATAATTGTTCCAATCTAATCAGAGCTGTCCTAAAACAATTGGGCATTGAGGCTCTTATTTTAGAATAGGTGGCCTGGCAGCCTGATTTTTAGTGAATTCTTCTAGATGCTATTTAGAAAACAGTCCATGTGACAGCCCTCCTGATTTGGGATACACTTAACAGCTAAAATAGTTATTGTTATGATTTCCATGTTTGAGAGCTTTATTGAGATGGGCTAATTAGTTGCACAATACTTGCAGGATCCATTAATTAACTGAAATAGCAGTTCAATTTATGTCAGGATCTGATTTGATCATTGATTTATCATTCCTCTGGCCTGGACACCCGCACTTTTATGCCGGATCCATCCTCAGGGCTGTACTGCTGCAGATCTGTGTTTATTTGCCGAATCAGTTCATTTGTCAATATCCCCAAATCCTGGCACTGAGCATAGTACAGCTTTGCCCTTTTGAAAGCCCACCCATTGGCAACTGTCATAATGTAATAGTCTACATATCGACAATCCTAAAATTAGTTTGGCTTCATTTTTCAACTTTTATTTGAAACTTTTAAATTAAATTTAAATTTAACATTAAGAACAGTTATCTTGGCAAAAAATAAATCTCATATAATAATACAATTTTTTTGGGGAATTGTCAACATGGAGAATATAACACTAACAGTATGCATTCTGATGGTTGCCTGGCCACCACTTGCTTTTTTTGCTCACCTCTCTCTAAAGAAAATGAACAGATATAGCTAACTGTTTTGTTGATTTTTTAAAAAAAATTGGTCTCATCAATAGGTAGCCTTTTAACAATAAGAACAGTAAAATAATGATTTGAAGAAAGAGTTTCAACTAAAATAAATATAGCTAGAATACCGAAAGTTATACCTGCAGGCTACTGTAAAAAGGGTAAAGCTGAGCACAGCACTCTCTGCCCTTTTGACACTGTGCTGCACTTGTACTTCTTTACATATTGAGTATTGGGATATACTTCCAAGCCATCTTATCAGTGAAGCCTATAACTCTAGTGTTAAACTTCAGAATCTGACGCTCCTTATCAGAAAGTAAGGTATTTATCTTGCCAATGGAGACTTTAGAGAGGATTTGCAGGAAATTTGTCATTAGGCAGCTCCACAAGTGCCACCTGCCGTTGTTGTGGTGAACAACAAATATGTAAAATTGGTAATAATTAATCAACCAAGAGATAAAGCTTTATTTGCACGGTTCATCTATTTAAAGGGTAGATTGGGGATTTACGGTTTTCGAATAACGGTTGTTCGAATGCGTTCACCGCAACACCGTAAGATAGTAGCAAATTCGGCGGGAAGCCGTATTGCAACAAATTTTTATTGATTGCAAGATCAGCATCACCTTGTTTCTAGCACCTTTATTTATTTGAGCCAATTTCCGATTCTATGACATCATTTTCTAAGTATGTATACCTCATCTACCTTTAAAAAGGCAAGTGATGATGTCATAAGCTGGTTTGTAGTGATGGGGATGTCAGAATAAGGTGGGGATTAAATTTTTGACTTTATCATATATTTTTTAAGTCTTTATAGGTGATAATGTTGTCACAAAAGTTAATTATTTTAAATGACAAAAAAACAATCTATTTCCCTTTTAACATGGATGTTGTAATTCAATGTAAATTTCTTGGATAATAAGAAATCAGCATTTACATATCATTTAGGCTAGGTAAAGGGGCCATTTTCACCATACTCTAGACTGGGAGTAGGGATGCTTCGGCTCAGCCCCGGCTAGCTTCCGGCACATGGCCGCTTTATTAAAACGTAAATATCTAATATTTACACATATTGAAATATATCTTTGAAAAGGAGTGCTAGGAGCCAGAAACCGACCGCGGCTGCCCAGGGCTTGGCCGAAGCAGCCCTAACTGGGAGACGCATGGTGTCATTGAACATGTATTCCTTCAGTGGAGAAACTCGAGTTTCACATGATTAAATGGTGATCCAAGGCGGCCATTAGGGATTGTGCGACGTCACTTATCAAGCATGGAGCTGGCATTTGACATTATCTAAACTCGAGCATATAAAGGCTTGTTTAGCTTATTATCGCATATTTTATAACAATTGTTATATCGTAAATTTTCTATAAACGATTCTCTTTAATTTTCGATTTTCTCATTTTTTACTGCAATTATTCTAGTCTTTCTACGAAAATATTTTTGGGGTCGTGTAATTTTTTTATCATGCCCCGTAATTATGGTTCTCAAAGATTGGATGAGGAAGGTGGTGGTCCCAATGACCCCCTAATGTCTGAGGAAGAGCGAATAGCTCGCAACCCTCTTGAGTCATCTTGGCTAGATGCTTTTGAAACTAGAAAGGGCCGATATACCTTCTTTGGATTACTGGCTATAGGCATCTTGGTTATACTTAGTCTCCTTCTCACAATATTCTTTCGTGGCTTAGACCCGAGTGGTTTATTGTCAGCTAACATGCATACCACTCCTCTTTCAAGCAAGACGATCCATTCTGGATGGCTAAAGTGCAAAGAGATCAATGATAAACAAAAGAAACGTTCGGAATATTTCAAAAAAAACTTCCCCATCAACCCGAACGCTTCAGGAAAGGAAGTCAAGCCTCCCCAAATTCGCACAAATCCTCGCGCTGATCCCAAAGCACCAGTTGTAGTCATACGCTCGGTTACAATCTGGGATGGGGTTGGCAATACGTATAAATCGGATATCCTTCTTAAAGATGGCATCATTGCCAAAATAGAGAAATATATTTCAATTCCAAAGGGTGCCAAAATAATCCAGGGGCATAACAAGATCCTTACCCCCGGTATTGTCGACATGCATAGGTATGCTTCCCTTGGACCTGCTTAATTGATCTTGCTCTAGTCACATCGGTGTTGATTCCTGGCCAGAGCTCGAAGGGAGTGATGACACCAACGAGATGACCCGCCCTGCTTTCCCTCAGGTATATCCGATGGGGTTTATATATTCAAGTAGATTTAGCTCCGTACACTTGATGGTTTCAATCCTAAAGACAAGGCAATCGCTTGGGCCCGTAGCGGGGGTGTAACGACATCTCTCGTCCTGCCTGGGAGTGGAAACCTTATGGGTGGAGAAGCCTTTACGTTCAAACTCCGTACTATGGGTAACCTCTCTGTCGAAGCGTCTTTGGTTCAAGCGGGTGTTGATGAAGATAATAGTGATGAGTTCAAGTGGCGATATATGAAGTTCGCTTGCGGGGAGAACCCCAAGGTATTAAGATTTATGGATTGATATTAATTTTTATAGCGTGTTTATGGGGAAAGAGGTAAATGGTTGAGTTTTTCTTTTTCTTAACTCTTTTAGGAAAAACGCCATCCACTCGCATGGGTTCTGCTTACTTGTTTAGAGAAATGTTTAATAAAGCGTCCCAGCTGGTTCGAGAACAAGACGAGTGGTGCGGGTATATGGAAAACAACTTCTCAGAAGCAGATGTGCTGGATGGGAAAGTAAATCGGATCTTTGAAAAGTTCCCCGAGAGTCTTGCACTCGAAAGTCTCTCCCAGGTTATTCGAGGAAATGTTCAACCTCATATCCATTGCTACGAGACGGAAGATTTAGAAGCCTTGGTTAGAATCTCGGAAGAGTTTCAATTCCAGATTTGGGCATTCCATCACGCACTTGAGGCGTATTTAGTCCCAGACTTGATCCACCGAGCAGGCCGCGATGGGTTCAACGTCACAGTGGCCACCTTTGCTGATGGCTGGGGCTACAAGAAGGAAGCTTACCTAGGCACTCTTGCCGCACCACATATCCTCGCTCAGCATGGCATCCCAGTCGCACTCAAATCAGATCACCCTGTTATCAACTCGCAGCAGCTCATGTATGAGGCTACAAAGGCATTCAACTATGGTCTCAACAGCTCTTTGGCCCTTGCAGCTCTCACAAGTGTTCCAGCCAAAGCACTTGGGCTGAGCCATCGTATTGGTAGCATCCAAGTTGGAATGGATGCTGATGTAGTACTCTGGGACAGTGTGCCGCTTACTGTTGGGGCCCATCCCTCTCAGGTGTTCATTGATGGTATCCCTCAAATCCCTGAGCTCGAAGATCCTTACGGCTCCAAAGATCTTCCCAAGTATGATGCCCCGATCCCCATGCCTGTCAAACGCTCTGTCCCCGAGTGCAATACAAAGGGGATGCACACCTTTGTATTAGATGGGCTTAGCCAAGTTATCCTTGCAAATTCTTCACGCTTCCACGTTCAAGGAAATGGTACCATGCGGGTGGTTGTAGTTGATGGCAAACTGGCATGTGTTGGTACCGATTGTCACGTCAGTCAGCAGCATGTAACTTATCATCTGGGTGGCGACGCGTGGCTCATTCCAGGATTAGTTGGCGTTTCTACAAAGCTTGGTCTGAATGAAATAGAGCAGGAGGACTCCACCGGTGATGGCTATGTGGAAGATGTCGATATCAATCAGTCTGATTCCTTCCCTCGGGCCTTTGATGGCCTTCGCTTTGGCGGAAAACATCTTAAAGAAGCCTTTGAAGGGGGTATTACCACATCTATTTCTGCCCCTCTCGACCGCGCAGGAGTAGTTGCTGGCTACGGCGTGGCTTTTTATACCGATGGCATTAGTGTGGCTAGTTCCAGGGATATTGTTAAGGAAATAACTTCTCTTCATGCCAATATTGGCGGTGAGTATTTTACAAAAGATATCAAAGCCGTTAGTAGTCAAATCTCGCAGCTGCGTCGACTGCTTCTTGGTGGTTTGAACAGTACCAGTGATGCTGTCTTATCTAAAGTGCTGAACGGGAAGCTTCCTCTTGTTGTTCGTGCCGAAAACGCCGATGACATTCTCCCGGTTGCTACTTTTGTGTTCTGAAATACGCGCCGCACTTTCCAAGGCGGGTCGTTCAGAACTAGGGCTTGATCTTATTATTATTGGCGGTGCTGAGTCCTGGATGGTGGCTGATCAACTGGCCGAGGCTTCAGTTCCCGTAATCCTCCAGCCTGCTCGTTGTACGCCTTCAGATTGGTCTCGTCGCCGTTGTCTCCCTGGCCCACCTCTAACTGCAGACTCCACCCTAACGGCTCTAGTCAAGGCAGGAGTGTTTGTGGGGCTGGCTCCAGATGAAGATGCCGAGTACGCTCGTGACCTTATTTTCGAGGCCAGTTGGGCCCATAGTGATGCTAGAGGAAATATGTCAGAAATCGATGCCATTGGCCTTGTCACCTGGAACCTAGCCAACATGTTTCATCTTGACGATATCGCTTCCTCATTTCTTATATATTCCTCAAACCCTCTCAAGGCCACTTCATCGCTCACCCACACTTGGACACCCGTATCTGGTTTGGCTTGCAACAGAAATTCAGAAGTTACAAACTTATAACATATATAGGCTCAAAATAAATCACTTGAATTGTTTGTCGGTATTTTCTAGTCTAATTATGAACCTTGTCGATGGCCCTATAAGCTGAAAGTAGCATAACAAGCCGAAGATTCCAAAAGAAATTTCCCTATAGGCTTTCTTAAATGCCCAATACTTTTCATTTTAAAACACATTTAATGTGTGCCATTTGATTGTTTTAACTGTGCTGTATCAGCTTAGTTACACGGAAAAATGATTGGAAACTAGATAAATATCTTTATTTGGGGATATGACTTATATAGTTGGGTGAATCATTATAAGAGGAACAAGATTATAATGGCCAATCAGTTGGATTGGGCAGGGGGTGTGTGATCCTTGTAATCAGTGAAGCACCAAATTGAGCTGTCCACCAAGCCAGGATTGTCACAGGTTCTTGTTGCTGGATTTAGTAGTTTGAGTTAGCTCCTGCATTTGGCTACGGGACATGGGGAAGCCAGTTTTTGGGTCACAGATTCTCTTGGGCGGAACCTTGCTGGAGGGTCAACCCCCCAGTTTCAACATGATGCAATAGCAAGGGGGTCAATGAGTAGCCAGTGCCTTCCGCTCTTAGCAGGTTTTACTAAACAGGATCCAAACCTATATCAATTCTATTAACTCTACAGTACCCAGTACAAGTCAGCATAACCCTATGTAATATTTTTCAATAGCCAAATGTTATCCAAATTCCAGACCAGAACTTCTATCACCAATCTCAGGGCAGAGGTTTCCCACAGGCTCAAAAAACTGAGCACTGGATACATTACAAGCAAATGTATAAATACCGCTCTAAGCTGCCCTATAGAGATAGCAGCCAACTGAAAACTGAAGGCCAAGGGGGTATAGCATCCACCAGGGGACATCCCAAGTATCCTAGAATTAGGAAAGTACAGAGCTTGTGGATTTGGTGTATAGACAGTTCAGAGAAAAGTGGTCTTCAGATGCAAAAATTCTGACTGGGCCCACAACCCAGAATGCAGTGAGACATCCTTCTATACATCTGGTAGTGGTTCAGGTATGCATCTAGACTTGGATATAGGGAGTTGTGCTGTATGATAACAGCCCTATATTTTTCCCAGCTTCTAATATAATCAAGGGGAGAAGGAAATAAGGGGAAAGGGTTGTACTTAAACACTAAGTCCAAGGACAGATGTCAGGAAGTCAGGCATAGGTAGAGGCATTGGTTGACTTGGGACAAAGTACGGCCGGGCCAGCAGGTAATGCCCATCATAGGATGGGTGCTAACTTGATAATATATGATACATATTGCCCAATCAAAGTGTAAGAGAGGGGGCTAAACTAACTAAGTTTGGCACCCATCCCGGCAAAACAAACTATCAGGATGCCGCCCAGTGGAGGACTGGAACAGCCGCTCAAAGAGGGGACCACAGAGAGGACACAGGGGACAGCTGAGAGAAGTACACATTTAATCTCATCAGTATCAAACTGGTGAGCAACCAGGGCGTACAGGTGGGAGCATCACAGGGGCCTGGAGGGGCACCAAGTTGCTCTTTTCCAGGCTGGGAAGGGAGAACATTGACATTTTCTCACCCACAGGAGCGGGCAAGGCATAGTCAACAACATCCAAATCCAGGTTGTTGCAGGTCAAGCTCTTGACTATGGCCTCTCCAGAGAATAGAAGACCACTGGGGAGATTCAAGAGGCTAGAAGAATTGTCACCCACAAGTTGTGCAGAAGAGAAGATTTTAGACCACAAATCTGGCAATGTCAACCACAGGAGCAGTAAAAATGGAGCCAAGGAAAACTCCACAAATTTTAAGACAGGGAGGATCATGGTTGCAATCACCAAAAGATTCTGAATTTTTGAGTGGAATTTTTTGTCCCTGGAACTAATAAAAATTTTATGTAGTGGGGGTGACTACAAGTAAAACCCAGCAGGAAGCAGCAAAATGCTTTCTGAGAGGCTTGGAGATGGTCTCAAACAGCTTGGCGGGTCAGAAAACAAAATGCAGGTTCAAAATCAAGAGATATAAAGAAAAATTCAAAGTAAAAGTAGATTTTAAATTGAATATTAACCAAAATTCTAGGTTCAAAAGCTGCTTTCAAAAGTGAAAGCATAACTAGACACCAACTATACGCTAAACCCTCTGCTGAAAGTGACAGAAGAGATGCTGGGTTCAAAACGGGACAGTACAAGATAAGGTTTGATAGAGCAACTAACAATTTTTAATATAGATGGCAGGAACTCCAAAAAGGGCTCCAGGCAAATATAACTATAAAATAGAGTGCAACTAACCAAACTTTAATGATATTGAAAAATAGACAAGCAGAGGACTGAAAGTCCCCTTGCTGTGTAAAAGGGAGTGTGTTGCAAGGGAGGTGAGTCACATGACTATCAGACTTGAATTCAATTGGCTGGTGGAGAAATTTTGCTGGACAGAACCAGGAAGACAGGAAGGTTTCACCTTAATTTCTGCAGTACTATCTGATTGGATAGAGGAACTTCCAGGTATTTGGAATTCATTTGAGTTTTTGAGCTTTGATGTGGCGTCACTTGATTGGTTAGATCTAATGGTTTTTAAAAGTGGGCAACACCATGCCAAAAAGCGGTCCAAATTGATCAACGTTTCTTTCCAGGAGAGAGCGACCAAAGACAGTGGATCCATGGGGTAGGCCAGCACAAATCTTTTGTCAACTGTATGTGCCAAATTTTCTAAGAAGTTAATTGGTTTAGCTGATATTCTTGGGCCTTTCTTAGTGCAGTGGGGGAAAATAGTGCAATCCAAAGCCAAAGATGGCAGTGAATTTAAACAAAGACCAGGGCCCTGAGTTAGGCACCATAGTGTCTAACATTCCTGTCAAAGTAATGAAGAGTACTCCAAACAGTTGAGTGGATGTGGTCTTGGCAGCAGTGGGGGGTTTCATTGGGCGGTCAGTTTGCGGGGTTACAAGTGGAGTCATGGGGACAAAATAGGCAGGCAGATAATTGTACTTGTATTTGAACAATCTTGGCAGCCTCTCATACCACTTTCCTTTGAATCCTATGTATTCAGTTTCTCTAGTCCTTGCCAAGAAATTAGCAATGAGGATGGTCTCCAAGTTGTACTTTACAGTAGGCAAGGTTGGGAGGGTATTTGATAAATGCACAGGTTCAAAGGGGGCTCTAGGGGGACAGTATAGTGCCTGAGGAGAGTTGGCAGGTTGGTCTCTGGAGGTGGCAGTTTCCTGATTGTCTACTTGGCCAGAGTTAAGATGAAAGATCACTAAGACTAGATAAGGTAGGATTTGTATGAACCAAAGGTTCATAAAACTTTATTATCAAAAATGACAATATGGTCATCGCCATACTGCCAGGGCTTTTATACCATGAGTTTTTTCTTCTTCAATTTTTGCAGGGTTCAGGTTTTCAGACAAGGCACTGGCAGGGTATGGATCTTGGCTTAGAGTCTTGAGGGTGGCAGATCCAGGTTGTTCCTGCTTTGGTGAACAAAAGTGGTGATGCTTTGCTCCGCTGCTACTGTTCACCACATCACCTGAGCAGTTCAATTGTATTACCCATTCTGAACAGAAGACTGGCAGCTGCTGGTGGTTATTGGCAGAGCTAGCAGTAGTTTTTGTTTTAATCTCTTTTAAGCAAGCTACAACCTCTACATAGGTCTGGATCTTTGGTGGCACAAGGTTGACAGCAATCTGGTGACCATTTGGGGAACTGTCCTTGGGAGACTGGCGGGTCTTGGAGTAACTCAACAACTTGGGTTTGTGACTCAGCAGGTTGGCAGGTTCCCATCCATTTTTTGTGACTCAATTAGCCTTTGGAGGGTCAGGGTTTGATTCTGGGGGTTTCAATATTGATATTGGACCTCCAGTCTTGACACTTGGCAGGTTGGTAGGCTTCTGTTCCTCCTGATCAGTTCAAGGCATCTCTTGCGGGCCAGGTTTTGACCCAACTGGCAGTCTGGCAGGCTCCTTTCTATCCTGGTCAATATAAGGCTTTTTCTGAGACCCAGGGTTTGATTCCCAGGTTTTCAATACAAGTATTAAAATGACATTCATTACAACAGGCAAGATACCTGATCTCAGTCTTTGTTCATATAGACTGATAAGGGGACTAGCCTAGCTGCCACATCATTTCTTAAGTTGGTTTAAAAGGCTAAGAAAGACTGAAGTATTAGTTGGGCATTGTGGTCAGGGGCCCAGTCTAAGGTGGGTTTGCAAGGTAGCTTTATAACATAACAGTATACTAAGGGCAGTCAACCCAAGACATTCATCAAGTGTATACTGTCACGGTAAGTTTCATAATGCCGGGTATTGTCCGTCTAAGTAAGAAGGCACAGAAGGCCGGAAAACCTGTATCAAAATTGACCGAGTTAACAGATTTAAACCAAATGGTTGATTGAAAATGGGTCACAGCTGCTCCAGTATGCCAGCTGAAACCAGCTCCCCCTTGTAAACTGACGTTGATAAATCAACGTAATATGAGGGTCACCCGATATAAGCTCATTAATTGAAATGGTTGTCAGAAACTGGTCACACAAGGGTTCTTTGCAACCTGGACTAGATACTTACTTGAAGATGCCAAAGAAATAGGAGATCAAGACTCAGGTGGTATTGCTTAGTCAATTTTTCTGATATATATTGAATAATTTTCCCTGTTTCAACTCTAAGAGTTGAGTCCTCCTAAATTTACTCAATAAAAATCAATTATCCCAAGTTCTAATTTTAAATTTTAAAATGCATCCTGTGCTCAGGTTGTTGCGGTATATCCTGTACAATCTGATTCTGAACAGAATCATTTCAGGAAGATGGGGCCCAGCATTGGGAACTTTGTTGTTGGCACCGCAAAATGTTAATTTCATGCCAGCCAATTTTGTAGCTCCTCCCTCCATTCCTGAAGATGAAAATTGGGTCACTTATCAATGCCCAGAATTCTACGCTGAAGATGCATTGATGCTTTCCCAGGCCATTTATCTTGGTTTACTCTGGTTAGAATTGATTGTTCTACTTAATCCTGGAGTTACAATTGGAAAATTCACAAAAAAATATCTGAAGCCGCGTTGGTGGTTAATCATCAATTCTATGTGGATTTGGGTGGTTATTCCCCATCATTTAGAAACAGCATCATATTATCCAGTTATTTCTGTCACATTACTCAACTCTTCTACGTCTGAGTTTTTGGAAGCAGTTTGTCATGAATTTGTGTTTCTTTTCTCCTGCTCCATTGAGATATCTGTGTTTACCATGTTTATTTGCATCAGTTCATTTCTGAGTTTTCAGTTTGGGCTTTTCTTTAATTTTTGGTTTCCATCTCCGGCTGCAGTTGTAGAGACTGGATCCTCTGTTTCCTATTTCCGTTGCGTCATGACATTTTGGCGTCTGGATTATTTTCCTGCTCCACCCACTGATGAAATCTCTTGTGAAGTTTTGTCAGCTTTATCATTTTATTCTGGCTCTAACCTTAGTCACAAATCCCAAGTTTACCATGTGATGATGAAGGTTTCTGAAGATGCTCGAGAATGGTTGTTGTCTGCGGTGGAGCGCAATCCACGTGTTTTAACTGATAGTGCATCTCTATATCCTTTGTTAAAAAATTCGTGTATATCTATTGAGGAGCTCAAAGTATATCATAAGCTGTACGCCTTCTGCCAGGGTACAACTCCGCTTTTGGTATTCCTTCCTCAGTTTCTTACCTACTGCCGTACAATTGATGTTCCCGAGGTGAACAAACTCTCAGCGTTGTGGTTAGCAGTTGACCAGACTGCCCAGGATTTGGCGGTTTGGGATTCCCAGTTAACCACAACTGAGGCCCTGGTAAGCCAAATTCTTTCACTGGTCTCAAATCCGTCCACTTCCAAACAAGGTATGTTGGTAATTGAGGACAAACCTGCGGTGCGCTCTTGGTTTTCTGGTCTAGTTTGGTGGCAGCTCCTTCCAGCCAAAGTCAGGATTGTTCTTCTCATAGCTCTTCTCAGCTGCAATTGGCGGTGGTGAACAAACCTGTCCATGTGACTGAAGCCCCCATAGTTTCCAGTCCCAATAGCTCTTTGGCAATGCTTCAGCACGTCATACCTACCAAGCCTTCTGGGGTTGTGTCTGAAGAGTTGCCTCTTGTGCCCATTGATTGTAACTATCCCGTTCTTTCTGTTGCTGTTCAAGAAATGATTGAGCAATACTTCCAGGAGCATCCTGTCTCCTTAGCTGCCGTCTGTACTACCAAGGAGAAGCAAACTCCTGCTGAGATTGTAACCTTTGCTGCCAATAAATCTACTTCTGGTTACTTCTTGTTTTATGGTAACATAGATAATGGTCAAACTATCTATCAGCCGTTCATTTTATTGGATACAGGTGCTTTTGAGAACTTCATGAGTGTGGAGACTGCAGACTTGCTACAGCTCAAGTACCACCCAGGAATGCTTGTTAGGGGTGGAAACTGTCAAATGTTCCCCTCCTTCCAGCTGAAGAAGCCAGTTACTTTTGTAGTTGCAGGTCAGTCCTTTACTGCAAGGTTTTCTGTTTGCTCTACCCTGATGTATCCTATCATTTTGGGAGTAAGTTGGTGGAGAGATCATAATTTATCAACCTTACTGGAGAAAAATGAGCTGCAGGTGGAACACTCTTTGGGTATAACCATTTGTATTCCGCTGTTGGATATGTCTGAATTAGAGCAATCATCACAGACAATAATCTCAGTGCCTATCCCTGTCCCTGCAAGTTTGGATTTACCGGCATGCTTGCAACCCTGGTCTGCGGCATTTGACGCCACCAGAGGCGAGGTCCTTCCCAAGCACACTCAGTTTGACTTTGACTTTAAGGTTACTATCAATCTGATTCACATTGCATCTCCTATTTACCCTTTAACCTTGAAGGAAAACACATGTTTGGAAGAATGGACTTGCGACATGTTGGCAAAAGGCTACATTTTCAAGAAGGCTTTGTCAATCTTCTCTCCTTTATTGTTTGTTTGGAAGTCTGATGGGACTCTTTGTCATTGTGTCAATTACGGGAATTTGAACAACATTACAATTCCGGATCCTTATCCTTTACCTCTCAAAGCACAGATCTCTAGATGTGTTGAGAAGGCCAAGGTATTCTCAAAACTTGATCTGTTGAATGCTTTCAATCAAATCAGGATTGCAGAAGGAATGGAATGATTAACAGCATTCAGAACCAAGAAGGGTATCTTCCAGTTCCGCGTAATGCCTTTTGGATTGAAGAATGCCCCAGCTTGCTTTCAGCGGTTGATTGATTCAGTCCTGGGAGATCTCCTAGGTGTTTGTGCCATTGCATATATGGATGACATCTTGGTGTTTTCTCTGGATGAGGAGTCCCATAAGGCCCACTTGTCAGCAGTTGTAGAGCGCATTCTCCAAGCAAACTTGATTATCAAAAGGAGTAAGTGTGAATTCTTTAAACGTAAGGTTACCTTTCTGGGTAATATTATCTTTGAGGATGGCCACACCATTGCCCCTGACAAGGAAGCTGAGGTTTGAGAGTATGCTACGCCTGTGACAGAATCCCAACTTTGTAGTTTCCTGGGTACATGTATGTTTTTGAAGAAATTCACTCCCCACTTGTCTGAGGTGGCCGCCCCTTTATATTTGGCTAGTGGAAAGACAACTTTAGTCTGGACGCCTGAGTGTGCAAGTGCCTTCTCAGCAGTCAAGGCTCTTTTGTTGTCCTCACCAGTGTTAATACATGTGGATCCTGAGCTTCCTTTTGTTGTTTCCACCAATGCATCTAAATACGCTGTGACTGGTGTGCTGTTGCAAACAGCTAGTGACAGGATTGAGAGACCTGTAGGGTATTTCTCCTGGAAGATGGAGGCTCAAGAACACAACTACATGATTTACGACAAGGAATTGTTGGCTGTAGTGGAATTGTTAAAGCATTGGCACCACCATCTCATGTCAGCACGTCATCCATTTATAGTAAGAACTGACCACAAAGCTCTTCTATATTATTGACAACCCAGGGTTTTGTCGGGTCGCCAATCCAGATGGCATGGTGATCTGACAAGATACAAGTTCTGCTACAGGTTTATTAAGGGATCTGACAATCACTTGGCCGATGCCCTGAGCAGTAATCCCTCCCATCTCCCAGATTCTAGTATGGACGCCAAGTTTAACACACATACTATGATTCCAGACAGGTCTGTGGTGCCTTTTGTATTGCCTCCACTGGCTACATTGGCTACCATGTCTTTAGCTGAGGGTGCAGACCTGGACTTGTATTCCAAGGTTAAGTTTCTGCAACCTTTGTCCAAGGGTTATGATAGGCTATTGGAGCTAGCATGTGCAAACCCAGTGGGTCAGCCTCAGGGCTATCATAAGATTGGTCCAGTCCTATATCATCAAGGTCGCTTGTGGGTCCCTGAAGGCACTATTCAGGATGAAATCATGGAGGCCAATCATACCTGTCCAACAGCTGGTCATCCAGGGAAAAACAAAACAGTGGAACTTATCCACCGCCAGTTTTCCTGGAAAGGTTTGACTGTGCAGGTAGCCACTTTTGTTTGAGATTGCTTGGTATGTGTTCAATCCAAGGCCAGTCAGAATAAGACTACTGGTTTACTGGTCCCACTTTAGCCTGCTGCTGGTCCTTGGACGTCTGTGTCAGTGGATTTCATTGGCAAGCTTCCCAATTCCAATGGGTTTAACACAATCATGGTAGTAGTTGATTGTTTCACAAAGATGGCACACTTTGTACCTTGCTCAACCACAATTACTTCAGTGGAAACTGCTAGGTTATTTGTGAACAGAATCTTCTCTCTCCATGGCATCCCAATGGAGATTGTAAGTGACTGTGGTCCTCAATTTATTGCTCAGTTCTGGGAAGCTTTTACTGGAACTCTTGGTATCAAATTGTGCTGCTCTACTGCTTTCCACCCCCAGTCTGATGGACAAACGGAGAGGGTAAACCAAAGTTTGGAGGTCTACCTATGTTGCTACATCAATGCGCGACAAGATGACTGGTGTGATAATCTACCCATGGCAGAGTTCATATATAATAATGCCCCACACACGTCAACTCAAGTATCGCCATTTTATGCCAATGTGGGTTACAATCCCTCTTCCAACATGGGTCCTTGTTTGGTTAGCAATGTGGAAGCTGCAACTGATCAAGCCGCTGAATTGAAGCAGGTCCATCAGGAGCTCCAAGTTACTCTCGCCGCCGCTGTGACAACTTACAAGGAATACACAGATTGCAAGTGCCAGGAAGGTCCAACTTACAGGCCAGGTGATCTAGTCATGGTCAATGCTTGCAATATGAAACTTAAAGTTCCATGTCGTAAATTGGGTCCCAAGCAAGTTGGCCCCTTCAAGGTGGAACGTCAGATTGGTCCCTCTGCCTATCGGCTGGATTTACCTCCTGCTTTCAAGATTTTCCACACCTTTCATGAATGTCTCCTTACTCCCTTCAAAGGAACAGAGATCCCCTCTTCCCAACCCATTCTTGTGGAAGGAGAACCTGAGTACAAGTTAAATTGTATTTTAGCTTCCTGCAAGAATTGGCGCCGTTTGGAATATTTGGTATCTTGGAAAGGTTATCCTGATCCTGAAAACTCCTGGGTTCCCCACTACAATTGTTCAAATTCCTCTGATCTGATCCACAAGTTCTACAAGCGCAATCCCACTGCTATTGGACACCCTGAACTTACCCTTGCTGCAATGAAACTCCCACCTGCCCATAAGAATATCTCTTTATTCCATCTCCCAAATGATGGTATTGTGCCCAGGGCTAAAGCGGAGGGTAATGTCACGGTAAGTTCCATAATGCCAGGTATTGTCCGTCCAAGTAAGAAGGCACAGAAGGCCGGAAAACCTGTATTGAAATTGACCAAGTTAACGGATTTAAACCAAACAGTCAATCAAAAATGGGTCACAGCTGCTCCAGTATGCCAGCTGAAACCAGCTCCCCCTTGTAAACTGACGTTGATAAATCAACGTAATATGAGGGTCACCCAATATAAGCTCATTAATCAGAATGGTTGTCAGAAACTGGTCATACAAGGGTTCTTTGCAACCTGGACTAGATACTTACTTGAAGATGCCAAAGAAATAGGAGATCAAGACTCAGGTGGTATTGCTTAGTCAATTTTTCTGATATATATTGAATAATTTTCCCTGTTTCAACTCTAAGAGTTGAGTCCTCCTAAATTTACTCAATAAAAATCAATTATCCCAAGTTCTAATGTTAAATTTTAAAATGCATCCTGTGCTCAGGTTGTTGCGGTATATTCTGTACAATCTGATTCTGAACAGAATCATTTCAGGAAGATGGGGCCCAGCATTGGGAACTTTGTTGTTGGCACCGCAAAATGTTAATTTCATGCCAGCAAATTTTGTAGCTCCTCCCTCCATTCCTGAAGATGAAAATTGGGTCACTTATCAATGCCCAGAATTCTACGCTGAAGATGAATTGATGCTTTCCCAGGTGTTTTATCTTGGTTTACTCTGGTTAGGATTGATTGTTCTACTTAATCCTGGAGTTACAATTGGAAAATTCACAAAAAAATATCTGAAGCCGTGTTGGTGGTTAATCATCAATTCTATGTGGATTTGGGTGGTTATTCCCCATCATTTAGAAATGGCATCATATTATCCAGTTATTTACGTCACATATACTGCACCAGCATCTACCAGCTGTGCTCATTAAAAATTTGAGACAGGTCCCTTTCTGGGCCACAACTCAGGCCAGAAAATGACTGCTATTGGTGAGAGGTAATTGATAACTGCACTGGTTCAATATAAGCCTATTAACTCTAAGAGAATTATACCCTGGAACTTTTATCCTAGAGCAGTTAGCCTGTCATTCAATTCTTAATAGATTCTTCTAGATACTATTCAGTTGATGGTAAACATGATGGCCTCTTAGTTCAGTGATATACTAAAAATTTAGAATATATATAGCCATAAGCTGCATATGTGAGAGCCATATCAAGGTGTACTCATGAATTACATGGCAAACACAGTCCCTGTTCTCTAACATGAACAATAGTTCAATCCATTTCAGGAGCTGTTATGGCTATAAATTCATTAATTCCTGCATCCTGAACTCCTAAACTCTTATGCCAAAGCCATATCTGGACTTCTTGGGCTGCCTGCCCACATTTATTGATTGGTCCCTTCAATTTACAGATATCCCAAAATCCCAACAGAGCCTTTTTGCAAAAAAGCTTTAATGTCTCAGCACCACTTATACAGTATTATTTAAAGCTGTGGTAATAAAAAAAAGCTCAAACACAATCCAAGTATCAGGGCAAGCTATAATCTCTGGTAGTAAGGATCTTGAACCTTGATTTGGCAATAACTCAGCAAAGCAACTTACAGATCTAACTACAAAGTTCATGGGGCCACAAAAAATGGTTCATTCTGTCTCCTGGTGTGCATGTGCTTACTATGCAAACCAGCAACAAGACAACTCAGCCCCAGATGGTCAGAACTTGAACAATTACAAAGCACAGTGTCAGTCTCATCCACAAACAAAACTACCCAGTTGTTGTGTGAATTGAGGTGTGTGCAAGCATGCTACCCAGATACTTAAAACAAGTATATGATCTGAAACATAAGCTTTATAAATGATGCTCTAAGTGTCTAAATTTGGCATATGATCTGGGAAATTAACCAGAATTTGATCCATTGGCTCTAAAGAGGGCCATGTAGCCCTAAAATAATTATTTCAGATACAGAAACTCATAACAGGCAGTTAGGTGGTGCTTATTCTAATTGAAAAAACCATATACAGGTAAAAAAACTATATAATTAGGGACATAATTTGATTTAGCTTGATTTATAATTTAATTATTCAGTAAAACAAAAGGAATACAGCAAGAGAGTGGCAATGTGGCTGGTGTGTGCTGTAATCAGGGGTTCTCTTGTGAGTCAAAAAATAGAGTGGGTGTAACACAAGCACCCACTAAGAAAGGCAACAAAGAGACAGTAGACAATGTCAGAGTCATACAGAAAAAGCATTCAGTACAGAATACACAGGTTGAGAGAAAGCAGAGTATGAATTCAAAGGTGCCCAAGCTATTAAGAAAGGCAGTCAAAGTTGACACATTCAAAAAAGTTAACAATAAGGAAGCTGAGCTCACTTCTTTGGTATTTGAACCCGTTTAGCGTCAGGAGTTGGTCCCATCAAGCTTGATACAAAAGAGTTAGCCAGTGCTAGACACTAACTATGGGCCCCATGTAAATGAATGTGACATTTGCAAAGATCCCCATTACTATATAGCAGTACAAGGAAAGCAGGTGTTGAAGAAGGTTACAGTCTTCTATAAAAATTGCCTATAATTTTTTTACTAGCTGTTGAACAAGCCACTACTTCCTCTGCACCCAAAAATCTCACAAAGGCTGCTAGGCCAAATATATAATGCCTTGCCCTTATCAAGTTGATACAGAACACTGGTGACTTCATAAAGACTGTATCTATTACCAGAGTAGATATTAAAATTTTAATAAACTATACAGCCAATTTCTTGATACTGGGAAAATTCTCCTAACAGAAAAACACAAGTGCCTCTCTACCCTGCTAAATAAGAAGCACAAAAAGATCATTTGCTGCAGGTAAACTGAGACTTCAACATTGAACTGGAAATTATAAAGTCTATGGTCACGTCTATTTTTGGGATTGAGGCTTTAATTTTTTTTCTACTGTGTGGACAGGGGGCTGTGGTTTTCATGGGGAAAACTCAGAGTATCACCATATAACAAAAACAACATGTCCAATATAAAGACACATCACAGATATCCCAAAGCTTACACTTCACTCAAGGACAAGGGGACAGTAAAGTTCTATTATAACAAATCTGTTTTGAGTTGTCTATGCACAATGCATATGGCTATTTTCACAAAGGTACCAAGGATGAAGTATCTTGGTGTGCATTAGGCTGTGCTGCAGCCTATTCTATGAGGGCACTCCTTGATCAAAAAGTTATTAAGACTTACCAGATACTCAAAGGTTCTCATAATAGCAAGTCCTTCATCACATTTCTTCAATTGGTCTAAGAGAGCCTCAGAAACACAAGTCTAGAGTTTACTGATGTTATTGTATTAGATAATGTTAGGCTCCACAAGGTGTCTAATGTCTGAGAGTATCTCTGATGATCAATACTGGGCCTGAATTAGGACTGCAGCAATTGGCTACAGGAATATTGTGCCTCTTATTTCTTTCTGTATAATCCATTTCATGAACCTAAATGAAGATGTCTTTAGGGGGCTAAAGCAAGTTGTTAAGCACAGCACTTCATATGGGCCAATTTTTTTATTTGATTTTCTGCAGGTTAGAGTTCATACCCTTTAACAGAGACTGTGATTAAGTTTTATGTACATTCCAAACCATATATTCTTCTGTGCTTTTTTAATCAACCAATAAATTAAAAGGATTTTTTGTTACCCATCCTGGATTGTTTTTTTATATTTTCTTTTATACCTTTATTTCTTATTTTTAAATTATCTTAAATTTATTAATGTTTATTTTATATTTAAATTTACCAATCATATAGTCTAAAAATTTGCTGGCATTAACACACAAGTTCAATTTATTATTTTGTTTAAATTTATTTATTGTGACTTGTGATGGCTATCCAAACTGTCAGGAAACCAGGCATAGGTGGAGGCATTAGGTGACTCTGGATGGGGTACTACCGGGCCAGTGGGTAATGCCCACCATAGGATGGGTGCTAACTTGATAATATAGGATACAGATCACCCAATGTCACAAGTGACAAACTCCTGTCAACTATGATAATCAAAAGGCCTCAACTATGGGATTCAAACCCTGGCATCTCGCGGGCTACCAGCCCACAGGTCCAGCCGCCCACAGTTTTTGGGGTTTGAATCAGGATTGGATTTGACTTTGGAGAATCTCCTGAAGTTTGATGAGCCAAGTTTGCCTACAATGTTGCCTCCCGCGCTAGGGGTTCCTGATAAACCAACCAATCAACAGGCTGGGTTAGCCACAGACCCCAGAATAACCTGGGCCACATCAGAATAAGAAACAAAGATACCTTCCATAAGAAGCGGGCCACCCAGAGATGACCTGTTCCGTGACCTGGTTAAAGAATTGGAGTGCTCTAGTCGCAAGTCAGCCAATGAAATAACCCCCGCTATTGTTGCCACCAAGGACTGTGAGGACCTAGTAGATGGGGAAACCCGGGCCATGAAAATCTTTGAAAGTTTTGCCATGACAGATGGGCATACTTATACCCTGGGCCTCCAGGAAGATGTCCATGCCATCCTTGCAATAAAGTGACATAAACCTTTGGTTCAACCAGATCATACCATACTTGTTATTAGTTTTATTTCATCTTTAGTCTACTCCTCACGACCCCGTTCCCCATGCCCACATACCCCAAGAAACTGCAGACCAGCCGCCCAAACTTTACTGTCCACCAGGAGCCCCCTTTGGCCCAGTACATTTTACCGAGTACCCACCCAACCTGGCGTATTTGGAGTTTACTCTGGAGAAGATCCTTATCCGCGACCCTGAAGCTAGAACTAGAGAGGCTGAAACCGTGTACAGAGAAGGCATCAAAATCACCATACCTCCTCTGCTATTCCGAGACAAGTATAATTTCCTGCCTGCATATTTAGTTCTAATGACGCCGCCCCACACCCCGCGGCCCAACTGCCCGCAAGATTATGTTGCCGCTGATGAATCCACCTCCACCCAAATATTTGGGGTGATGTATATCACCCTCACTGGGTTGATTGATTCCATAGTGCCTACAAGCGGACCTTGGGCAATACTTAGAAAATTGTTATCTTATATTGTAAAGTTAGCCCCAATCCTGTGGTGGGCTCTCCCTGCTGGGCCCGCGGGCCGTCTGCCCGCAAGTCCTCAGGAACCCCCCACAGGTTGGATCCCTGACATTATGGCAATCTACCTCAAACACGGTAACCTGGGCCCCAAGATGTTGTTAACTCTTGGGGCATCTTGTATACTAATTTTATTGATTTCTGCTTACTATGTGTACAAGTTAGCTACCAACCTGATCACTGCAGTGACCCAACACCAAACCAACCCCAAACAGGAAGACACACCTCCTAGCAAGGAGAAGACCAAGACCCCAAACTTGCAGGTGCAGAACATCATAGTAAACCAGACCACAACCTGGGTAGATATGCCCCAGATGGGTAAGCTCACCCTGGAAGAAGCCAGAAGAGCAATGCCAGTCCTCTGCCTCCATTTTCAGGCCAACGTGAACTCATACTCTAACAACACTGAGAAGGTCCTTGGAGTAGCCTCCATGCTCTCCGGCAATGCCCTGGACTGGTTTGGGAAAGCAACTGCCAAGGACGTCAAGTTCTGCCTAGAATACTCCAGATTTGAGAGCAAACTGATGGCCACAGGCAACAAACAAGATACCAGCCACCACGCCTTAATCAGCCTACTGAACATCCAACAAGGACCACAAACTCTGCAAGCTTACACCAATGAGTTTTAGAAGTTGAAGGATAGAACCCAACTTGAGGACAAGTTATCAGCTATCCTGTACTGCAGAGGAGCCTGCCCAGCCCTGAAGGAGCTCCTCAAGCACCACCCATCTACGCTTGGCCTGGATGAACTACTCCTTTTGTGCAGAGGGTTGAGCCTCAACCAAGAAGGTACCTCCTCCTTCACCCAGCGCATGAACTGAGCCCAGACACCCAGCAGACCTGGGATGTCTCCAGATGAACTACAGTGTCACTACCGCAAAGGCTTGTGTTTCTATTGTCATGAACCCGGGCACCTTACCAAGGCTTGCCCCAAGAAGAGTAACTTCCCAGTTTCCTTGGCGCAAATAAACACCTCTACTCAATCTTATAAGTTTATCCAAGTTGAAGCCAAAACACTCATAACATCCCAGACTGTGGGAGCCTTCATTGACACTGGAGCAGAAGAGAGTTTCATCAACGCCACTCTTTCCAAGGACCTTGGACTGAAGGCCATCAATGAAAGCGTCAAAGTAATCATGGGGAACAGTTCTCATGACCTGGGTTTCAGGTGTGCTACAGAATTGCCCCTGAAAATTGGGCAGAACTTGTACCCTGCATTTCCCATCATCCTGAAAGGACTTCCCCACCCCCTGATCCTTGGGGACTTGTGGTCACAAAGACACAGCGCTATTCTGAACTTTTGAAATCAAACGGTTGCCTTGAAAGGAGACAATTTGTTTGATGTGGTACCATTCCAGTTGGGCCCAACAAGCAAGAAACCCAATACACTCCTGACCCTGAGATTGGAACCCAGCGTGGGATGCCTACCTGGCCCCTTAGAGAAGTGGAGCCACGTCTTCAGTGAGGAAGCAGCAACCCATCTCCTCAGCCACTCCATCTATGACCACACCATTGACCTGCTACCTGGGACTCAACCACACCACGGCCCCATATACAGCTGCAATCACTGCAAACAAGCAGCACTGAAGGCTTACCTGGAGGACATGACAAAAAATGGTTTCATCTGGGTGTCTAAAAGCCCTTGCTTGTTGCCCATGCTGTTTATAGGGAAGAAAGACGGCGGGATGCGCCCCTGCATAAACTACAAGAAACTAAACGGTATCACTGTAAAGAACCGCTACCCCATTCCCAACGCCAACAACCTTTGTGACGTATTGACGGGAGCCCAGGTGTACTCAAAGATTGACCCGAGAGACGCCTTCAACCAAATCAGAGTCAAGAAAGGAGACAAATACAAAACAGCCTTCAAAACCAGATACGGGTTGTACAAATACCTAGTGATGTCATTTGGGTTGTGTAACGCCCCAAGTACTTTCCAAAGGATGATCAACTCAGTCTTAGGCAAGTACCTTGACCAATTCTGTGTGGCATATTTGAATGACATCCTCATATACAGTAAATCACATGAAGAACACCTCAAACACCTCAACCTGATACTGAGCAAACTCTCACAGGCCAACCTACACGCCAAGCTAAAGAAATGCAAGTTCTTCCAGCCCAAGGTCAAATTCCTGGGATACATTGTGAAGACTGGCAGGTTTGCTATGGCACAGGATAAAGTAGAGGCAATCACAACCTGGCCAGTCCCCAAGTGCAGGAAGGATGTCAGAAATTTCCTGGGGCCAGCAAACTACTGCCGGGATTTCATCCAAAATTTTTCTCAGATTACATTGCCCCTAACCCGCCTCTGCTCTGACAAGGTCCAGTTTGTCTGGTCTGATGAGTGCACCTCCGCGTTTGTGACTCTGAAGAAAGCTTTTACGTCTGCCCCAGTGCTTGCCATGCCTGACCCAGCTAAACCTTTTGTGCTGGAAATGGATGTGTCCAACTTTGCAGTGGGTGGGGTCCTTCTTCAGGAAGGAGGGGATGGTATGCTACATCCTGTAGCATATTACTCCAAGAAGATGCTACCAGCTGAAGGGAACTACCCAATATATGACAAGGAGATGCTAGCTATAATGAAGACACTGAAGCATTGACGCAGATACTTGTGCAGCTCTGAACACCCAGTAAAGTTTCTGACAGACCACAAGAACTTAGTTTAATTCTTCAAACCACGCCAGCTGAACCAACAACAGGCTAGATGGGCCTTAGAACTGGCCAATTACACCTTGACCATAGACTACAAGCCAGGAAAAGTTAACGTTGTGCCAGACGCCTTGAGCAGGAGAGCTGATATGATCCCCTCCTCTGCAGAAATCAAGGACTGCAACACCCATACCCTATTAGACCCCGCCAGCTTAGGAATACAACTGAAGTACTTAAAAATTGCCGTCAGAAAACCAAATGTGATAGGAGCTCAGAAACAAGATACATACTCGATTGAGCTAGTCAAAACCCTGACAAAGGACCCGGACTGCCATCACTCAAAGAAAGAATACTCCCTGAAAGGTACTACCCTGCTGCTCCACAACAGAATCTACGTACCCAAGGGCCACACCTGAACAAACATATTGATTAACCACCATGACTCAGAGATGGCCGGCCACCCTGGTAGACACAAATCCCTCTCAAGTATCAAGCGGAACTTTGCGTGGCCAGGCATGGACAAGGAAGTAGCTGCATACATCAATGATTGTGAACCTGCGGAAGAATCAAGACACATCGCTCAAAGCCAGAAGGACTGCTGAGACCCCTGGACATCCCAGTGTGTCCCTGGAAGTCAGTTTCAATGGACTACATAAAAAGAACTCCCCCCTTCAAAATCCTTTGACGCAATTCTAGTAATGGTTGACCGCTTCACAAAAATGTCCTACTTTATCCCGACCACTACCCACTGCACAGCAGCTGAGACTGCCAGACATTTCCACGACCACATCCTGACACACCACGGCACCCCAGAAAAAATCATCACCAACCAAGGACCCCAGTTCATGTCCCACTACTGGACCCAAGTAATGAAAGACCTTGGAATAAAACGTTGCGTGTCAACCTCCTACCACCCACAGACAGACGGACAAACCAAACGGGTTAACCAGATCTTGGAACAATACCTCCAATGCTATGCCAACGCAGACCAGGACAACTGGGCAGAGATGCTACCCATGGCGCAATACGCCTATAACAGCAAAGACCACACATCCATGGGTATGTCTCCCTTCAAGGCCAACTACGGATTTGACCCATCTTGGGACCCTAGTATTGATAGCAAGGAACAGAATACTGCAGGACAAACCTGGATCAAACAAATACATACCACTCAAGAAACCTGCCTCATAAACCTGACTTGTGCTGTTAAGACCTACAAGGCGTTTTCTGATAAGAAAATAGTCCCTGGGAAACCTCTGGAGGTAGGCAATGAAGTGTACCTTGACTTTCAAAACGTTCCCCTACATTTACCCAGTAGAAAGCTAGCACACCGCCGCTGTGGCCCTTACAAGATCACAAAGCAAATAGGAGAAGTGGCATACAAACTAGAGCTACCACCTACTTGGAAAATCCACAATGTCTTCCACTGCTCACTGTTATTCAAGAAAGAAGGAACCTCCCTTACCCACCAGAAGATAAAGACCAAACCCCCACCTATCCAGGAGAGACGCTCAACAGAATACAATGTAGAGTACATCCATGGACACTGCCTCCACTACAAGACCCCACAGTACTATGTCAAATGGGTGGGATATCTACCTGAAGAAAGCACCTGGGAACCAGTCTCCAACCTATCCAACGCACAAGGTGCCATACAGCAATACTTGGAAAAGAGAACCAGGAGGGAGGAGGGCAACGGGAGAGAAGGGGATGATGTCACAAGTGACAAACTCCTGTCAACTATGATAATCAAAAGGCCTCAACTATGGGAGTCAAACCCTGGCATCTTGCGGGCTACCAGCCCACAGGGCCAGCTGCCCACAGTTTTTGGGGTTTAAATCAGGATTGGATTTGACTTTGGAGAATCTCCTGAAGTTTGATGAGCCAAGTATGCCTACAATGTTGCCTCCCGCGCTAGGGGTTCCTGTTAACCCAACTAATCAACAGGCCGGGTTAGCCACAGACCCCAGAATAACCCGGGCCACATTGGAAGAAGAAACAAATATACCTTCCATAAGAAGCGGGCCACCCAGAGATGACCCATCCTGTGACCTGGTTAAAGAATTGGAGTGCTCTAGTTGCAAGTCAGCCAATGAAATAACCCCCGCTATTGTTGCCACCAAGGACTGTGAAGACCTAGTAGATGGGGAAACCCGGGCCATGAAAATCTTTGAAAGTTTTGCCATGACAGATGGGCATACTTATACCCTGGGCCTCCAGGAAGATGCCCATGCCATCCTTGCAATAAAGTGACATAAACCTTTGGTTCAACCAGATCATACCATACTTGTTATTAGTTTTATTTCATCTTCAGTCTACTCCTGGTGGCCCTGTTCCCTGTGCCCACATACCCCAAGAAAACGTGGACCAGCCGCCCAAACTTTACTGTCCACCAGGAGCCCCCTTTGGCCCAGTACATTTTACCGAGTACCCACCCAACCTGGCGTATTTGGAGTTTACTCTGGAGGAGATCCTTATCCACAACCCTGAAGCTAGAACTAGAGAGACTGAAACCGTGTACAGAGAAGGCATCAAAATCATCATACCTCCTCTGCTATTCCAAGACAAGTATAATTTCCTGCCTGCATATTTAGTTCTAATGACGCCGCCCCACACCCCGTGGCCCAACCGCCCACAAGATTCTGTTGCCGCTGATGAATCCACCTCCACCCAAATATTTGGGGTGATGTATATCACCCTCACTGGGTTGATTGATTCCATGGTGCCTACAAGCGGACCTTGGGCAATACTTAGAAAATTGTTATCTTATATTGTAAAGTTAGCCCCAATCCTGTGGTGGGCTCTCCCTGCTGGGCCCGCGGGCTGTCTGCCCACGAGTCCTCAGGAACCCCCCACAGGTTGGATCCCTGACACCCAAGAAAAGACCAAGGCCCAGAGTTGGGCACCATAGTGTCTACTGTTCCCATCAAAGTAATATAAAGTACTCCAAAGAGTTGGGGGGACGTGGTCTTGGTGGCAGTGGGAGTATTTATTGGGAAGTTGGGTTGCAGGGTTAAGGGCAGAGTCATGGGGACAAAGTATGCTAGTAGATAATTGTACTTGTCTTTGAACAATAAGGGCGGCACCTCAATTCTCTTTCCTTTGTGTCCTATGTATTCAGTCTCTCTAGTTCTTGCCAAGGGGTCAGCAATGAGGATGGCCTCCAAGTTGTTCTTTACAGTAGGCGGGGTTGGGAGGGTATTTTGTAAAACGCAAAGGTCCAAAGGGGGCTCCAGGGGGACAGTATAGTGCCTGAGGAGGACCAGCAGGTTGGTCTCTGGAGGGGGCAGTTTCCTGATTTTCTACTTGGCCAGAGTTGAGATGAAAGATCACTAAGACTAGATAAGATAGAATTTGTATGAACCAAAGTTTCATAAAACTTTATTATCAAAAATGACAATATGGTCATCACCATACCGCCAGGGCTTTTATACCATGAGTTTTTGCTTCTTTGATTTTTGCAGGGTTCAGATTTTCAGAAAAGGTACTGGCAGGGCATGGATCTTGGCTTAGAGTCTTGAGGATGGTGGATAGTGGATCCAGGTTGTGGCTGCTTTGGTGAACAGAAGTGGCAATGCTTTGTTCCGCTGCTACTGTTCACCACATCACCTGAGCAGCTCAATTGTATTACCCATTCTGGACAGGAGACTGGCAGCTGCTGGTAGTCATTGGCAGAGCTAGCAGTAGTTTTTGTTTTAACCTTCTTTAGGCAAGCTACAACCTCTGCATAGATCTGGATCTTTGAGTGCACAAGATAGGCAGCAATCTGGTGATCATTTGGGGAATTGTCCTTGGGAGACTGGAGGGTCTCAGTGTCAGGATCCAGTCTTGGGCAGCCAGCCCGTTGTTTTCAGGGGTGACCTAGGCCGGGTTTTTTTAGGCAATGCCCACCACAAGAGGGGAGCTAACTTAAAAAGATAGGAGGCAGACTTTCCCACCCAGGACCACGGGCCGGCGGCTGGGATTATAGTGTCAATCACCCCCGTGAGGGTGATGTACACAATCCCAAACAGGTTGCCAGAATGGTTGGTTGGGAGGTTGGGTGAGGAAGCAGGCATAGGTTTTGGGGTCACGGGCGGTTCCATGGGCAGGTTGTAAGCAGGGAGATAGTTGAATTTTCTTCTGAACAACTTGGGTGTTGAAAATATCCACGGGCCTTGTTGGTTGTATCTAACTTCAGATTGTATGCGGGTCAAAGGGTTGAGTTCAAGTATCTTTTCTGGGATGTAGTCCTTGTATTCAGACTTCAGAGGGTAGTCAGTAAAATGAACGGGTCCAAAGGGTACACCAGGAGGACAGGAAACTGCGGGCGGTGGGGCAGGGGGGCCAGGAGATCTTGAACTGAATTGTAGATAGCAAATTCAAAGTAAGGAAATAGCTGTGTGAGCCAAAATAACATAACCTTTATTCAAAAATGGCAATAAGTTTGGAGCGCGGAGTCCTTTGGTATATATAGCACCCCACCTCCAAACTTAACATTTTCCATGGGGGTTCATCAGGGCATTGGGAAAGGCAGGCCCAGGGGAACTGGGTGCTTGGGTCCAAAGGCAGCAAAATGGCACTTGACCCGGGAGTTCTTTCATTGGCTAAGAATCTTGATTTGGCTACCTGATTATCTTGCTTTAGTGTTGTGGTCATGGGACTGGGTTGCAGGCCCGTGCCTCTTTCCTGGATTGGCTCCTGATTGATTGCTAGTGTAGACTTCTAGTTCATGAAGCTAATAGTTTCCAAATCATTATCTCCATTAGGCGCTGTGATTAGTCTTCCATTTGGTGCAATAATTTGCTTGGTATGGCTTGTTTCACTGCATGAGCCAATATTCTTGGTATCAGCTTGTGGGGGCTTGATCCCAGAAAAGCGCAGACGGGCAATCCTGCGGTCCACAGGCCCGGCGGTCCAGGGTCAGGGTTTGATTCCTGCTCCCGGGCCCAGGTTTCCAGAGAGGAAGAATTGTCAATCCTAACACCATCCCCTTCTTCCCTTGAGAGCCCTCCCTTCTGATTCTTCTTGTTCAGGTAGAGTTGGACGGCTTCTTGGGAATTAGTCAGGTTGCTCAGCGGCTCCCAAGTACTTTCTTCTAGTGGGTATCCTTTCCAATTGACGTAATACTGGGGTTTTTGATAGTGGGTTTGGTTGCTGTGTATGTATTCAACTTCATATTCCTCAGCGCGGTCTTTTTGGATGGGTGGGGGGCTGTCTTAATCCGTTGGTGGGGGAGCAAGTTCCCATCTTTTTTGAACAACAGGGAGCAGTGGAACACATCATGAATCTTCCAGGAGGAGGGTAGGTCTAGCTTGAAAGCAACCTCACCAACTAGTTTGGTGACCTTGTGGGGGCGCTTCTTCTGTGAGCTAATTTCCTGCAGGGCACGTGCAGGGGTACATTCTGGGAGTCTAGGTATACTATGTCTCCAACTTTTAAGGGTTGGTCTGGGGTCTGTTTGCGGTCAGAAAAGGCTTTGTATGTTTGCACTGAGCGGTTCAGGTTGGTCAAGCATGTTTTTTTGTGTTGTGAATCTGTTCATTCCAGGAGCGCCCAGTGGTGTTCAATTCCTTTTTGCCAATTTGGGGGTCCTAGGTGGGGTCAAACCCATAGTTCTCTTTGAATTGGGATATGCATATGGAGGCGTGGTCCTTACTGTTGTAGGCAAACTGGGCCATGGGGAGCATTTTGGCCCAATTGTCCTGATCAGCGTTGGCATAGCATCAAAGATATTGTTCAAGGATCTGATTTACTTGTTCATTTTGGCCGTCCATCTGTGGGTGGTAGAAGGTAGATACACATCGCTTGATTCCCAAGTTTTTTATCACCTGTGTCCAGTAGTTTGACGTGAATTGGGGTCCTCTGTCTGTGATTATTTCCTCATGTGTTCCATGTTGCGTGAGGATGCGGTTGTGGAAGTGTTGGGCTGTTTCTGCTGCCATGCAATTGGTGGTGGTTGGCACAAAGTATGCCATCTTGATGAAGCAGTCTACCATGATCAGGATTGCATTAAACAAGAGGAATGGAGGCAGTTCCACAATGTAATCCATGGAGACAGATCTCCTAGGTCCATGGGGTATATTCAAGGGTCTTAGAAGTCCTTCAGGTTTGTTTCTGCAAGTTTTGGTCCGCCCACAGGTCTCACACCCCTTCAGGTATGCGCTTACGTATTGATCCATTTTTGGCCAAGCAAAGTTCCTTCTGATGCTCCAGAGGGTCTTGAGTCTACCTGGGTGTCCAGCCATCTCAGAATTGTGGTAGTCTCTCAAGACGTTGGTTCTGATGTCCCCTTCTGGTACAAAGATCCTGTTGTGGAGCATTAGTGTGGTTCCCTTCAATGAGTAGCCTTTTTGGTAGTGGATGCTATCCAAGGATTTAGGGAGGTCAGAGATCATGATCTTGGTGAACTTGTCTAGTGCTTGGGACCTTAGTAATTCTGGTTTGCTGGCTCTGATTTTCATCAATCCCAGGTGAATGCCTAGGCTTGCTGTGTCCAGGAGAGTTTGGGTGTTGTGGTTGCAAGTTTCTAGGTGGGTAGGCACCAGGTCAGTTCTTCTACTTAGGGCTTTGGGTACCACATTTACCTTTCCTGGCTTGTAGTCTATGGTCAGGGTGTAGTCAGCCAGCTCCAGGGCCCATCTTGCTTGTCGTTGGTTAAGCTGGCGTGGTTTGAAAAAATAGACCAAGTTCTTGTGGTCTGTCAGGACTTTCACTGGGTGTTCAGCACCACATAGATATCGGCGCCAATGTTTCAGGGTCTTCATTATTGCAAGCATCTCCTTGTTGTAGATTGGGTAGTTTCCTTTGGCAGACAGCATCTTCTTGGAGTAATATGCTACAGGATGTAGCATACTATCCCCTCCTTCCTGAAGAAGGACCCTTCCCACTGCAAAGTCAGACGCGTTGATTTCCAGTACAAATGGCTTGGAGGGATCTGGCATGGCCAGGACGGGGGCGGAGGTGAAGGCAAGTTTCAAGGTCTCAAAAGTGGCAGTACACTCTGGAGTCCAGGCAAAGGTGACCTTGTCAGAGAAAAGGCGGGTCAGGGGGAGGGTGATGTGAGAAAAATTTTGGATGAAATCCCTGCAATAATTTGCCAGGCAAAAAAAACTTCTCACATCCTTTCTGTTTTTAGGCACCGGCCAAGATGTTTTTGCTTCTACTTTATCCTGTGTCATAGCAAACCCGCCAGTCTTTACCACATATCCCAGGAATTCAACTTCAGACTAAAAGAATTCACATTTCTTAAGCTTAGCATGTAATTTTTCTTGGGGGAGTTTTTCTAGTATAAGGTCTAGGTGGTGCAGGTGTTCCTTGTGAGTCTTGCTATAGATGAGAATGTTGTCCAGATATGCCACACAAAAACGGTCAAGGTATTCCCCTAGGACAGTGTTGATTATCCTTTGGAAAGTGCTGGGGGCGTTGCAGAGGCCAAAGGGCATTATAAGATACTTGTATAGCCTATATTGGGTTTTGAAGGCCGTCTTGTACTTGTCTCCATCCTTGATTCAGATTTGGTTGGACACATCTCTAAGGCCAATTTTTGAGTAGACCTGGGCTCCAGTCAGTACATCACAGAGGTTGTTGGCATTGGGGATGGGGTAGCGGTTCTTCACCGTAATGTTGTTCAGTTTTTGGTAATTCACGCATGGACACATCCCACCATCTTTTTTCCCTACAAACAGCATGGGCAACAAGCAGGGGGCTTTTGACACCTGGATGAACCCTTTTTTGTCATATCCTTGAGGTATGCTTTCAAGGCTACTTGCTTGCGGTGGCTACAGCTGTAGATGGGGCTGTGTTGCGGTTGAGTCCCTGGTAACAGGTCTATGGCGTGGTTGTAGATTGAATGGCTGGGTAGTTTTGTGGCTGCTTCTTCACTAAACACATGGTTCCATCTCTGTAGGGGGTAGGCAGTATTCCAACGCTAGGTTCTATCTTTATGGTCAAGAGTTTGTTGGTAGGGGATTGGTCATGGCTCATGCAAAAGGGAATGGTGTTGCAGGATTCAGGTCAGCCCAATGTGGCAGTTTGCTTGCAATAGTTCAGGATCAGGTCATGTCTGTTGGACCAGGAGTCACCCAGTATAAGGGGGTGGGGTATTCCTGGCAAGAAGATCAGGGACAATGGATATACATTGTGTCCAATGTTCAATGGAAGTTCTTGTTCATACTCATAACTGGTGTCCAAAGAGCTGTTTCCCATGATTACTTGTAGACTGCGCTCTGAGACTGTCAAGCCTAATTCCTCTGCTAGGCTGGTGTCAATGAAACTTTCATCTTCTCCTGTATCAATAAAGGCTTCAATCTTGTGCTTGTTCCCTGCTACTTCTATGGTCACTTGGATGAATTTGTAAGACTAGGAAGAAGTGTTTATTTGCGCCAGTGAGATTAGGGCAGTGTTCTTCTTAGGACAGGCTCTGGTCAAGTGGCCCGCCTTGTGGCAGTGGAAACAGAGTCCTTTGCAGTAGTGTTGTTGGAGCTCTTCAGGGGTCATCCCTGTTCTGTTGGGGGTTGGTGTTTGGGGTTGGTGGGTCTGGGAGGAGCCAGTGTTTTCTTGGTTCATGCTAAGACCCTTGCACAGAGGAATTAGCTTGTCTAGGCTGAGGGTGGGCGGTTGGTGCTTCAACAGGTCCTTCATTGTTAGGTTGACTCCCTTTTGGAAGATAATGACTTCCAGTCTGTCCTCAAGTTGGGTGCGGGTTTTCAGTTTGAGGAATTCTTCAATATACGCTTGAAAGGGTCAGGGACCTTGTTGAATTTCTAACAGGGAGTTCAGGGCGTAGTATCTAGTGTTGCAATCTTCCCCAGTGTCCATTAACTCAGCTTCAAACTTGGTGTAGTCTAAGCAGAATTCTACGTCTTCAGCTGTGGCCTTGCCAAACCAGTCTAAGGCGTCCCCCAATAGCATTGAAGCAACCCCAAGGATCTTCTTGATGTCACTGGCATAAGAGGGGGTGTTGGTATGGAAATTCAGGCAGAGGACCGGCATGGCACGTTGAGCTTCCTCAAGCGTGAGCTTCCCCATCTGAGGCATCTCTACCTTTGTAAGGGACTGGTTCACAATCATGTTTTGCACTTGGGAGGAGGGAGCTTTGTTGGCGTCAGCAGAATTGGCGTTGGTTCTCTTTGTCATTTGGGTTTGCATTCTTCCACATGGAAGAGATCAGGTTTGTGGTCATCTTATAGGTGTAATAAGTGATTATCAATAGCAACAGTATACAAGATGCCCCAATAAATAACAACATCTTGGGGCTCAGGGTACCAGGTTTAATAAAGATCACCATAATGTCAGGGATCCAGCCTTGGGCAGCCAGCTCGTCTTTTCTAGGGGTGACCTGGGCCAGGTTTTTGCAGGCAATGTCCACCACAAGAGGGGAGCTAACTTAAAAAGGTAGGAGGCAGACTTTCCCACCCAGGACCACAGGCCGGCGGCTGAGATTATAGTGTCAATCACCCCTGTGAGGGTGATGTACACAATCCCAAACAGCTTGCCAGAATGGTTGGTTGGGAGGTTGGGTGAGGAAGCAGGCATAGGTTTTGGGGTCACGGGCAGTTCCATGGGCAGGTTGTAAGCAGGGAGATAGTTGAATTTTCCTCTGAACAACTTGGGTATTAAAAATATCCACAGGCCTTGTTGGTTGTATCTAACTGCAGATTGTATGCGGGTCAAAGGGTTGAGTTCAAGTATCTTTTCTGGGATGTAGTCCTTGTATTTAGACTTCAGAGGGTAGTCAGTAAAATGAACGGGTCCAAAGGGTACACCAGGAGGACAGGAAACTGCGGGCGGTGGGGCAGGGGGGCCAGGAGATCTTGAACTGAATTGTAGATAGCAAATTCAAAGTAAGGAAATAGCTGTGTGAGCCAAAATAACATAACCTTTATTCAAAAATGGCAATAAGTTTGGAGCGCAGAGTCCTTTGGTCTATATAGCACCCCACCTCCAAACTTAACATTTTCCATGGGGGTTCATCAGGGCATTGGGAAAGGCAGGCCCAGGGGAACTGGGTGCTTGGGTTCAAAGGCAGCAAAATGGCACTTGACCCGGGAGTTCTTTCATTGGCCAAGAATCTTGATTTGGCTACCTGATTATCTTGCTTTAGTGTTGTGGTCATGGGACTGGGTTGTGGGCCCGTGCCTCTTTCCTGGATTGGCTCCTGATTGATTGCTGGTGTAGACTTCTAGTTCATGAAGCTAATAGTTTCCAAATCAGTACCTCCATTAGGCGCTGTGATTAGTCTTCCATTTGGTGCAATAATTTCCTTGGTTTGGCTTGTTTCACTGTATGGGCCAACATTCTTGGTATCAGCTTGTGGGGGCTCAATCCCAGAAAGGCGCAGGTGGGCAGTCCTGCAGTCCACAGGCCTGACAGTCCAGGGGGGTCCAGGGTTGGGGTTTAATTCCTGCTCCCAGGCATGGGTTTCCAGAGAGGAAGAATTGTCAATACTGACACTCAGAGTAACTCAAAAACTTGGGTTTGAAACTCAGTGGGTTGGTGGGTTCATGTCCATCCTGGGTGACTTGATTAGCCTTTGGAGGGTCCAGGTTTAATTATGGGGTTTCTGATGCTGATATTAAACTTCTGGTCTCAACACTTGATAGGTTGGCAGGGTCCTGTCCCCCCTGGTCAGTGCAAGGCATCTCTGGCAGGCCAATTTTTGATCCAACTGGCAGTCTGGCAGGGTCTTGTTCCTCCTGGCCAGTGCAAGCCATCTCTGACGGGCCAGGTTTTGACCCAACTTGCAGTCTGGCAGGCTCCTGTCTATCCTGGTCAACATAAGGCTTTTTCTGAGACCCGTGGTTTGATTACCAGGTTTTCAATACAAATTATTGAAATTTAATTAATGCTATCATCCCCTCTTCCCAGATGTCCCTTCCTTCCTGGCCTTCTTCCCAAGGTATTGTTGGATGGCCAGATGAGCATTGGATAGGTTGCTTAACGGTCCCCAGGTGCTTTTATTGAGTGGGTATCCCTTCCATTTGATGTAGTACTGTGGGGCTTTGTAATGGGTACATTCTCCATGAATATATTCAACTTCATGTCAAAACCGCAGGCTCAACCCGCCAGCAAGGTTCCAACCAAGCGGGTTTGTGACCTGCAATCCAATTATCTGGTCACCCAAAGCCAGACTAGGAAGCCAACTTGAATTACCAAATCCAACAACATGAACAGATGATGATCCTTTACGGTGGATACCTCAATTTGGCGCTTGACTCATTATCAGGATCAAGCCACCCCCTTCTTTCATCCAACCGTGTGATCACCAATCTTGTTCCTATTATCCTTGATTCACATGAACTATATAATCACTATCTCCCAATAAAGATTATTATCTATCTTCTAAATATTTTTTCCCCGTGTAACTCTGCTAAAACAGCACAGTTACAACATTCATATTCTTCAGAGTGTCCTACTTGGATGAGGGGAGGGTCAGTCTTGAGTTTCTGGTGGGGTAGGGAGTTTTCTTCTTTCTTGAATAGTAGAACACGGTGGAAGACATTATGTATTTTCCATAAGGGGGTAGCTCTAGTTTGAATGCTACTTTGCCCACTAGCTTGGTGATCTTGTAGGGGCCTCTCCTTTGGTGGGCTAACTTCTGGCAGGGAACTGTCAGCGGCACGTTTTGCGAGTCCAAGTAAACCTCATCCCCTATCTTTAATGGTTTTCCAGGAATCCTCTTTTTGTCAGCAAAAGCCTTATAAGTTTAGACAGCTCAGGTCAGGTTCTTAAGACAGGTTTCTTGGGTGTTGTGTATCTGTTCAATCCAGGTTTGTCCTGACTTGTTTGTCTTTTTACTGCCAATGCTGGGGTCCCAAGATGGGTCAAACCCATAATTAGATTTGAAGGGGGACATCCCAGTAGATGTGTGGTCTTTGCTGTTGTAGGCGTACTGTGCCATGGGTAGCATCTTGGCCCATTTATCTTGGTTGGCGTTGGTGTAGCATTGTAGGTATTGTTCAAGTATTTGGTTCACTTGTTCAGTCTGGCTGCCAGTCTGCGGGTGGTAGGAAGTGGATACACAGCACTTTACTCCTAAGTCTTTCATCACCTGAGTCCAGTAGTTGGAGGTGAATTAGAGGCCTCTATCAGTGATGATTTCCGCTGAGGTGCTGTGTTGAGATAGGATGCTGTTGTGGAAACGTCTAGCTGTCTCAGCAGCGGTGCAGTGGGTGGTGGTAGGGACAAAATAGGACATTTTAGTAATCCTATCTACTATGACTAAAATGGCATTGAAAAAATTGAAAGGGGGCAGTTCTACAATATAATCCATTGCAATGGATTGCCAGGTTCCTGTTGGTATGTCTAGTGGTCTTAGCAAGCCTTCAGGTTTAGATCTACAAGTTTTGGTCCTTTCGCATGTATCACAGCCTTTGATGTAGGCAGCCACATCTTTGTCCATTCAGGGCCAAGCATAATTCTACTTGATTTCTTGGAATGTCTTGAGTCTGCCAGGGTGACTGGTCATCTCTAAGTCATTTTAGTCTATGAGTACTTTGGTCCTTGTCTTTCCTTCTGGTACATAAATCTGGTTATGTATTAACATGGTAGTTCCTTTCAACAAGAATCCTTTCTTGTGGTGGCGGCTCTCTGGGTCTGAAGTCAAGTCAGCAACAAGGTCCGCTGAGTATTTGTCTTGTTTCTGCGCCTCAATTGCGTCAGGTTTGCGGGCCATGATCTTCATGTACATCAGTTGGATGCCTAGGTTGGCTGGGTCAAGGAGTACATGTGTGTTGTGGTCCTTGGTTTCTGTAGAGGAAGGGGTCAGATCAGCTCTTCTACTCAGGGCGTCAGGTACCATGTTTACCTTTCCAGGCTTGTAGTTGATGGTTAAGGTGTAGTCGGCCAGTTCTAAGGCCCATCTGGCCTGTCTTTGGTTCAACTGTCTGGGTTTAAAGAAGTAAACCAAGTTCTTGTGGTCAGTTAGGACTTTTACTGGGAATTCAGCGCCACATAGGTACTGGCGCCAATGTTTCAGGGTCTTCATTATTGCAAGCATCTCCTTGTTGTAAATTGGGTAGTTTCCTTCAGCTGGTAGCATCTTCTTGGAGTAATATGCTACAGGATGTAGCATACCATCCCCTCCTTCCTGAAGAAGGACCCCACCCACTGCAAAGTCAGATGTGTTGGTTTCTAGTACAAATGTCTTGGAGGGATCTGGCATGGCCAAGACGGGGGCGGAGGTGAAGGCAAGTTTCAAGGTCTCAAAAGCGGCAGTACACTCTGGAGTCCAGGCAAAGGTGACCTTGTCAGAGCAAAGGCGGGTCAGGGGGAGAGTAATGTGAGAAAATCTTTTGATGAAATCTCTTCAATAATTTGTCAGACCCAAGAAGCTTCTCACATCCTTTCTGTTTTTAGGCACCAGCCAAGACGTTATTGCTTCTACTTTGTCTTGTGCCATGGCAAAGCCGCCAGTCTTTACTATGTATCCCAAGAATTCAACTTCAGACTGGAAGAATTCACACTTATTCAGCTTGGCGTGTAAGTTGGCCTGGGAGAGTTTTTCCAGTATAAGGTCAAGGTGTTGGAGGTGTTCTTTGTGTGACTTGCTGTATATGAGGATGTTGTCCAAATATGCAATACAAAATTGATCAAGGTACTCGCCTAGGACGGTGTTAACTCTCCTTTGGAAAGTGCTGGGGGAGTTGCACAGGATGAATGGCATTATTAGGTATTTGTACAACCTATATCTGGTTTTGAAAGCTGACTTGTATTTGTCTCCGTCTTTGATTCTGATTGGGTTGAAGGCGTCTCTAAGGTCAATTTTTGAATACACCTGGGCTCCAGTCAATACATCACAGAGGTTGTTGGTGTTGGGGATGGGGTAGTGATTCTTCACTGTAATGTTGTTCAGTTTCTGGTATTTTACGCATGGACACATCCCGCCATCTTTCTTTCCTACAAACAGCATGGGTGACAAGCAGGGGGCCTTTGACACTTGGATGAAACCTTTTTTGTCATATCCTCCATGTATGCTTTCAAGGCTACTTGTTTGCAGTGGTTGTAGCTGTAGATGGGGCCGTGGTGTGGTTGGGTCCCTGGTAACAGGTCTATGGCGTGATTGTAGATTGAATGGCTGGGTAGTTTTGTGGCTTCTTCTTTGATAAACACATGGTCCCATTTCTGTAGAGGGGGTAGGCAGTATCCCAACGCTAGGCTCTATCTTTATGGTTAAGAGTTTGGACAGTGTTCTGCCAGAGCTTATAAAGAAGAGAATGATATCACAAGATTCAGGTTGTCCCAATGTAGCAGTCTGTTCACAATAGTTCAATATCAGGCTGTTTTTGTCAGACCAGGAGTCACCCAATATTAGGGGGTGGGGTAATCCTGACAAGAGGATCAAGGGGGTCAGGTACACGTTCTGTCCAATCACCAAGGGAATTTCTTTCTCACATCTATACCCAGTGTCCAGAGAACTGTTTCCCATGATTACTTGTAGGCTGCGTTCTGAGGCTGTCAAATCTAGTTCCTTTTCTAGGCTGGCGTCAATGAAGCTTTCATCAGCTCCTGTATCAATAAAGGCTTTAATCTGGCGCTTTCTTCCCAATAGTTCCATGGCCACTTGGATGAATTTTTAAGATTGCGCAGAGGTGTTTATTTGTGCCAAGGATACAGGAGAGGTATTCTTTTTAGGGCAATCTCTGGTGAGACGTCCTGCCTCATGGTAGTAGAAAACAACCTATCTTGATAGTGGCATTGTAATTCTTTGGGAGACATTCCTGGTCAATTTGGTGTCACAGTTCTTTCAACACAGTAGGGTGCAGGTTTGGACCTTCTTAATTCAAGCTCAGTCCTTTGCATAGGGGTAGTAGTTCCTAAAGGCTTAGTGTGGACAGATGGTGTTTCAACAGGTCTTTCATGGCTAAATTAACTCCCTTTCTGAAGATAATGGCAGCTAATTCATCCTCAAGTTGGGTGCAAGTCTTCAGTTTAAGGAACTCATTAACATAGGCTAAAATAGGGCGGTTCCCTTGTTGGATTTCTAACAGAGAGTTCAGAACATAGTATCTGGTGTTTTGGTTATCTCCAGTAGCCATCAATTCACTTTCAAATTGGGAGTAATCAAGACAAAATTTGACATCTTTATCAGTGGCTTTCCCAAACCAATCCAGTGCGTCTCCTGATAGCATGGCAACTACCCCCAAGACTTTCTCAGTGTCACTGGGGTAGGCATGGGTGTTGGTTTGAAAGTGGAGGCGGAGGGCTGGCATGGCTTGGTGAGCTTCTTCTAGGGTGAGTTTGCCCATCTGGGGCATATCCACCTTGGTTGTGGTCTGGTTTACTATCACATTTTGCACTTGTGACGTGGCTGGGTTCTGGGGTTTGGCACCAGGTGCAGGGTCTTTCAATTCTTTGGCAGGTTGGTTCTTTATCCATGGGAGTATCAGGGAGGTAATTGCCTTATGGGTGTAATAAGTGATTATCACCAAAAAGCATACAAGTTGCCCCAAGTTTTAACAACATCTTGGGGCCTAGGTTACCATGTTTGTAAAGGATTGTCATAATGTCATGAAACCAGGCATAGGTGGAGGCATTAGGTGACTCTGGACGGGGTACTTCTGGGCCAGTGGGTAATGCCCACCATAGGATGGGTGCTAACTTTATAAAATAGGATACAGATTGCCCAAGCAAAGACCAAGGCCCGGAGTTGAGCACCATAGTGTCTACTATTCCCATCAAAGTAATGTAAAGTACTCCAAACAGTTGGATGGACGTGGTCTTGGTGGCATTGGTGGAATTCAATGGGCAGTTGGGTTGTGGGGTTAAGGGCAGAGTCATGGGGACAAAGTATGCCAGTAGATAATTGTACTTGTCTTTGAACAATAAGGCGGCACCTCAATTCTCTTTCCTTTGTGTCCTATGTATTCAGTCTCTCTAGTTTTTGCCAAGGGGTCAGCAATGAGGATGATCTCCAAGTTGTACTCCAAGTGGGCGGGGTTGGGCAGGTATTTGATAAAATTCACATGTCCAAAGGGGGCTCCAGGGGGACAGTATAGTGTCTGAGGAGGGTCAGCAGGTTGGTCTCTGGAGGGGGCAGTTTCCTGATTGTCTACTTGGCCAGAGTTAAGATGAAAGATCACTAAGACTAGATAAGGTAGGATTTGTATGAACCAAAGGTTCATAAAACTTTATTATCAAAAATGACAATATGGTCATCACCATACCGCCAGGGCTTTTATACCATGGGTTTTTGCTTCTTCAATTTTTGCAGGGTTCAGGTTTTCAGACAAGGCACTGGCAGGGAATGGATCTTGGCTTAGAGTCTTGAGGGTGGTGGATCCAGGTTGTGCCTGCTTTGGTGAACAAAAGTGGCAATACTTTGTTCCGCTGCTACTGTTCACCACATCACCTGAGCAGTTCAATTGTATTACCCATTCTGGACGGAAGACTGGCAGCTGCTGGTGGTCATTGGCAGAGCTAGCAGTAGTTTTTGTTTTGACTTCTTTTAAGCAAGCTACAACCTCTACATAGGTCTGGATTTTTGATGGCACAAGGTTGGCAGCAATCTGGTGACCATTTAGGGAATTGCCCTTGGGAGACTGTGTCAGGGAACCAACCCTAATCTTCTGGCTTGCTAGCGTTTGGGAACTAGCAGGTTGCAGACTGGGTGGGCAGGGCCCACCAAAGGATTGGCGCTAACTTAATGAGGTAGGACATTGACTTGCCTACCCATGACCACGGACCGGCAGTGGAGACAATAGTATTTATTATTCCCGTGAGAGTAATATATACAATTCCAAAAATCTTGTTGGTATGGTCCAGCAGGAGCTTGGCAGCAGCAGCAGGTATGGGTTTGGGGATGACAGGTGGTTCTATGTCTATTTGGTAGGCAGGAAGGAAATTGTATTTATCTCTGAACAGGCGTGGTTTGGTAACGTACCAGGGGCCTTCTTGGTTGTATCTGGTTAACTCTGTAGTTCTGGCCAAGGGATACTGGGTTAGTATGTTGTTGGCGGTGTAGTCCTTGTACTCAGGCTTTAAGGGGTACTCTGTGAAATGAACAGGACCAAAGGGAGCATCTGGCAGGCAGTACGTAGCTGGCAGGCTGGCAGGGGGGTCAGACAATCTTTGGGTTAACTGGAAGATGACAAGAATAAAATACGGCAATAGTTGGGGGACCCAATATCTCATAAACTTTATTTAAAAATGACAATGGGGGTTGATCTTGGCCTGGCAGGTATTTATACCACACTGCCAGGATTCACTTCCTGGTTGGGTTTTCTGGGCTCAGGCAGGTTGGCATTGGGGGTCCTAGATGGCAGTGTGGCGCTCAGCACTGGTGGTTTGGCACTGGCCACTTTGGGACAAGAAGACTTCAAATCCTTCTGTTTGTCAATTTGGGTATTGGGTGCCTCCTCAGATTCAGTGCCTCCTCTGGGGCTTTGGGGGAGTTTGGAATAACTCTCATTGAGAATCTTGTGCATTTTACCAACCAAACTGCTGGTGTCAGGTGTTGGCACCTCGGGGAAATTCCCAGTATCTTGCACTGGCGGTTTGCTTGCAGAATCCTGCGGGCAGCTAAGGGTTTGGGTCCTGGAGGGCTGGCAACAACTTTATCAATCAGTAGTGGGTTATTGGGTTCCTAGCCTATGGGTCTGGTGGTCTGCAAAGGGTTTTGTCCAGGGTTCAACTCTGGTTCCATATTTTGAGATTTAGGAGCATCCAAATTGTCATTCCTGACAGACTGGTGGGTCTTGGAGTAACTCAACAACTTGGGTTTGAAACTCAGCAGGTTGGCAGGTTCCTGTTCATCCTGGGTGACTTGATTAACCTTTGGAGGGTCAGGGTTCAATTATGGGGTTTCTGATGCTGATATTGAACTTCTGGTCTCAACACTTGACAGGTTGGCAGGGTCCTGTTCCCCCTGGTCAGTGCAAGGCATCTCTGGCGGGCCAATTTTTGATCCAACTGGCAGTCTGGCAGGGTCTTGTTCCTTCTGGTCAGTGCAATCCATCTCTGACAAGCCAGGTTTTGACCCAACTTGCAATCTGGCAGGCTCCTGTCTATCCTGGTCAACATAAGGCTTTTTCTGAGACCCAGGGTTTGATTCCCAGGTTTTCAATACAAGTATTAAAATGCCATTCATGACACAAACACTTGATTATGGATTGATTTAAATCTTTTCATATTTTTGCAACTGAGATTGACTTCCTGCCTGCCAACATATCTTAAAATACACAGGAGACGCTCATAGAGCCCCATGATGTATCTAAAAAAACTGGGCACCCTGCTGCCAATGATAAAAAATGGGCAATATCTCCTAAATAGAAGCACTGCCAATTTGACACGCTGATCCCTTAACTAAGATATTTGTAACTCACACTCTGTTTGAATCCCACCACAGTGTTGCTCCCTGGTGGACTTATGGCTTCCCAGTATGATATATTAATTATGCCATCCTGAAATAAAATACATCTTATTTTTATTGTTTGTCTTTTCTATCAGATTTTTGTCTTTCCCAATATAATACTGAGCTATAATTGATTCAGTTGCAACAATAGATCAGATGCTTAGTAATGACTTATGATTATTGCCCTCTATTTACCCAAATCTATCATCAGAATCATATCATTAATTCTATTAAGATTGGTGGCAGAGTGCCGTCTAGGCGTTGTCAACCTTCTGTACTAGGATATGAGAAATGGGAAGCAGGTTAATAGTAAATAAAACCAAGCTCTCAACCACAATAAAAATTGCAGTTTCAGCAACAACCAAAAGTTTGTCACTAACAATTCATGGGTAGGTCAAAGGGGGAAATGAGTCAACTGAATTCTGCAAAACAACATATAAAACCAAATGACCAAAATTACTAAAAAAATTCCAAACTTTATTAGATTAAAGAATGATGAAGCAAGGTCTTTTACAGCTCTTGCATTCATTTAAGAGATGAGATTGGGGTAGTAGATTGAATGTCACAAAACCAATCAATCAATGATATGAGTGGATATGAGTGCATTTCTTGAGGCAGGAAGATCTTGACAAATTTTGAATGGACATAATCAAAAGGAAAACTGAACCAACTAAAATTGGGAAATCTGCTTTGGATGCAACTACCACTGCTCCTGGCCGCTCTTGCACATGATATTTAACCATGGGTGTCTCTTGAGTGGGTTATGTGGGGGCATCTTCAGAATAATCCCAAAAGATTAAATTAAAAGCTTTTCTTGGGCTTTTTCAGTAACCTTTTGGATAAATATCCAAGCATAATTTGGTAGAAATTTCCAAGGATTTGGCAGGAATTAGAGTAGAGGCCTAAGGGGGAGGTGTAACTATACACAGGAGGGTTATAGTTCAGTCAATCCAAAGACCTCAGAATTCCTGACATCTGCAAAAGTTAAATACCCACTTTTCAAGTAAGTTAATGACCCCAAAATTACGCCTTCAGTAACAACTTTTTTGGAACCATATTCTCAGAAAAAGTTGTCTTTGAAAAATAGTTGTCAGAGTCATCTAAAAGAAGGGTTCTGATATTATAGTCATGTTAATAAGCTACAACTTATAAATGTACCACTAATTTACTGGCAGATGCACCAGTGCAAATTTTCTGGTACTCTCTCTGGTGCTGGACATAGAAGCCCACCCCAGGCACACCAAAAAGTGTCCTGGGAAGTCAACCAAGCCTATTTTCAAACTGGAAGATCTAAACCATGATATACAATATAAATATGAGTTGACATACTATCATAACTCTGTTGTAGTACCTCTTGTCATGAAAACCTCTTCTTGGAAAGAATTTCAGTTGAGACTGGGAGCTTTTATCAAGGAAATTAAGCCCTGTCTAAATGGTAAACAATCCAACCAAAAAGATCAAATCATATTGATTCCTTTGATTACCTTCACTCCTTCTAACAATGATGCCATAGTCACAAACCTCATATCCCTGTGCTGTTTCTCAAACAACCTGGTGCCACTCAAACCTCCAGGTTCTTGATCTCAGGTGAAAACTTTTTAAAGTCCAAACTGTCCCATCCAATGATGTACAATCACTTTCCCATTTTAAAAATTTGATTCTGGAGCTCTAAGTCATTTGCTAACTAATTTCTTATTAATTTTTGGCCCTGCCAATTTTTTATTGGTTAGCATGCCTCTTTCTCCTTCTAGTTTGTTGAATTTAGGCTCAGGCAGCTATATTTCTATTATTTCACTCAGTGCTGGGCCCTTCTTTACTTGTTTCCTGTTGCTAGGGATACTGCTCCCTAGTTTTTGGACTTTACAGGTTATTTTTAGTGCCAAGCCAAGATTTTAACCTGGTTCCGCCCACTTAAACCCTAACTGGAATATTCAAACCTGCCCCTGGCTGTTCTAGCAGCTTATGGTCTGGTGTGCCTGCTCAACTCAAGCCCCAAGGTCTCACCAGTCCCCAGAAACTGTCAGGTATCTCCTGGTACCCCAAAATTAAGCTTTTTTACTGGGAGCCCCACTTTTCTGCCCCAAGCTTTCAGGAGGTTCTATCCTGATTTTTGGTCTTGCTCATTGCCAATTTCTTTAGAATGTGGACAAGTCAGCTTCACACCCTGGTCATTATCCTGGGCCCTGTTCAATCCTTTCTGAACCTCCTGCCTAATAGGTACTCTGATTTCCTCCTCTTAGAGGCTGACTTGTTTATAGCCAGCCCCTTCAATATGGTGACCCTCCTCCCTGGGTTAATTGTAGATCAGGTGTTGCATGATGAATTGATCTCATCCCCATCTCCTAAGCCCACTTGAGCCCTGGATCACAGTGCTCATTCCTATTGATCAAGTGCTGAAGAGCTTATCCCAAGTCAAGAGTATGGCTCCTTTTCCTGATTCTGAGTACCTGCCTGATTCAGAGAATCTGGTACTCCCTAGTCACGCCTCAGATAGATTGTTGGTACTATCTACTCAGCTGTTCATTGGTATTTCCTGTATCTTTCCCAGCCGTCTTCTTTCAAGCGCCCCCTCATATTGGCAGCTCTAGCCCTCCTCTTGATTGCATCCTGGTGATACTTGCCATCAGGATGGGAGTCTGGTTAGCTGAGTCTAGTGCCCTACCTTGTAACCAGCTTCTGAAGTAGAAACATCCAAGCTGGAAGCTATTGCTAAACAGGGTGGATAACTTTATATCATAACCTAATGTAGGCCAGTTCAAACCTAATAATATTAAGCTACAGCTGGAATGAAAGTTGTATGGTTGCCAAATTCTTGCCCCTGGATCCACCAGCTTGCTGAAGTGTTCTTCATCTCGTGGTGTGAAGTGAACAGTTTCTCTGGGATGAAATTTACTTCAGCAAGTGGATGAATCCAGGGGAAATGATTTGATGATCCAACATTTTTTCTTACAGGGTGTAGTTTTATAGGATATAAAGGGCAAATTGGTGTGATATGAATTTAAGAAGTGGTTATTATCACAGCAGTGAGATGTTTCCCTGGGTTTGGTTTCCCGGGATAGAAGCAAGGACAGAAACAAGCAGCTGATACACCCCCTAGGGGCAACTGTGGTAAGTTTGACTCCCTGGTGCTTGACACTATAGTAAAGTGAGAATTCAGCTTTTTCCCTGATCACCAACTGGAAATCAACACTTTTTTAATTAACGGATCCTGATGTACTGAAAAGTTTTAATATAAAAAATTAATCTATACAACTATGGTATGCTAAAGTAACCCCAGAAAACTCAAAATTGCAATAACAAGTGTATTTTAACTAATATAAATAAGGAGAAATAAGCAACTATTTCTCCTTTTACTATGTAACTTACACTCTTCATTATAAAAATTAAAATTCTGATGGACCAAAAATAAACAAAAACACAACAAATAAAGTTATGCAAAATATGAAGAAACATTAATATTTATTTTACATAGTTCATATAAGCACAGCTGTGAATATCTTATGTTTTACTAGTAAATTAACAAAAATTAAGATATTTCATTCACTTTCAACTATAAATATTCATCTCAAACTTGCCATGTATACATAAAATAATCATTGCTATCTAATTAAATCAAAAAATAGAAAAATTAAAACTAAAAACTAATTGATCAAAACTAAAAAGTAAAAATTAAAACCATAGAAGCAAGACAGCAAGTTTATTCCTCTCTATTCTTCCCCTTCTTCATTTTGGACCCTTCCAGGAGGACAGTTTCAATGAGCTCAAGCTGCTGCTTGATCTCTGAGGCCTTGTATTTATGCTTGGCCACATTTTGAATGACCTTGGTTAATAGGGTGGAACAGGTTGTGGGCTTGGTGGGGGGGACACAGTTTGTCAAGTCATGCAGCTTGGAGATGTGTTTCTCCTGCTCATGTTGGAGAAGGGAGAAGAACTTATTGAACTTCAGATGAAGTCCAAAGTTGGCCTTAAGATGCTTGTGATAAGCCTCTAGAGCCAAAGTAGTCTTCAGCTCCCTGTTGACAGCCGCCTGGTAAACATTCCAACTGGCCTTGGCGCAGGCCTTGCCTTGCCTCTGTGTGACAACCTTCCCAATCCACTGGGGCTCAAAGTACTCAAGGAAAGGCTTGAACTCTGAGTGTTTTACTACATAAGGATCCTTTGAGAGAACCTCAAACCCCTGTGCAGTGTGCTCTGGCTTTAAAAAAGCCAAGACACTAAATTGTGCAAGCACATATTTGCAGGTGTCTGAAGTGTCCCTCCAGCTCAACCTACTTAGCTCAGCATGGGCCTGCACCTCCCCACTGAACAGCTGCTCAAATGCATTGAACTGAGCAGGCTCAAAGTCCATAATGCACATGGCAGGCCCAAGAGCTCTCAGCCTTACGTTTTCCTTCAAGTCCAGGGTGGCCTGGTCTTTGTCAGTGGCAGGAGGGTTGATGCGGGTGTAGGGGGGGTCTTTGTGGCATTGTCGTTGTCAGGAAGAAGGGAAAGTGCTTGGCGGAGGATGGTAAAAGCATGGGTGTAAATGGCCTCAATGGCCTCAGGAAGAAGAAAAAACACAAGTGGAATCACCCAGATGTCAATATGGGCATGGATCATCCAGAGCTGCTTGAACATCTGGGGGCAAGTGGCAAAGGTACCATCAACTTGCCAGGTTGAAGCCTTTTTTAACTCCAGCAGGTTCTGCTGGATGGCATAGCAGATTATGCGGTCTTTGGTGGTGGGCCCGTTGTCATGGAGGAGGAAACGCTCCCCACTCAGAAGCTGCTTGAGCTTGTGGGTGAGTGTAAGCTCCAAGAGGACGTCCAAAGCCTTGGGGGGAGGGGGATTGTTGGCAATACACTTATCGCTTATGAACTTAACCAACTGCTCTTGAGTTGGTACCAACTTGAGATTGTTGGGTTTTAAATGCTGCAGGACTTTTATAGCCAGATCAGATACCCAGAGGTGAGAGGATGTTGGGATCACCTGGACAAGGTACCATTTTAACATCTGAGTTATAAGATGATTGGGGGCTCACAGGAGTGCTCCCCCTTCTTGGCAGTTACTTGCTCCCAGCCCTCAGTGTTTAGCTGGGCCCCACAAGTCTTATCCTCACAGATGAAGTGCTTGCTCTTGGTTTGGCGCTTTTGATTGTTACAATTAAAAATGTAGTTATCAGCAGCGTAGCCAAGGCTGCCCTTTACAGACATAATTGGGAAGTAACAGGGGAAGCGCTTGGGGACTTTAAACTCTCTGTCCACATTACAGATATTGTGGATGGCCAGTGAAGGGCCTGTCAATCCTTCGATAACCCTGTATCCGCTAACTTCACTTTATGAACTCCTTCCTCATTTCTCCCACCAACTTTACTTCCAGAAGTATATTTATATCATTTACCTGCCTCAGTGATCATCTTTATCAAATTTAGTATTTTCGTCGTATTAAAATTGTATTGCTACGGCGATGGATTAGATTTTGATTAGCTAATAAAGGGTATCCAGTTTAGGGTTCCCAGTAGATTATGTCTTATATACGTTGGAAAATGTTTTTAGCGCTTGGTACTGCTTGTTGGTCTATTGAACTATTTGGAGATAGCCAGGGCAGAAATAGGTACTGAGGTTACTTGGAGAAAGTGAAGTTGGATGGCTCCACTTATGCAACGTCGAGCTGGAACGCTAAATCAACCCCCGCTCCAAGCTTCCTTGGGCAATCGGAATGTAATTTTGTAAGCTCCTCAAACAATTCCACAGCTCTGATAAGAGAAAGTTACCGACTTTTTAATCGTATGGGTCTAGATTTACAAGGCGACTACCTTATTTCCTGTACAAGGGTAGCAGCCCTTGTAGCGCATACGAGGATATCAACTCTTCATCAGAAGGCTAGGGTCGGGATGGAATTTGGGGAGGGGATGCGCTTCGGTGTTGAATACGTAAGTGTCTAGTGGGATAAAGTCGACTGGCGAGAACAGGAGGTAAAAGTACTTGAGAGTCTCTGCCTTTGGAAGGGTAAGCGAATAAAAAAAGGACGACTTACCAAAAAGAAGGTTTCTACTTTATCCTGGTGCTCGGGATCGGATTGGGTGACCTTGGCCAGGTTTGTGAACCCAGTTTCAACCTTTGCATACTTTTCAAACGCTCTAAACATCTCCCAGCCCCAAGCCCGATATTTCTCGTTTCTTGTGATGCGGTAGAGGATAAAAAGGGACTCGATTGTCTCGGGTCTCAGAAGGCTGTGGCTGTCAGTACGTTTGACGTATGCATCCTTATCTCCTTGGGTTTGAAAGAAAGTGATCTCGGCGGAAAGCCCTGTTGGGTTCATAGTATATGTGTACCAGCAAGTCTCGGCAAGACGTTCAGCGAGATCGAGATCTTCTTTGGCCCTGTCATTGAGCGTAACGCTGGAGATAGGCAATCCCTCAGTAGCGCCGAGCGCCAAATTCCCTGCCAGGTAGCAGACAAGATGGTCCATTTTGGGGCTTAGATTTTTGGGAGCGCTGAGAAATATTTCTCCAATAAATGTTAAATTCGACTTATTGGTATAGCCGACAAGGTGCTTCTTGACTCCTGTCATGGAATCATCGTAAAGGGTACGGAATTCAGGCTGCATTTTACTGGTGATTAGCCATTGTTTAAGGAGATACTCATAGTAACTGTCGCCACGCGAGCCCAGTCTAATTTCATCGCTTGAAAACTCTCCTGTTCCTACGCTGATATAGATAGGCACTAGCCCATCAAGGCTTTTTTGCTTAGCAACGATGTCATTTACCCTTTGGCTCAGATCCCAATACGTACGGTTATTAGTCAAATAACTTAAATATTTGTTTTCTAGCTGAAGAGTAGTAGCCTCTGCAGTAGATGCAAGACTCTCTCGGGAGTGGGCGCCAGTCTTTAGATTGATAGTTGGTATCGGGATTCCAGATCTAGTATTGAAACCTTTTGCGAGTCGATCTCCTAGTTGTACGGCCTTTTCTAAAAGGATAGCGTCCTTTTTCAGGTGATAGGAGCTGAGAAGCCCTCCAAGAACTCGGATTGTCGTCTCGAAAACATTGACATTACCATGCTGATTAAAATCGAGCGAGCTTTCGATCCAAACTTTGGCCCTGTTATATTCATCTTCGAGACCCATCAATATTATAGTATCAAGACTATCAACAATTGTAAACCCGATACCATTCTTGAGTAAATCTTCCCCATTTTTCGAGAGCGGATGGTATTCATCCTTACCATATGCATAGGTGGAATATCCTTTCCAAGCATGCAAAAAGGCTAGCTTGACTTTTTCTCGAGCGATTTCGGGGGTTGTGAAATTGGCATCGAGATATTGAAAAGAGGGTTTAGAAGCACCGACAACTTGCTGATTTGGAGGTACAGCATTCTATAAATAAATAGAGGAAACGTTTAATCTTTTACCTTGGCCCCAGAGAATTTACGATTGATGAAAAGTAAATACACCCCAGTCACTACTATTAAACCAGCAATGATTCTTATGACCAGAGTTGGTGTTGCTGCTTTAAGTTTCATTGCTGGATGTGAAGAGACTCTGGTCTTCTTTGAACATATTGTTATAACGCAATGACATAATAAACATGCTGTGGAACATTTGGGTGATATGGTCTCAGAAACGCTGCAAACCTAATTCTAATATTCTGCTCTTTGTCTCAAAAGCAGCTGCCAAAATGGGCATTGCCAACTGAACCCTGTTATTTGCAACTTATAAGGGCTAAATAGTTGAGCTCCACGATTTTAATTACAATCATTCAAAATGACCAACAATTAATTTAGCATTTATATTCCGTGGTAAAAATAAAGCCCTGATATAGGCCACTTTGGGATTAAATCAGTCATAAGATTTTAAAGAAAACTACCATTTACCAACTAAGATTTTGTTGGAAAACAGCCAAGCCACAGAAGTTTAAGCTTGCTAAATCCAACCAATCAAATAATATCCCGATGCCTGAATTAGATAGGTCTGTTTCATAATAGCCAATTAGCTAACCGATGCTCTGATATATTGATGTAAGCTGTCATTTGCGTGGCATTGTTCGCAGCAGCAAATAGTTCCAGTGTTGTGATGAACAACAAATATATAAAATCGGTATAATAAACCAACAAGATAAGATCAAGTCTATTTCGGTTCAACGTGAATTTAAACAACTTCCTGTTTAAGTGGATATTAACAATAATGATTTGATCGTGTTCATTGCAACACAGCTTTCCAGCCAATCAAAGAAATAGGAACTAGGGGCATAGTGAGTTTCGCTTAAAACTTAAGTTATTCAACGATAAGGTTGCACGCTTTCCCAGTTTCGAAAATGTCTACAGCCCCTATAAGGGTTGAGCTTTATCTTGGATTAAGGGGTTGAAGTAGGACTCCATAATTTTAATCGTATCGCTTTACAAAGCTTTTGATTTCGTGTTATACTGCAGTAAAGAATGAAAGACTCAGGGTTCAAGTTGCAGTGGCTTTGTCAGCCACTTAAACTTTAAGCGATATCCGCATGCAGCTTCAGAAGAGTTGAAAATTTAAGGTTACAGATATCAATTTGGCATAAAATCACCCAGCTTGTAGAAACATGATTGTTGAAACTTGCTCGAAATCCATTGTTTCCTGTTGCTCGTAGATTATCCATTCTATTGAGATCTACACATTAGGAGTCTGTAAACTGAGCTTACAGAAATAACTGGATACCAAATAATATTGTATTGGATACAGAACATTTCAATCCCACTTACCATTATTGTTGCCTTAGAAACTCTTTTCATCCACTAATTTCTGCTACAAAGCTTTAGCTCCAAATCAACTACCTTTTGACTCAGCTCTTTGTTTTCTTCTCTCCATCTTGCCAACATCTCCACTCTTTTGGCCTCTCTTAGTTTGAATCCCTACATTTCCCTGTCCGCAGAATCCTTTATTTTCCCCAATTTTTTTCAACCCCATACAACAAATCCAGAAAGGCCCAGGCAAACTCCTTATTTTCAACTGCAGGGATTTCTTTTTTTAGAAAAATAGCCAGTACATAAGTTTCCTAATAACAGCCTTCATTTCAACCAAAGAATCACTAGGAGATGTTTTTGTTACTTCCAGATCTTTCCCAGAGCTCCTCAAAAACCCCCAGGGATTTTCTTCTGCAATGCAACAGTGCCACCACAAGAAATACCAAGCTTAGCTTTTTGAAACTTAAAGGAAGAAGACATAAGAACGCTGCAGATAATTGAGGGGAAAGCAAAAATTGCCAACAAGATTATTTTATTTGTTATATTGTTTTCTATTTATATATAATACATAATATGCCCAGCTGAAACTCCTCCAGTTTTGAAATATTATCTGGATCTCCCAAAAACCACTATTGATAACCTGATCAATTAATCCTGATCATAATTCAATGGGAAGTATTTATTCTTGATCCTACAGGATCATGATTGACCTTTGTCCTGAACCACCTCAAGTCATTACCTGGATATTCTTATTATAGCTTGAAGTATTCTCTACTCCCTCTACTGTAATTACATCTGCTATTTTATTATCCTGCCTTCCTGATTTCCTATCAGGAGCCAGCTGATCAAACCTAGAGATGAAACTACCTCTATTCCACCAAGTCTAATTTATTAAACCATATGGTGCATAATCTTTTCACTGTATTTAGGAGTCTAATAGGTAGGACACGCCATCTCAAAAACGACATCTCAAAAAACACTATCTTGAAATACACTATCTCAATTTTATAGTAAAAACAGCATTTTGATTTATGGCATCACAACTAAGAAAAACAGGTTTTAAAATTTTAGATTTGTTGAACTCCAAAAAAAACCCAAAAAATTCTCAAAAAATAAAATTTAAAAAATATTTCTAGGCTTAAAAAACCTCAGAATTCCAAATCTGCAATAAAAAATGAGTTTGATTAGAAGCAACAAGGCTGTGTAAAGCCCAAAAGTCAAATATACACAAAAGTAACCATTTTCATCTATTATAACTATGACCTATACTTTAAAATAAGCAGAAAATTGTACCAAATACTAAATGAAAGTCAAAGAATGATAAAATTAAAGGAAATAAGAGAGAAGATGAAGAAGTGATTATTGAAGAAGAGCTCAGACATTAGTAGAAAGAGAAACAGAGATAGCTTGGAGATGCTCAAGCTTTCTATCTTTAGGATAGTATGCAAGAATAACCTTGCTGATCTCTGTGTACTTTTTCACTGCCTTAGTCTTCTTGGAGGGTGTCAAGCCTCTGGAATAATGTAATAAACTTGACCATTATTCCCCTTTGTTGATTGGTTAGACGGCCAATTGCCATTTAGCTGGCTTGATTGTAAAAATCATCAACTTATCCATCCCTTAGTTTTGGCCAATTGATGGACTGATGATTACTCCAAAGATTGATCCTGATCCAATACTAGGCCGCCTATTGGATTAGACCGGGTCCACGAGCACAAAATGCTTAGCAGCCAATAAGAGGAAGTGTTCAGGAACCTACTGGAAGATGATTATGCCTAAACATTTGCACCTGCAGATGCTTTGAAGCCTATGACCGATATAGAAGGTTGTTAAAGTGAATAATGCATGATGCGAAAACCCAAAGACAGGGAACTAAACTCGCACATGCATAAACTGGAAACAAGATGCCACCAACACGCTGGTGAAGTAAGCTGAGGCCCGGTAATCAATTGTAGTCCCATGCCTGACTGGCATGGCTGCCTAACTCTGGGGGCTGAAGCTAGCAGTCTTGGGAACAGATAGACTGGCTAGCAAGAGTTAGATGTGTCAGATATCTATCTGACAAGAGGGCTTATTCACCCTATATAAGGAGCTCTCCTGATTAGAGATTGAGCAGAAAAAATATCACCCTTGGCTTAGAGATTGAAGATCTCTAAGTATAGTATCACTACTAGCCAACACCTAGTAGTCAGTTGTATCCAGATAGAGCGCGCCACTGTCTATCTGCAGAACCGTGTTTCTTCTCTTACAGCTTTAGGACCCCGCCAAGCCTTAGCATTTCCTAAGACCTGATTGGTAGCTACAGACTGTTGCCATAAAGTCCCCTATCAGCATATATTACCCAATGTCCTCTAATAAAAACAATACCTCAAGACCCCAAAATCTTGACAGGGGGTTGCCCTTAGTATTCATACCAGTCTTGAAGAGGTGGGCAGAGATGCCTGCTGGGTTTTTAAATGGACCATGATCTTGTTGAATTTGGGCTTATGAACCCTGACCCTTGTAGCAAACTGGCTATGCTACCCTTCAAGGGAAGATGTGGTCTTTATCAACCAATCTTTAGCCTGCTTAAAGCAGTTTCACTGGATTGAGTCACCGCCTTTTCTGATGTAGAGTGCTCCTTGGAAGATGCCAACCCATTGAGTCTCAAAATACTCAATGAACAGAGCAAAGGCTGCCTGGTTGGACTGGATATAGGGATGGCGGAGGAGGGCATCATAAAAGGCATTGCTCTCCTCCTTTTGCACAAGGGCAAGGGCAGCAAAGCAATTAAAAATGTCCTTTGCTTCTTTGGTGCCCTCAGTGTAGACCATCTCATGAAGTTCAGAGCACTTTTGGAGGCGGCGGCAGAGTTCCTGCCAGAAGTGGAAGTAGCATCCCTGAGGGGAGCTCTTAAAGACACAAATAAAGGCATTTGCCTGAGCCTGTTTGAAATTCACTACCAGATATTTGTGGTAGGGAAGGCTTTCTGCCTTCTTTTTGGTTGGGGTGGCTTCCTCTTCCTGGGATAGGGTCTTCTTCTTGCATCCTCTGGTCTCCTTGGGCTCCTCTTCAATGGTTGGGAGGATTTCATCAAGCTTGGCCTTTAGGATTGTGAGTGCACGGACATATGTTTCCTGCTTCTTGCTGGGAAGGAAAAGGAATATCAGGGGAAGAACTAGATTAACAACCTGGCCATGGATATTCCAAAGCTGGCTGAAGAGCTTTGGGCAGGTTGAGAAAGTGCCATCTGCAATCCAGGTCTTGCATTTCAGCAGGTTGTGTAGATCCTGGCTTGTGGCAAAGCAGATAATACACTTGGGGGCGTGTTGACCATCATCGTGAAGAAGGAATCTCTCCTCATGGTGGGATAATTTTTGTTCTTCCGTAAGGATTAATTGGTCAATGGATATAGCACTGATGCCTTCAGTGCTCAGAGCATATCTCTGGTCAGTGAGATATCTCTGTAGTTTTGAGGCGCCACCAACAGTTATAAGTTGGGTATCATTTAAATTAAGAAGGGCATCATTGACAACCTCAGTTGCAGTTTGATCCTTGGTGGTTGGGATCACCTGGCAAAGAAACCAGCGGATAAGTTGGTATATGGGGTCAAAAGGCTTGGTGCAGTCATGGCCAATAGTCAGGGCTTTGAATCTGGTGAATCCATAGGTGGTGAGCCTTGCAGGGCACCCAATGTTATCACATTTGTAGTGATGTTAACAGATTGGCTTCTTCTCATTGTTACAGCTGAAGCTGTATTCTTTATATAAAAAGCTGGCACCCCCCTTCTTGGTCATTATGAGGTAGCTGGCAGGGTATATGGTGAGCACAGCAAAGGTGCCATTTTGATTGCAGATATTGTAGACAGTGTTAAGATCCCAGAGCTCAATTTGCTCATCTGCAGGAGCAACAGGCTCAGGCTCCTCTTTCTCTTCAGGCTCTGAAGTGGGACCAGATTGGCAATTGAAGCTGAATAACTTCTCTTGTGGATCTGATGGGGAGTAAACTAATGGAAAGTGAGGAGGGGTAGGACTGTTTTCCTCTGGTTCAGGTGATGAAGTTGGGATCTTGGGGGGATCTTTAGCCTTAGAAGGATGCTTTTTAAGGGGTAGTTTTGGCCTTCTTGGCCTTGGGAGGAGTGATCTTGGACCTGGAGGCCTTAAATGCCTTGGGCGCAGCTTTGGTGGTAGGCTTGGGAGGCATATAAAAGTGAATTAGTATCAAAGTATGGGAAATTTGGGGATTGTTTTTAAAGAGTAAATGAGAATGATTTTAATATAAAAGTAGTAAATCTTTTTACATAAAATTGTAGAGGAGATCTAAAAATATATTATCACAATTTCAATGTTTTTTATTTGTAAAAATAAAATTTTTATTAGTAACACAAGTATGCAAAACTTTGAGTTTTGACTGAAAACTTGCAGTCAAAATGGCATTTTCAAAGGGACGTAATCAAGGTGCCTTAGCTCAAAAACATAGTGTTTTTGACCATTTTTTATATTAAGTTAACAAATTTCCAGTGGAGCTACCTCAACTGGGCCAAAGAGTAAAGCTTGAATTTCATAAAAGCTAGATTATACAACTGGGGTTAAAAAAGTACCCAGTTGTTTAGAGGAGGCCAAAAAATATATATATTTGCAAAGTTTCATTTAATTTCTTACATTTTTTATTAGTATGGTTTTTAGCGTGAAAATTTACTTTTGAAAAGCGGAAAGCAAGAATTGCGGTGGGGGAATTGATATAGCGTAGCCTTGCATAATATGTAATTTCCCCTTATTTTCACCTATCTATTGTGTGCATTGAATCTATTGGGTGATATAAAAACTGGTGTAATTTGAAGTGATGTAAATCAGAATGGCGTAAGCACCCCCTTTCATATTAAAATCACTATTAAAATATTTTATTAAGAAACCCTTATTAATGTATCCATGTATAATTAAGCTATAAATTACATACAAAAAAACTAGTTTTTTTACCCAGAAATGATAATCATTAGTAGGACTATCATAGTGGTGTTATTTTAGGTTGTTCTTAGTATAAGTTTCTTGGATTAATAATATAGGAACATCTTCTGGCACTATAAAAAAGGCTTTATTTTAGTTTGAAAATAGGCTTATTTTAGTTAAAGATAAATAGCGTGATTTGAAATGAGGTAAAGTCAGGATGGCGTAATGTCAGGGACCTACCTGAGAGGGAACAAGTTCCCAATCTGATGAGCCAAGGCCCCTAAGTTAAGGCCTGTAATAACTGAACCAATAGGAACTGTAACCATTGCCAGGTGACCAAAGTGCCCAAGGAAGGCAAACCGACCCATCATGGAACTAAATCTTCCCAACAAGTAATATCCAACTAGGTAGGACAACAGATAGAAGGAGGCATTTGGTCTCACCAAGGAAGGTTCAGCAGGTAGAGGTAAGGTGGTGGACCAGCTGTACTGGAACTTCCTTCCACAGTGACCTGAGGGGTATTTGAACCAGCCATTTACCAGGGACTCCTTCTGGTGGGAGTTGGATTTTTAAGGCCCAATACCACAGAAAACTAAAGAACTAGAAACCAGAACAGGAATGGACTTCCTTTCATGGTTTCAAAAAGGAAGAGCAGAAGATATTTTAAGCAAGTGTAGAGTAGAAGAAGATTTTTATTGTTGGAACAAGTTGAAATGATAAGGATTGCCCACTTAAATATCCTCAAAATGGAGGCTGGCACATTTAAGTGGTTATTGGGAAAATAAGAGGGATTTACATGAATTGATAATAAAAAATAATACCTTTTTCATGTTATGGTGAAGCTGAAGCTTAATAAAAGGTATAATAAACTTATAGTGAAACCAGAGGAGCCAGGAATGAGCCACAAAGTTAATATTGAGTGAGCGCCTTAATTATTGAATATAAAAGAACATCAACTACAGAGCTTGGCTCAAATTTAAGTAGAGCGGGTTCCAGAGCGTCAAGCATGGTTTGCTCAGCCAATCAGAAGCGCAGCAGTAAGTGATGTTGTTTCTTAAACCATTAACCTTTTCAAACTTGAATTGAAGTTTAAAGAGAAACCAAATGAATTGGTTTAACATAAATAAATAATGTATGTATACTGACTGAATTTAAACTAATATTGACCTGGTACTTAGGGTTCCAAGTTTGATCCCCGTCTGGTTCCTTCCCAGAGGTCACATTAGTGTCTACAACTTGGTTGTTGGTTTCCTTTATATTGGTATCTTGGTTGAGGGGCCCTGTTGTGTTCTTAGGCGTGGCACAGACACACAATGGGAAATCCTAACCTTAGGATTGGATTTGTACTAAGTCTTGGTTAGATGACAGGGAAGGCTATGGAATCACCTTACAGCCCTGAAAAAATAATCTCTACTAGTTGTGGCTAGAGAGAGGCACGGAAGTACTGGAAGACACAAAGACAAAAATGTGAATAGAACTTAATTTTTATTGGTGAATAAGGAAATGGAATATATAGTGGTAGAGAATACCACAAAACACTACCAGGATGGTAGGATCACTTGCCACCAGCATTAGTGAGGAAAGTGAGTTGTGCAGGGATCAGGAAACCAAACAATTGTATTTCCTGAATTGGTCATCAACTAATTTTGAGTAGAAAAAGTGAAAGCAAGAGATTTTTCCTTGAAATGGCCCACCAAAGGCGAAATTGAAATACTTTGAATAGCTGCATTCACAACATTGCCCTCCTCTAGATTGGCCTTAGGGGGGAGGTATTTACAAAGGAACTTTGTGTGCACTCAAGTGAAAGGACAGTCACTAGCCAGGAGCTTTACAGTGTATTCAGACCCTTGCTTAAAGGTTACTTCTAGAGGGCCAATCCACAGAGAGTCCAACTTGTGTGTACAACTACCTACTCTGTGTTGATAGTAAAGGACATGGTTACCAACATTGAACTCAGGCAGGGGGGAGCGTCCAGAATTGTTGGGAGAGAGCTCAAGCATCTTAGTCTTATATGTGGAAGTGTAGGCAGTGGCTTGAATATCAATTATTTGGTTGACTAAATCCTTGATGTGGTCGTCAGGATCCATGGCCTTATTCAAGGTAAGCAGGGGGCCCCCAAGAGCAATGGGGTAGTAGCCTCTTGCTCATAAAGCATAGCAAAGGGGGAGTACCCAGTGACACAATGTTTGCTAAGGCGGTATGCAAAGAGGGCGGCAGGTAAGTACAAGTCCCAGTTGGCAGAGTTCAATTAGGTGAGCTTCCTCATGATGGAGACCAGTGTGGAGTTAGCACGTTCAACTGCCCCATTAGTGGAAGGATTGTAGGGGGCAGAGAAGGATTGGTGTGATCCCAAAGCTTTGACAACAGAGGTTACTAGCTTGGCATTAAAGTTAGTCCCATTATCAGAGAGCAACACTTGAGGACAGCCATGGCAGTAGAAAACGTCTTGCAACAGGAAGGCAGCAGTTGTCTTAGCTGTGATGTCCTTTGTAGGGCAAGCCTCTACCCACTTGCTAAAGTGATCAATAGCAACCAGAATAAAGCAATACCCAGAACGAGAGCGGGGAAGAGGACCTACTGCGTCAATGCTAACAGTGTGAAAGGCATGTTGAGGGGGAACTAATTTGAACTTGTGGGCAGCAGTTTGAGGCCTCTGTAGCTGGCAGTTGTGGCAGCTAGCAATGACGTCTGGGATCAGCAGGCAAAGGTTCTCCCAAAAGTAGTTCTTCTGAAGCCAGTCAAAGGTTTTGGCAATGCCTCCATGCCCAGTTTCTTTATGGGCTTGTGACACCAATGAGAGGCAAAGACTGGGTCGTACATAAGGCAGATACTGGTCTCGTACCGTTTTTAAGAGCTGATTATTGCGTATAAGGGTATCTTCAGATAGCTTGGACAAGGCCAGGCGTACCTCCTCTGTCTCACTTTCCCAATAAGAAGGATACCCAATTAGTTTGTATAATCAGTTGGCCTCTGCAGGATGCAAAGCAATAATAGGCATTCTGGAGAGCCCATCAGTGTTCTGATGTTGAATTCCAGGGCAATGGAGCACCGTGAAGTCGTACCCCTGAAGACGTAGAGCTCATCTAGCCAGGCGCCCTTCAGGTTCCTTAAGCTGCTGTAACCATTTAAGAGAAGTGTGGTCAGTGACAACTGTGAAGTGGGTGCTGTATATGTAATGACAAAACTTCTTGACTGCATGCAATGGCAACAGCGCCCATGTTGACACTATAGTAAAGTGACAACCCGGGTTTACTTAATGTCATTTCCTGGATGTCAACACTTTTTTAATTAACAAAATACTTTACCCTGAACATTTTTAATATAAAAAATTATTTTAAAATACACTATTATACTAAAACAACCCCAGAAAGCTCAAAAATGCAATAAAAAATACCGTAAGTAATAAGAATAAGGAGATATAAGCAAGTATTTTTCAACTTACTATGTAATTTACACTCTTAATTATAAAATTATTTTTTATTCCCATAAAAATTAAAATTCCAATGAACCAAAAATAAAGATATTTTATATATTTAATAACTAAAAAATATAAGAAAATTCTATATTTAATTTATAATACTTTTTATAAGCATAACTGAAAATATCTCATACTTCAAAGATAAATTAACAAAATATAAGATATTTCTTATTAAACCATAATGAAACTAAACATAAAGCTTACCATTTATACCTAAAAAGATTAGTACCATCCAAAAAAATTAAAAAATTAAAATTTTAAAAGTAAACAATATATAGGCAAAGCAAAGCAAAGTTTATTTGGCTAATTAAAGCCACCAGCAAGAGCAGTGGCGACATCTTCAAGGTACTTTTTTATTTCCACCACCTTGTACTTCTTCTTCACTACCTTCTGCACGTCCTCCTGATAGTCCTGCTCCTTGGAATTCCTCTTCTTGGGGACCACCCGGTTGGCCAGGTTGCGGAACTTGGAGACAGTCTGGGCCTGCTCCTCTTATAGCTTGAAGAAGAACTTGTTGGACTTGGGGTTGGTCCCAAACTTCACCTTCAGGTGCTTATGTCAAACCTCAAGGCTAGAGGTGGTCTTCATCTCCCCCTTGAGGCAGGCGCCTTGACAGTTCCAAGGGGCAGTGGCCCTGCTCTTACCTCTCCGGCCAGTCACCTTCTTGCCCACCCATTGTTGTCAAAGTACTCCAGGTAGCCTTCAAAGATGGTGGAGTGCTTCTTGATATAAGCATCCTCCAGGAGGGCCTCAAAGCCAAGCCCAGTATGCTCTGGGCGCACAAAAGCCAAGGCAGCAAACTGGGTCAGGGCAAAGCGGCACTTCCCCTTACCATTGGTAAGATACTTGTCAAAAAGGTCCTTCTCACTCTTGAAATTCTTGACAAGGGCCTGCCTAAAAAGGAAGAAGCAGCCCTGGACTTCTCCATCAAAGGTGGCCTGGAAGGCTCTGAACTGAGCCTGCTCAAAGTCCATTATGATAACCTTTGGCCCAAGTGAGCCCACATGAGCTAGCTGCTCAGCGGCTAAGGTTGCCTCATCCTTCTCAGAGGAGGAGGGATTTGCCCTTGTGGTGTGGGTGGGAGGGGGGAGCTGGTTGACAGAAAGGGAGCTCAAAGCATCCTGGACAATCTTGAAGGCTCTTGCATAGACCTCTGTCTTGGCACCAGGAAGGAGAAAGAACACAAGAGGGATAACCTGGTCATTGAACTGCCCATGCAGGACCCAAAGCTGCTTGAAGAGAGAGGGGCAAGTAGCAAATATGCCGTTGCACAGCCAGGTGGTAGCAGTGTTCAGTTGCTCCAGGTTTTGGGTTGTGGCGTAGGCTACAATCCTATCCTCTACTTCCTGCCCATTGTCATGGAGCAGGAACATCTCACCATCCTCTGTCTTCTTGAGGGCATCTGTGAGGATAAGGTGCTTGATGTTGGTGGCACTCTTGGTCAGGGGGTTTGAGGCTTGACACCTATCACTCACAAACTTGACCAACTGGGTGTGAGTAGGGACCCTCTTGAGGTTGGTAGGGGACAGGTACTTGCAAGCAAGCACAGCCAGCTGGGTGGCAGAAAGGTCTTTGGAGGTGGGCATAATCTGCACCAGATATCACTTCAGGAGGCGGTAGATGGTAGTGTTGAGCATGATGCAGGTATGCTTGCCCTTTATGGTTTGGACCAGGTCCCAGCGCTCAGTGTTGAGCCGCACTGGGCAGGAGCGGTCCTTGCAGGTGTAATGCCGGCTCTTAAAGCCCTGGTTGGCATTGTTGCAGCTGAAGATATACCCATTGGCCACCATGGCCAGCCCACCCTTTACAATCATGATTGGGAAGTATTTGGGCAAGGAAGAGGGAACCTTGAACTTGCCATCAACGTTGCAGATGTTGTGGGCCACAAGAGGGTCACAAGGGCCAGCAGGAGCATGGCAGAAACCAGGAAAGTAATTGGGGCAGGGCTTTGAATCATCCCCTGATGAACTAGAAGAGGGAGAGTTTGGCGGGGGTGGGGAAGCAGAAGGGGGCTTGTCGTGGTGCTCCTCATGTGCAGGAGACTTTTCTTTGAGAGGGGTCTTTTTGCCTTGCCGCTTCTTCTTGGTTGGCTCCTCATCAGAAGCCAAGTTGTAGAAACTGTGCTCTGTAAGAGAGCCATCAGTTTCCTCTCCCCCAGTGGAGTGAGCAGGGCTCTTCTCAGGAGAGGGCTCAGGGTAGGGCTTGGGGGATGGTTTGAGGGTGGCCTTCTTTGACAAGACAGGCTTCTTTTTGGTGGCTTTGGTGGGCTTGGAGGGACGCTTGGTACCCTTTGGCTGTTTGGAAGTGTTATTGTCCTAAAATAATAAGTAAAATGGTTTAAAATAAAGCAATGTATGTAAAAAAACAAATAAAACAACTTAAAAAGCATAATATATAAAAAGTAAATCTTAGATGGCTTTTCTTGGCATTTAAAAGTTAAAAATTATTTGTATAGTTTTTATTTTATTAAAGTTTCAAATAAAAAAATTAAAAGTTGAGATATTTATGTGAAAGTATTATATTTAGATATAGATTTTATTTTAAAAATTAGAAAATATGAAATAACAAAGTCAAAATACAACATATCAAAAAATGAGAAGTTTTTATTATGTAAAACATTTAGTTTTATATGTTAGAACTGAAAAGCGTTGACATTATGAGTGACAATTAGTAAAAAAAAGCTGAATTCTCACTGTTGATTACAAAAATTGTAGACATTATTTTTGACAACATTGTCACTGTTGACATTTTTTTGAAAAATTACTATGAAAAAACATAGTACACTTAATTAAATTTACGCAGGCTAGCAAAAAAATTAACTGTTTTCTGTGTGTTTTTGTTCATATAAAAATTATAAAAAATATGAAAATAAGTAAAAAAAAGTATTAAAGTTATTTATTCTTTTATTAAAAATAAAATTTGGGTAGTGATAATATGATATTTTACCATTGCATATATGTGAAGTTGTTAAGAAAGTTGTATTCAGTATTGAAAAGGGTAAAGTGTTGACAACGTCACTTACGACATTCTTTATATGAGGTGGCATATTAATTTAAGCTTAATTGTGCCACTCTAATTTGCTTAAATCCACCCCAGGGGATGATAACAAGCAAATAAACAACATTTACGAGTGTCAACATTATTTTTAATAATAAATTCTATAGAAGTTATATAGTAAGTCACACTTAAATTATTGGATCCCTGTTAGCCACCAATCCACTTAATATATCAAAGCCAGAATAAGTTCCACATATATATTTATAACATGAACATTCCAACAATCAAATATATGCGCACTGTCTTTTTCAATATAATAATTCAATAAAAAATATTTTTAAATGCGCACTTTTTTTTACTGTAGATGCTTCAGTTTTGTTATTAAAAATAAGTTTGGCTTAAAAAGTGTTGACATTGACACTTTTACGTTGTGAAAAAAAATAAAAAATAAACTAATTTTTATTAGTAAAAGTAAAGGATAAATCAGGTTAAATCAAGTTTTTTTATTAAGCTTAATATTAAATTGTGTTGAAATGGCCACAATTTTGTCGTGTTTTCTGGGTTTGCACCCCTGAACGCTTAAAAAAAATTAAGCTAACACAACTAGCAAAAAACATAGGAGATTTAGAGTTTTGAGTTGACAGTGGCCATGTCAACAAAGTGTCAACATGGGCGCTGTTGCCCATGCAACACAGTGAGGCACTCCTTCTCTGTGACACTATAGTTCTTCTCATGCTTGTTTAGCACACAGGAAGTGTAAGCCATAGGATAGTCTACACCCTTGTTGTCCAGTTGGGCCAGAATGGCCCCAATAGCTAGATTGCTAGCATCAGTGTACAGGATGAACTCCTTATCCTAGTCAGGATACACTAGGATTGGTGTCTCTTTGAGTTTTTGTTTAAGGGTCTCAAAGGCTTGCTGCTGACTGGCAGTCCATTCAAACAGAACATTACGTAATAGCTGGACTAAAGGTTCACTAGTATTGGCAAAGTCAGGGATAAACTGTCTGTAGTAGCCCATCATCCCCAGGAAGACTTGTATTTCTTGCAAGTTGGTGGGTGGAAGCATTTTTTCAATGGCGTCAACCTTCTTAGTCATTGGGCAAATCCCTGTCTGGGTTACTTTGTGGCCCAAGAACTCAAGACATTCTTTGAAGAAGGCGCACTTGGAAGGCTTCAGCTTGAGGCCAGCTTCTCAAATCTTTATGAACACCTCTTTGAGATGAGCCAGGTGATTGGTGAAGGTAGCACTGAAAACTTTTATATCATCCAAGTATACTAGGACACACAACAATTTCAAGTCACAAAGGATGGAGTCCATGGCCCTTTGGAAGGTAGCCAGGGCGTCGCAAAGTCCCTGTGGCATGCAAGTAGGCTCAAAAAGTGTCATGAATGACATTTCAATACTTGTATTGAAAACCCAAGAGTTGAACCCAAGTCTCCAGAAGGCAGATCATTTCCTCCAGACCAGTCCAGAACCTGCCAATCCGTTAAATCACAGACTCAAACCGGTAAATTACTCTGCGTTCTGCCGGCCTACTACAGAGGACCTTATTACTCAAGTCACGCAAAGTGGACAAGAACCTACCCACTTGCTAAATTGCATACCCAAGTTAACAAGTTACTCCAAGACCTGTCAGTCTCCCAAAGACAATTCTCCAAATGGTCATCAGATTGACACTAACCTTGAGCCACCAAAGACCCAAACCTATGCAGAGATTGCAGCTTGCCATAAGGAGGTTAAAACAAAATCTATTTTTAACTTTACCAATGACCACCAGCAACTGCCAGTCTTCTGCCCAGAAGGGGTAGTACAATTGGACTACTCAGGTGCCATAGTGAACAGTGGCGGCGGAACAAAGCATTGCCATTCCTATTTTCTAGAGCAGTCACAACCTGGATCTGCCTCCCTTGAGACCCCAAGCCAAGACCCGCGTACCGCCAGTGCCTGGTCTGTGAACCTGAACCCTGCAAAAATTGAAGAAGCAAAGTCCCAGGGTATAAAAACCCTGGCGGTACAGTGAAGACCCCATTGTCATTTTTGATAATAAAGTTTTATGAACCTTTGGTTCAAACAAATCTTACCCTATCTAGTCTTAGTGATCTTCCATCTTAATTTGGGTCAAGTAGACTACCAGGCCGCCGCCCCCTTCCGAGCCCAACCTGCCAAATTGCCCCAGGCATCATAACGCCCCCAGGAGCTCTCTTTAGACCTGTGCACTTTACCAAGTACCCCCCCCAACTCGGCCTATTCAGAGTACGACTTGGAAATCATTCTCATTGCCAACCCTTTGGCAAGGACTAGAAGTACCAAATACATAGGACATGAAGGAAAGAGAGTCAAGATACCGCCCTTATTATTCAAGGACAAGTACAACTACCTACCAGTGTACTTTGTTCCCATGACTCCGCCATTAACCCCAAGACCAGACCGCCCCTTGGAACCCACTGCCGCCGCAAGACCACCTCTATCCAACTGTTTGGAGCACTCTACATTACTTTGACAGGATTGGTGGATTCTGTGGTCCCCAACTCCTGCCCCTGGTCCTTGCTCGGGTGATCTTTATATTATATTATCAAGTTAGCACCCATTCTATGATGGGCCCTACCTGCTGGCTCAACCGCACCTCACCCCAAGCCGCCCAATGCCTCTGCCTATGACTGGCTTCCTGACAAAAAGCCCTTCAGAAGTAATGAGTGCGGCTTTCTGACAATCCTTGGGGGATAGTTCAAATTGCCAGTATCCAGACGCCAGATCCATGGCAGAGAAGAACTTAGAGCCTCCAAGTCTCCAGAGAGCATCATCAATACACGGCAAGGGGTACAAGTCCTTCTTGGTCAAAGAGTTCAATCATCAATAGTCCATCACAATACAATGACCCCCATCCTTCTTCTTTAAGATGAGTAGTGGGGAAGCCCAAGGACTTTTGGAAGGCGCCAGCAGCCCAGCATCTAAAAGTTGTTTGAGCTCTTTAGATACTTGGGCATCTTTCACACAACTGTGGCAATATGGTTTAGCACAGAAGGGGGGAGCGTCGCCAGTGTCTATCTGATGGATAACACCTTTGGCTAACCCATAATTGATACTGTCCTTAGCAAAGATATCAGGAAATTGGTCTAGTAAATCTAACACCTCTTTCTGTTGAACTGGGGACAGTTGTAGGAAGTCTTGTGCAATGAACAAATATAGGACTTGGGGCTTGTCTTCTGGTAGGTTAAAATACTGGAACGTACCAAAGGGATAAAGTGACAAGACATTGAGAGCATTCAGTAATTTGCCATAGCCAACAACCTGCCCTCTAGATACATTTATGTGGAGAGCAGTTAGGTTGGCTACTAGCAATTGAACAGGGTCTTTATGGGAGATATCTAGGATTCTAGGACAGAGGTAAGGTTTTTTACAACCTAGCAAGAGAGGGGAGTGCAACTCCAGGAAAGTACACTCAGGTAGCTCATACAATATTTGGGAGTCCAAGATGGCTTAAGAGCCAGGGGGATAGTTATAGCAGAAGTAGCCAGGAGAGGGATCTCCTCAGACGCAGGGAAAGCCATAGGCAGACACTTCATGTTGGAGGAGTGGGTATGGTATTTTAGAGTGAAAACACATGTGGGATATTCTAAATCACACGTCTTGAGGCGTTTCCCAGGAACTTTGACTGGTTCCTCAAAGATCAGAGGGACTTTGTACCCCAAGATAGAGAGGTAGCCATCCTTTAAGTTGATGATCCCCTTGTATTACCTAAGTAACTGAGTACCAACTAGGAGATTGTAGCTTTCATTCTCTAAGACAACAGCAGGTGCAGCTAAGAGAAGTCTGCCAAACCACATGGGGAGAGCAGAATATGCTCCTATGGCGCAAGTCATGAATAGCCCAGCTGTACCATACAACTGATGATAATTAAGGTCAGGGGCAATCTTGAGCTTCTTGACAAGCTTTGAGGAGACAACATTAACAGGAGATCCAGTATCCAAGATGGCCTTGATCTTCACCTTTTGGATGGATATTTCTACGCAAGTGGTAGTACAACCAAATGGTGAGAGGACAGCCAAGATGTCTTGAGCCTCTGCTAGTTCTTTGTCCCACTTCTCAATCATGCATCTCAAGCCTGTAAACTCCTTATAGACAGTTTGGAGAGGAAGCAAAACTGACACATTCTTGAATACAGCGTCAGCAACTTCAGCAGCTTTTTTGGACGTCTCTACTAGCACAGGAGACCTCTTTGCTTGAGTGAGGTATGAGCAAGAGACAACTTCTTTGGCCTTATGCAAAGGCTTAGCAGTTGTTGTAGTCTTTCTGAGCATAACTTATAGGGAACTACAATGGTTTTGGGGACAGCAAGAACTGAATACCTGTAAGTGTCAGGGTCATCAACATCAGAATTGTCCAAGTCAGAGTTGTCAGAGATATTGTGAAACAACAGCAGGATGGGAGGAGTCCCAGTATCAGCAGGCTTGGAATTGGTTATGGAGGGGGGGTTGAAGGAGACTGGGAAGAATTGTCAACCAAGAGCGTCTCTGCCTCTTGGTTGACTGTTCTTTTCCCACCTGCTCTTTGGGATCAGCTCCTTCAGCCCAAGGATTAGTGCAGACTTGAGAATGGTGACCTACCTGGCCACAGTTGTGGCAACCTTGACGTCTAGGAGGATTTTGCGAGTTCATTGTAAGGATGCAAGGGCCACAGGAAGACAAATCAGAATTAGAGGCGGCATGGTTCTCCCAAACAACCGCTCCAGAATGGGTAAGGTGCATATCCTGCAACAACGTTTTTATGCTCTTCATGGAGGAAAGCATAGCCTTGTGGGCTTTGAAATGGAGGCACAGAAGCTGGTTAACCTTGAGGGCTTGAGTGCAAGCCATGTAGGCTTCATGTGCCGTGAATTGTCTGCTTTTTATCAGTTGCTGTCCTTCCATGTAGAATCTATCTGCAAATTAAGCTAGAGTCTCCTTAGGTTTAAACTCAATGTGCATGAAGGCGTCCTTCTTCACTTCTAAACTAAGATCATCACCAAATTTGTCAATCAGGAGTTGCTTCATATTTTCCCAATTCTCAATAGTGGGCAGCTCAGGCACCACCACCTCTTGGCAGGTTGGGTGTAGACAGGTCAAAATATGTTCCTTCTTAACCTCATCTGATTCTTGTCTCATGGTAGTTTCATAGATTTTTAGGAAAGCTGAAATAGTTGAGGTTTTGGGATTGAAGACTTGCTTAAAGGTAGGCTTGAAATGTGCTTCAGGAGTTGGCCCACCATTGTTGCTATTGAGTACATTTATGTGTGGGGAGAAAACTGCTTCAGATTTGGAGGGGGCTGTCTAGCCCACAGCTGGCAAACACTTTCTTCAAGGGTTTTAAGAGTCTCAACAGCACGGGCACCTGTATTATTGGCTAGGGTGGTTTGTTGCTCAGTAACATCCATGAGTTGGCCTTGGGTTGTTACTACTGTAGAGAGCTCAGCTAGTTGAGAAGTTAGGGAAGGACCCACTGAGAGGCAAGGAGCAAATCTGTCATTGACCGAGTCAATCAATTCACTCATTTCTTGCACACCCCTGTCTAGCTTGGCCTGGCCTTGTTTCAAATGATCCACCTTGTTAGCTAGGGCAATCAACTCCCTAGCACATTGGATTTGGGAGGCTCATGGCAGACCAGGGAAGCAGCCATCTTCATCAATAACCCAAGTTGGACTAGCAGTAGTTGCCACCATTTTGTGTAGGGCAGCAACTTGAGTGGTTAAAGCAAACACCTGTGGATCAGGCTGAGGAGCTTCAGTAGGACTTTCCTTACTGCGGGTAGTTGCATGTAGCTCTCAAATCTCATCCCATAGTCTCTGCTCTCTATCCATCAAATCATCAGTTGGGGGAAGGCAGAGCATCTGGCTTGGGGATAGGTAATTCATTCACTTGATTCTGGAGCTTGGCAATAGCAGCAGCAGTTACAACCCTTTCTTGATCAAATTCCGCACTGAGCTCCTTAAGGCCTTTAGTAGTGAGGTCCACTACCTGTTGCAGTTTCTCAAAGGAATAAGTGCTTAATGCATTGAGCTGCTGTACAAGTTGTTTGAAGTCGGTGGAATATGCGTTCAGGGTGGAATTGACTTGGGAATGCAAGGGCTGTCCAACTGGTGGAACTTATGTAGACACTCTCTGACATATTCAGGGATGGATTGGTGCATTTGTTCAATGGAATCAACCAAACAGGTCTGGGAGGTGACAGAGTTGCGCTGATTGTCTGATACCAAGGAAAACAGGGAGTGGATCCACTGTTGGTAGGCGCAAACTGATCCCAGTGATGATTGATGGCTGCTTGTAGAGACAAAATTTCCTGAATGTGGAGCCCTAACACCATTTATTGGTGGGATAAGGCAGGTTGTATGAAGGATGACAGTAGGTGCTCAGCGGAGCCAGCTGCTGCAAGAAGATGTTGTGAAACTTGAAGAGACACAATCAATTTGCAGTATTCAGCCCAACTGAACTGCAACTGGAGGCAAGGGATGGCTCTATCACAAGCTATCCCAAGGGCTACTGCCATGACTTGATCTAAGTCAGGGGTACCCATGGGGTAAGCAGCTAGGTGGGGACCATTCCCAAGGTTTGGTACAGTAGGGACAATAGGCAGGTCTGCAATGTCTTCCTCAATAGGAGGACTGGTAATTTCAGGTGAAGTTGGCTCTTGTATAGGAGGAGGCAAAGGACCTGAAAACGTGGATGCAAAAGGGATAACCAAGGGGCTTACAGCCCCTGTAGTGAGCACCATTTTTGTTGTGTTCTGAGGCATGGCACAGACACACAACAATAATCCTAACCTTAGGATTGGATTTGTACTAAGTCTCAGTTAGATGGCAGGGAAGGATATTGTTGGGAATTTTGACCAAGCAATGATGCCAATTATGACGGAGCTCACGGATTGGGATTGCTACAACCAAATCCATAAATTAGTAGTACAAAATACAATGACACTAATTATGACAGAGCTTGCAGATATGAATTGCAGCTACCAAATAAAATAAATTGGTAGTATAAGCTACATGCAAATTGGATTAGCAGTAGTCTGCTGACCTAAGCCTAATACTAGCCAATGACAAGCGCCGCCACAGTAATTAATGATACATGATTTGCCTCCGCGCCAACTGAAAATTATTGCAAGCGCCGCCTGGCAAATATTACAGGCGCCACCGCACCGCCTTACCTTTACATCAAGCGCCAAGGCGCTGGGTTTGATTCCCCATAATCTCAAATTCCCTTAATTGTCACATTAATAAGCATTAAGCTGAAGTATGTTAAGAAAGCAGGAAGTGATCCTGAAGTAACTAAATTATTCCACGCCAGCAAGGATCACCTGTTCTGGGTGAAGATAAAGATATTCTATTGGTTGATGTGCAAGAAGCGCAAAGCTAGATTAATAATTACCCAAATTAGGGGTATACTAGAATGTCCTAGAAGATATTTCTAGCAGCCCAGATATTACCCTGTATTAGGTATAAAATAATTAATCATTTACAATAAAATCAATCTTTGAACTATCTTTATTTTATCCTTAATCTGGTTGACCTTTATCCTAATCCTTAAGTGCTTCTGCGCAATCAGAAGCCATTGCTGGGCAATAATCCTGGTTTTGTTCTACCCTGGCTCTTCTTATACAGTAATACTCATATCCTCATATATGACTGTATTCTGGCAAATGTCCTGTGCCCTATAATCTCTAATAATTGTTGCGCTGTCATGAAAAAAGTGCAACAGCTATGCAATTACCTTGTGGCCCTGGATGAATAATCTCTACTAGTTGTGGCTAGAGAGAGGTGCCAAAGTACTTGAAGAAACAAAGACAAAAGTGTGAATAGAGCTTAATTTTTATTGGTGAATAATAAATGTAATATATAATGGTGTGGGATACTACAAAACAATATCAGGACAGTAGGATCACTTGCCACAAGCATGAGTGGGGCAAGTGAGTTGCACAGAGTCAGGAAACCAAAAAATTACATTTACAAGTTTGGATATAGACTCATTTCAAGGGGAAAAGCAAAAGAGAGAGATTTGTCCTCAAAATAACCCATCAAAGGCAAAATTGAAACATGGTGAATGGCGGCATTCACAACAATAAACATATAATAAAGCACACCATAGCCAGTGCTTATCACCCATAAGAAAACAGAAGAGTTGATAGACTGAATGAGTCCCTTGTAGAGGCCCTAATTAATTCATCTGCCAAAAATCCAAAAGCCTGGATCAACATGCTGCCAACAGCACTTATTGTATGCAGAACATGAGTTAACTACAATACAGGCAAAAGCCTGTATGAACTTGTCTATGGGCATAATCCTGCCATTGTTAGTACTACCTAAGGACCACAATTACCTCTGCCCAAGAAAGTGCCAGACAACAGTGATCCAGGCGTACAGTGTGCAGTAAAAAACCAAGAAGACAAGGAAAAGAAAAGAATTGAGAGAGAAGCAATCCCATTACAACAGGAGCGCTTTCAAGTTGGGGACAAGATCTGGGTTGTTAATCACAACATACACAAGTTGGATCCAGAATTACAAGGAACAGGCATTTCCATGGAATTCAAACCAAATAACACTTACCTCATCAAAGATAAAAGCTCTAGAACAGAACTCAAACACATGCATCATGACTGCCTTTGCCTATGCAAAGAAAGAATGGCACAACAAAATTACCGGCTCCCGGTACCCAATACAAAACTGGATCATTACCAAGCACAAATCCCCAACACTCTCAAGAAATTTCCCAAGGTTCCACCTTCCAGTACCCCAGGGGGAGATATTGCAACATCTAAAATTACTCCCTCTTGGGGAATTAATGACCTGAGTGACTCACTAAATGGTTCACCAAATGGTTCACCAATTGATCATTAAGTTGGTGGCACTACTATCATTTGGTCATCTAACACAGGGATCAAACATTTTGAGTCCTAATTGGGACAACACTTGTACAAGCCTCATAACCTAGATGAAACACTACTCAGATAAGCCCCATGACCATCATGACATACATGAACAGTATGTGGCTTCCCATGATACTATATAACTTTCTATATTCATATCAAATAAAGTATCATTTTCTTCTTAATTTTCCCCTTTATCTTGTTTATTATAATTCCAAGAAGCATATACTCAACAATTGTAACTATTCTAGCTTTTGAGTTTTAAACTTTCAACTGGATCATCTGATAAGGTGTGCAGGGATATGATAGCACCTAAATACCAAACAAATATTCCTTAAAGGTGATCATAATTGTGATGAAAATAGCAGGATATTAGTTTTTAACTTCAATGTGATCAGGGATAAAACCTGGATCAACAATTAGTTGAAGACTAGCCAAAGTCTAGGTTTAAAACATCACTTGTAAAATTCTTCAAAATTAAACCCAGTTTCAACATAGTCACTAGGGATGACCAAAGAACAAAAAGATGGATAGCATGAGAGGGCAACAAGTTTTTTCTTGTGTTGCAACATCTTTGATTACTCCCTCTTGGGAAAGCAATTCACTGAGTAACTCCCTAAACAATTCCCTGACTAATCATTAAGTTGGTGGCACACTTACTGTAAATTCAGAGCCTGAATGTAAAAATGCAGAATTGTCAAATCCTTGGTCCAAATTTCAAATCACATTTGCAGGATGGCCTTTTTTTAATTAAATTGAATTCTTTGTATTTTCATTTGAATATTTGAAAATGCAGGAACTCATAGACACTTTGCAAAGTTCAAGTCAAACTGCATATTTCCAATGGACAGAATGAATTAACTGGAATCATATTTGAAGCGTTCAAATCCATAAACCATTTTCATTAAGTTTACTATGTTTTTTGAAATTGCGGGATTGTCAAATCCAAGAACCAAATTTCAAATCACTTTTGAATGGCACTAGTAAACTCAGATATTAATTGCAGGAACTGGAACCCAAATTTAATGTACAGTAAGCACACTAGGAAACACCAACCCAAATAAAGAAGCTCCACTCTGGATAAAATCAAATGAAAAATTCAATCTCAACAACCATGTTTGGACATAAAAAGTGATTAAACTTTAAAATCATCCAAAACTGGAAAGTATACAATATTATTCACTTCAAATCACAGATATAGAAATTCTGTTACTATTCAAGGCTAACTCAAGAGAAAATAACTACTCACAACTAAACCAATAAATCCAAATAAATACATATTTAATCTAATATATATATTTTTATTTTATTTTTATGGACCATCAATTGCATTCCCAACCAGCTCCTGCACCAGCCTGTGGGGCAGCCCGTCCACAAGGGCGTCCCAGAGGGTCCAAGAACAGACCCAGAACCCAACTTGAGGGGAGTCATGCCAATACACAGGCCTCCCAAGGTGTCAGTGCCAGCCAACCACCTCCCACATCCCAAGCCCAATCAACCAGCCTGAATCTCAGACAGAAGCCACTCTCAAGGCCTGCCACAAAAGTCTCCTACACCAGGGTCATTGAGAACACTGAGGTTACTTACACCTCCACCGTATACCCAGTTGTCACCTGGCCCCGCACTCTTGACCCAAGAGTTGCTACTTCCTGCCCCCACGTTTTTGATACCTCCTATCAGCCATTGGCCACAACTGTTGAGCCATCTGCGCCTATTGTGTATTCAACCATTGACGGCGCCACTTCAAGCAAGTGGGATCCCATCTTCTACACAAAGGTCCCTGTCCACTGTGTTGAGCCTGGTAGCCAGGATGCTGTGGTACCTGCCAAGGGCCAGCATTGGTTGACAGATAGTGAGCGTGAAGCTCTCCTCAACTGCTTGAACAGGGGAATGGTGCTTTGGGATATTGTGTCCTAATTGGTGTCACGGCCAGGTACATTTCCAACATCAACAACAAGTATGGCAATACCGGGCAAATTGCTGAATCCACCAAGGCAAAAAGACAGCCCAAACTCCTTCAGCCTATTCACATTGACGCAATCAAGCAGTGGGTAGCCAAGAATTGCCACCTGGACACACTTGCTGTCCAATCAATGCTTGTAACAGAGTTTGGACTTTCTGTCTCCAAAACCCTTGTCTATAAAACTATGGTTGATTTGGGCTTCTCCTAGAAAGTACTGGGAGTTTTGTCATATAATAGAAACAGTGAAAAGACCATTGAGGATTGACACATTTATGCCAAGACATATCTGGCACTAAAGAAGACTGAGAATGTCCAGTTCTTCTATATTGACAAATTGTTGTTTTCCTCATCACTCAGGTCTAGGCATGGGTGGGTCAAGAAGGGGTCCAAGGACGGCGTAGCCCATTGTGCAGCTGTCTGTTACCAGACCTATTAAATGGTTGTGCTTCTTGGTCCTTGAAGGTTGGATCAATATCAGATGATCAAGGGTTCCCATAATAGTGGGACCTTTCTCAATTTTCTCTAAGCCGTCAAGGAGTACCTTCAGATAAATTACAGCGGCACAACCAACATTGTTGTGCTTGATAATGTCAAGCTCCACAAAATGGATCTGGTGGTGTCTGAGTTCCCCCCATTGACAAAAACAGCCATTCTGCCAGCCACTGCCTTGCAGACTGCCCAATGAGACTCCTCTTCCTTCTGCCCTATTCTTCATTTCTGAACCCAATCAAGGAGGTGTTTGGTTGGATCAAGAATAAGTTGAAACAAGGCCTCCTTCAGGACACTGAGGATCTCTTCAACATTCTTGATATCAGCCAATTTGCAATACCACCCAATGTGGTGGCGGCTTTCTATGAGCACTTGGAATCCTTCCTCCCTAAAGCCCTGGCCTCCAAGCCAATCAGATAAATGGGCGCTCTGGGTTTTATTTGTTTTTATTTTTATTTAGTTTGTTTTTATTTTATTTAGTTTGTTCTTATTTTATTTAGTTTGTTTTTATTTTTATTTACTTTGTTTTTATTAGGAAACAAAAATTATTATTTATATATAATAATGTGACATTTGATTGTATTATAGGCATATAAGAATACATGGAAAAGGTAAGTAAAATTAATTATACTAGGTAAGATGGATATATTTTTATTATAATGCACTGAATATTATTATTGGCTTTTGCACTAACAAATAAATGAATTAAAAAAGATAGAAATAAATTAGTTTATTTAAATAATTGTGAATCCTTGATGGTACTTTGGCTTTTCTAAGCCACAAATTAGACCTTGCAGGTCATCATCTGATCCTTGTTATTTCAGTGCCACTATAGCCACACATCACGGAAACCAATGATTTTCATATATTGCTTACTAATTAGCACTTAGGACGCAGGTCAAGTATATCAAATATGTTTATCAAATCATATTACAAGGGAAAGGTAATCCAAGTTCTAAACAATCCTTTGTTTAGAATATAAGTGGAGCAGGCTGCATGATGCAGATAAATTCAATTCTTGTTGTTTATGTAATAAATGAACCCGTACTCAACACGCTAGTAAATAAACAAATTTATAAATAATATTTTATTATTACACATGTTCACTTTTATTAAACTGTCCCTTTATTATTATTAACCTAATTATATATTACTATTATAATTTAAAAATTAAAATTAAAATATTAAAAGTAAAATTAGAATTATAAATTTTAAAATTTAAATATTAAAGTTTAAATATTCAAAATTTAACTATTTTTATTAAATTGTGATTTATTCAATATTGAAATATTTGATATTAAAAATTTTAGTATTATAATATGTATTATTAAAATTTCAATATTAACTTTTAGATAATAAAAATTTTATAGTAAAATTTTAATATTACATAGTTCAATCTTAAAATTTTAGTATTAAAATATAAAAAGTTAAAAAAATAATATTTAATTTGCAAGGGGAAAATATTTATTGGGGATGTTAATTGCAAAGAAAATGCAATTATTCTGGGGAATCATACCCCAAAATTAAATTTTTTGACTAAAGCGTCTAATTGGATCTACGTACTCTTCTGTATGTGGTGGACAACCCTGGATGTGATTGCTAGAGGGGTGGCGCCCTGTACCCCAGTGGTTGTTGATTGTTGGATAAAAGGAAGGCGGGTGAGTGAATCAATCAATAGGTTTTTTCAGGGAGCACATAGTACTCATATAATGTTGCCAATGCAAAGGAGTCATACAGGATGTGCTTGACTGTCCTATATCCCTGTGGTGTCTTCTGGCGGTTGAGGGCTACACGGCAAATATCCATTTGAATAGGTACATCCTCCAACTTTTTGATGTTGGTTTTTAATATGCAGTGAAGGAGAATTCCCAGGTATACCGCAACGTGAATTCTTTGCAAGGTATACTTTTCTGGAACATGCATAATTTTTTGAATTTTTGAACTAACCTATTGATATAGGAGGTTTGGTTGAACTTGAAGAGGGTTCCAGGGGGCGCCTGACTTGAATCAGCCCCCCAGGCCTCAGCAAACAAATTCAATAAAGGTTTAAAAGTATTCACAAGGACTGCATCCCCAACTTTATTTGACAGTGCTGTTGTAACTGTGCTGTTTTAGCAGAGTTACATGGGGAAAAATATTTATAAACTAGATAATAATCTTTATTGAGAGATAGTGATTATATAGTCATTGTGAATCAAGGATAGTAGGAACAAGATTGGTGATCACACGGTTGGATGGGAGAAGGGGGTGGCTTGATCCTGGTAATGAGTCAAGCGCCAAATCAAGGTATCCACTGTGAAGGATCATCATTTGTTCATGCTGTTGGATTTGGTAATTCAAGTTGACTTCCTAGTCTGACTTCAGGTAACCGGATAATTGAATTGCAGGTCACAAACCAGCTTGGTTGGAATCTTGCTGGCGGGTCAAGCCTGCAGTTTTGACACCCCCCCCCGGCTGAAGGTCAGCCTCCTCTGAGGGCAGGTTGTCAGGGAGGTTGTCAGGAGCCTGGGCGCCATATTGAATCAATTGTTATTTGGTGGCAGACAGGGCGGTTTCTTGTTGTTTCTGTCTTGCTTTGCAGGGTTGTAGGCGGTTGTGGTATAAGGTCTTGTCTTGCTTGCGTTTTCCAAGCCCTTGCACAAGGTAAGTGTTATTGTTGTTTACCTTCAGAATGATTGCTGGCCCTCTTTCTTGGGTTGTAGCTTGCTCTTGTCAACATTCATGACCCAAACTTTGTCCCTGATTTCATGTCTATTGCAGATGGGAACAAATGTCTTTTGTAGGTGTTCCTTTTCTTTGGCTGCTTGCTTGTTGTTGGCCTCTACTACTTGAAGATCCGAGCGAGGGGAGACCTGACTTGGAATTTCCAACTTAGGTCCTGTCAATGATTGAATGATATTTGGCTGTGTGCCATATACCAGTTCAAACAGGCTTTTTCCAATGGATCTGTTCACTTGGGTTTGGTACACAAGTAATGCAGTTGGTAGCTGCTTATACCAGTCCTCAGGTCTCCCGGCGGTGAGTTTGGCTAGGGCTTGCACGAGGCTACCATTAAGCTGCTCTATGCGTCCATTGGCCTGTGGATGGTATGGTGTTGTGACAGTGTGTTTGACCCCACTCTTGGTGAGGTACACATTGGTGTCTTTGGAGGTCAATTCTTTGCCTCCATTGGCTATCAGGAGTTCTGGCTTTCCAAACCTGCTGATTATTTCTTTGCCAATAAATTGTTGTAAGTTGTTGCCGGTGTATGCCTTTACCGCTTGGGCTACTGGCCACCTTGTCACAAAGTTGATGGCTGTGATGATGTATTTTTTGTCATTGTGCTTCCCTGGCATGAGGCCCACAATGTCAAGAGCCCATACTTTGAACGGTAATTGGGTCCAAATGGGGAGTACAGACTTAGGTGGGGTTTTGCTTTTAGCAAACTTTTTGCAAACCTCACACTGTTCTGATACTTCCTGGATGTTGCGGTATAAGGTTGGCCACCAGGCCTTATGCTTTAGGACTTGTATAGATTTCAGCTTTTAGTATGTCCAAGATCTCTGTGGTAGCAAAGAATGGTGTTGACTTGCTGATGTGTGGGAATGTAGGGAATGGTCGTGCCATCCATCATCTTTCTGTGGAGAGTCATGTATACGTCAGCAAAGAGATGTTCATTCTTGATAACTGTTTCTTTGGTGATGTTGGTTGTGCCTGCAGGGAATCCTTTGTCTTTTGTACATAGCACTAAGAGAGGCCAGTTGAGTTGAGCCCATTCTCTCCTCTTGAAGCATGGACATACAGGCGGGACAGGGTGTCTGCCATGGCAAGTTTGGCCCTGGGCTTATATTGGATGAGCATGTTAAACCTCTCTAATATTTCCATCCACTGCGCTTGGTGGTGTGACAGGTTTGCTTGCGTCTTGAAATAGATGAGCAACTTGTGATTGGTTAGTGCTGTGAATTCTTCCTGCTGCTCTAGATAGCAACGCCACTTGACTAGGCAATGTACGATGGCCAGCAGTTCCTTGTTGTGGATAGGGTATTGGCACTTGCTGTCTGTCAGTTTGCGTGATTTGTAGGCTATGGGCAGGAAGTCACCATCACTATTCTTAATTTGTATTACTCCCCCAATGGATGCATCTGAGGCGTCAGTTTCCATCTGGTATTCTCTGTCTTGTTTAGGGTATTATAAGATGGGGGCCATTATGAGCTTTTCTTTGAGGCGTCTAAAACAGAGGTCCCGTTGGGGGGTCTATACAAACTTAGACTTGGCGCCAGTTATGGCAGACAAGGGGGCAGTCAAAATGCCACAGTTGGGTATGAAGCATTGTACATAGGCCACCATTCCCAAGAAGGTGCGTAGTTCTGACTTGTCCTTGGGAGGTGGCATTTTGCAGATGGCTTGTATCTTCTGACTGTTGGGCTTGATGCCGTCTTTTGAGACTATGTGTCCCAAGAAGGGTAGTTGCTCCCGGAAGAACTAGCATTTGGAGGGTTTGGCCAACAGTTTGTGTTGTGCCAAGGTTGCAAAGACCTCCTCCAGGTCTTTGTGGTGCTGTTCCACCAAGGGGCTTTAGACAATAATATTGTCCAGGTACACTAGGGCATGTTTGCCTATGTGTGGCGCAAACACTTCATTCATGAAGGTTACAAAAGTGGAAGGGGCATTGGTCATGCCAAAGTTGAGTACCACACATTTGTAGGAACTGTACTTGGTGCAGAAGGCCGTCTTGGGGATGTCTTCCTCCTTGATATGAATCTGATTGTAACCTGCAGTTAGGTCAATCTTGGAGAAGACAGAGGCTCCTCCCAAGGCGTCAAAGAGATTGTCAATTAGTGGTAAGGGGTAACAATTCTTAATGGTGACTTTGTTTAAGGCGTGGTAGTCTGTGACCAGGCGTAAGGTACCGTCCTTTTTAGCCTCAAAGAATACGGTGGCCCCAAAGGGAGATTGTGAGGGGCAGATAAGTCCTTTTCTAGTGCCTCCTTGAGATAGGCATGTAGGGTGTTGTCCTTGTTTGGGGTCAGCCTGTAAATGGGGTGTGCCTTGGGTACAGCCCCCTTGAGTTGGATGGAGTGTTGAATGTGCTTCTCAGGGGGTAGCCCAGGTAACGCTTCCTTAAAGATTTCTGGATGGCAGGCCACAATGTTGCGGTCTTGAGGTGTGGAGGTATCCTGGTGGTCCTTGAAGTGTATGATTTCATACTGACAGGAATCCCAGTCAATTGCCTTCAGGTTTTCCTTCTTTTCCAGAGTCTCAGTGATGCGCACAAAGATGTGGTCACATAGGAGTTGGTCCACTGAGTTGGGGTAGATCTGGTGGTTGACGCCTTCACGCTTGATGGTCAACACGGAGGTTGCCCAGTCCACGTGTGGGTTGTTCTTTTGTAACCAGTCTAGTCCCAGTACAATTTCAAACTTAGGGAAGTCAATGACAGGACCTTGGATGGTGGAGTGGAGGTTCTCAAGCATGACAGAGAAGGGGGCAGTTTCCTTTATCACGGCAATGTGGTGTTTGTCAGCCAGGACCACATTTTTAATCCGCAAAGGATTAGTGGCCAGCTTGAATTTATCCACAAAGCTGCTGTTGACCAAGGTCCAATCTGCGCCCAAGTCCAGGAGTGCTGAACCTGTGTAACTGCAAAAACAGAAAGGGTAAGAAATCAATTTATTAGGATGTCTGTAAATTCACTGCCACCTCTGGCTTTGGATCACTCAATTTTCCCTTGTCGTACCAAGAAAGGTTCTAAAACGCCCGCCAAACCCCTTCATTCTTTAAATGATTTAGCTCACACAGTAGATGAGAGGTTTGTGCTGGCCTACCCTGAGGAACCTCTGCCTTTGGTTGCTCCCTCCTGGGAAGAAACACTGGTTAATTTAGACTACTTATTAGCTTGGTATTGCCCACTTCTAAAAACCATTAGAGCTGGCCAATCAGAGGTCACCAGATTGACACTGAGCAACCCAAGTGAATTCCAAATGACCAGTGCCTCTTCCAGCCAATCAGATTTGACCGCGGAAATTGGAATGAAACCCTCCAGTCCCCCTGCCCCTGCCTAGCAAAGTTTTGCCTCCAGCCAATTGGATTTAGTTCCACTGTCATGTGACCCATCTTATTTGCAGCCCATCCCTTTTATGCAAGCAAGGGGACTTCTAGTCCCCTGCTTGTCTATTTTCCAATAATATTAAAGTTTGGAGCCATTCTGCACTTTATTTTTATATTTGTGTTTATTTGGAACCCAGTTTTGAGTTCTTATAGCCTAAAGATTGTGGTGTTAGTTTCTGTTCCAAGCCTACCTTCTGCCAGCTGGTTTCAAACCCGGCTTCTCTTCTGGTTCATTATACTAGTATTGGTTCATCTAGTAGTTGCCTTTCCCATTCTTGCTTTTGAAACAGAGTTTGAAAACTCAAATTTTCAATTGATTTTCCTTATAATACCTATTATTATTTTGAATTTTCTATTAAAATCATTAATTTTGAACCCACTTTCGCTTGCCGTTCTTCCCAAGCCTCTCACAATCATTGTAAAGCTCTCTGGACCCGTTCTGCTACAGTTTGGGTCTATTTTGATAAGTATACCCTATCAGCCCCTGTTCTTCCTGATTTTTTATCTGAAAAATATACTGTCCTACTCCAAATTTTGTGAGAAACATTCCTATGATACTCCCAGCTCTTAAATTTGTGGTATTTTCCTTGGCTCTGTTCTTGCTGCTTCTGTGGTCCACCTCCCTTGATTTATGGGGGGAAATCTCTTTGTTGGCCCATCTGGTAGGTAGAGACCCTGCCAGTCTCTGGGACCTCCCCAGCAGTCTTCTCTTTTCTGGAGAGTCTGTGGTCAAGAGCCTGACGTGTGATGATTTGGACTTGGACACTGTGGTCCTTACTCCACCTGTTTCCAAAGAAGCAGTGCCTCCCATGCCTCCCCTCCCCAATGTGGTCCAGAGGCATTCAGTACCCCCCGGGCCCTCCAAGGTGTCCTCTCCCTCTCCACCCACACTTCTTGGTTGCTCACTGGCCTGACACTGATGGGTTTGAACGCCTACTTCCCTCAGTTGTCCCTGGTGTCCTCCCTGTGGTCCCCCCTCTGAGCAGCCATCCCAGTTCTGCACTGGATGGCATCCTGGTGGTTTGTTGCACCGGGATGGGAGCCAAACTTGGTTAGTTTAGCCCCCCTCTCTCACAATGTCTGGCAATGGTGTGTAGTACTGGGTCTTCTGAGAGCACTTGGATCATTGGGCATTGGTCCACGTCCTTGGGTCAATATTCATTGTTGGGTGAGTCAGGAGTTGTGTGGGGAGATCTTGGCTTGCTTAGTGCTCTCCACGGGCTTTTCCCTCCTCTTGGTTACCTTGGGTGGCGGTGACACAGAAATGTGTGCAATTTGACTGGCCATTATTTCCATTTCCATGTCCATTTGAACCTGTGGGCTTGTGGTTGTTGTTGTTTCCATTGCCTCCAGGAGGTAATCAAGTAGAGTGTCTGCTTGGATGGGAGTCCTTGGGCCTTTCTTGTTTCCCAGTCTGTGCCTTGTGTAGAGCGTTGGACGTTTGTTCCGCTTTTTTTGCTTCACAGTACAGGCTTTGCAGGTTGGTCACCTGATCCAGGTTCACATGCCTCATCACGTGCAACTTGAGGGCGTTGTAGTACATGAGGTGTGTAGCTGGGGTGTCAAAGGCCATGTCAGATGGGGCATGGAGATGGAGTTCCTCGTAGGCGCGGGTGAGTTCTTTAACAGTGCCTGTCTGGGTCAGGTTCTTTACTTGACATATGATCATGAGTGCTGTATCCTTAAGCACAAACCTTGCCAAGAAGTCCTGCTTAAAGGTATCCCAGTTCTTGTCAGTGTGCTCTTTGTGCCACTTGTCACACCAGGTGCCAGCGTCATGGGTCAGGCAAATGAAAATCTCCGCAATCCAGAATTGCTGTGGGCATTCCATTTGAGCCAGCTTACTTTGGGCAGACTGGATCCATATGGCGGCATTGTTGTTGTTGGCCCTGATAAAGGGCTCCAAGGCGGCGCTGCAAAGCCTTTGTGCTACATAGGCGGGCATAGTGGTTTTGTCAGCTGGTTGTGACATTGAGGAGGGTGCCTGAAAGAACCCTTGCGCAGACATGGCGTTGAAGGCGGGTAGCGGAATCACCTTGTTTTGGTAGAGGACAAAACCATTGGGTATCTTGGCACCAGGAGTATACGGAGCCCAGTTGGGCAGGAGGCCAGACATGATTCTGTCAAGTATTTGTTGGCTGCGGCATGTGCAGGCAACAGGTGGATTTTTCAAGATAAGCTAGGATGGAGAACCTACCTGTGCTACCAATGTCATAACTGTGCTGTTTTAGCAGAGTTACATGGGGAAAAATATTTATAAACTAGATAATAATCTTTATTGAGAGATAGTGATTATATAGTCATTGTGAATCAAGGATAGTAGAAACAAGATTGGTGATCACACGGTTGGATGGGAGAAGGGGGGTGGCTTGATCCTGGTAATGAGTCAAGTGCCAAATCAAGGTATCCACTGTGAAGGATCATCATTTGTTCATGTTGTTGGATTTGGTAATTCAAGTTGACTTCCTAGTCTGACTTTGGGTAACCAGATAATTGGATTGCGGGTCACAAACCTGCTTGGTTGGAACCTTGCTGGCGGGTTGAGCCTGCGGTTTTGACAGTGCCTCAAATACTTCATTCAAAATTGCAGTTTTCAAATATTCAGTTCCAATTTGAAAGTCAGTTTTTATTAAGTTCTTTTCAAATTTATTGATGTTTGTGAAGGGGAATCTTTGAATACTTTTGTATATATATTCATTGAAGTTTAGTTTGATATCCCCACAAATTTTATTCATTTCTTTGAAGTTGATACTTGATCCTATTTCATATGCTTCTCTCAACCACGGCATGCACCCCACGGGTGGTAAATATTCCCTATTTCTAGCTTCAATAATTGAAAATTATTCATATTCTGTTGAATTATTTTATTTATTTGGTTTTATTTATTTGTTTTACAGGGGCTACCAGTGACTGGTAACCCCCATAAAACCAACTTGGCGTATAAGCTGCCACTTCTGCAACCTCATCCCCATTCCTGGTGATGACTAAAATAAATATAAGTAAAACATAAAAAGACTTACTAATTGTTTCCCCTGTGGCCCCCTCAGCCACAGGCGCCACTTTGGCAAACTTCATGAGTGTTGGCTGCTCTTCATTAATTTTCCAGGGCTTAATTTTCCTTATTTTTCTTGCAACTTGTGCTTCCTCTTGATTTTCATTTGATAAAGTTTCTGTATTTTGTGAAGCGCTCCTGCTTCTTGCTTGTGTTTCATTTTTGTCTGTTCCCATTTGATTATTTTCCTCTTCATTGGTGTTAATTTCCTTTTGAATTTCTGTTCCTTTAATTAGTTTGATCCTATTGTTTTCTTTGGCCCCCTGCCAGAACTCCCACAAATTGTAGGCCACGTTGTTGAACTTCAGACTTGATAAAATTGTTCCCTCTAGCTTAAGGAATGCTTCTTTATTCTTTTGTCTATAATATTTCCTGGTTTATTCAGTGCATCTTCTTTTGACTAGATTAGTGGCTGGCCATTGTTACCCAGCTTTCCTGTCACTATTTTCCTGATATTTTTTTCTATTTCAACAACCTTTTACAGGTGTACTTCTAATTTGTTTATCAAGTTATAGATAGTTGAAATTTTGTTTGAATTCCATCAAAAAACTGGTTTTTATAGTACTATCTTCAACGCATACATATTTTTTATCATCATTAATAAATTAAAGACAATAAACGTAAATATTGCATTAGAATATTGTAATTAGACGTCAACTATTGATATTTTGATATTATGTGCATAACTCAATGCATTTTGTTTAATAAAATCCATTGTAAATGTGGCTTTTTTATTATAATTTAAAATAAATTGACTGTGTTTATATTAGAGAGCCATTGACACTTAGTACAAATATTGATACATAGTGCATTTTACAACCTGTATATTTACCTATTGGTAATAATTCTGTCAACTTTTTAGTTGGATTTTGTGAGGTAATAATAATTTAATGTGTTAATAGAATACTGTTTATTGTCATTAATTGGCTGATTTTCTTTGCTGTGGCAATTGTGCATTTTCTGATATTTACGCACTAGTATCCAATTGGTTGGCTTCACATCAAATTGCACAGGCAATAGGAAAACAAGCTGCCACCCTGACCACATCCAGTCTTGGGGTGGCAGCTTGATTTCCTATTGCCTGTGTGATTGGATGTGAAACCAACCAATTGGATACTAGTGTGTAAATATCATAAAATGCACAATTGCCACAGCAAAGAAAATCAGCCAATTAATGACAATAAACAGTATTCTATTAACATATTACATTATTATTACCTTGCAAAATCCAACTAAAAAGTTGACAGAATTATTACCAATAGGTAAATATACAGGCTGTAAAATGCACTATGTATCAATATTTGTACTAAGTGTCAATGGCTCTCTAATATAAACACAGTCAATTTATTTTAAATTATAATAAAAAAGCCACGTTTACAATGGATTTTATTAAACAAAATGCATTGAGTTATGCACATAATATCAAAATATCAAGAGTTGGCATCTAACTGCAATATTCTAATGCAATATTTACGTTCATTGTCTTTACTTTATTATTAATGATGAAAATTATATATGCTCATAATTTTAAGCTATTTGTAAAATGTACAACATTGTACTAATTATGGGAAATGTTGATAATGTAAAAAGAAAATATTATTAATTATGAATTGAAAGAGAGATATTGACTTCAATAAGTTATCACAAAGAAAAGTTTCATTTTATTCATCAAAGGACAAGTAGGGGAGGGAATGGGCAGAATGAACATTGCCTTCATCTGCGCCTGTGAAAGGGACGGCATCAGAAATAGTGGGGAGGGAATGGGTGCTGGTTTGGGAGTCAGGTTTGGAAGGCAGGTGGCTTGATGGGGGGTTGGGGAGGCAGGGTTTGTTGACTGGGAAGGGGCAGCAAGAGCTGATTGCTTCAATTGCTTGAATTCTTCTTCTGTCACATATACTGGCTTGAAAAAATGGATGGACTGGTGTGGGGAGAGGCGGGGGTCCTTTCTGGACTTATCACTATCACTTGCATAGAAGATGATGAGATCAAATAAGTCCTGGACAGACGCAGAAGGAAAAAGCCCATACCCCTTATCAATTTGGGTGCATAGTTTGTTGTAGATGGCAGGCTTTAAGCGCCTGAGGGCGGAACCAAAATTGTAGAGACATACATCTGCAAGATGCATGTTGGCGTAGTTAATGGGGTAGAACAAACAAGTATGCCCTGCAGCCCTGATTTCTTGGGTTGCCCATTCCTGATGCTCCATCTCTGCACTCAGTACAACTGTGTGCACAGCGTTTTGTGTGGCCCACTCCTCCAGCATGGCCTTGAGCTCCATCTGGTAGGCATACCCATCTGCAGTGTTTGATATTGCCAAGTAATAATTGACGCCCAATGGGGAAACTGCCAATAAAACCCAGACAAAACAATACAAGATTGGGCTGCGCTTGTACACGTCAGACTGGATATGCTTTTCTCCATAGTCTTGAATACTTGCAGATATTTTAGCATACAACAGAAAGATGACGTCATTACAGGCCCTCATTGCCCTTCCTTTAATAAAATTAATAATAGTTGAATTGTAGGGGTTGGTATCCACCAAAATGGGGCCACTGAGAACTTGATTGGACAAGATTCTAGCAGCAACCAAAACTCTGTGCATCCACAAATTCACCGTTCTTTTGTTGGTGAAGATGCTGTGGAGTCCCAACTGGAGACGTACCTGGACCAGGGGTATCCTCAGATCATGTTCCATAATGGCCATCATAAAGGGATGGACTTTTTCACCTTCAGTTGAAGAACAGGCACCAGTTGGGGTTTTCTTGATAGGGGGGCCACAGTTGGTGTAGGCTTGCAGGGTTGCAGCCACAGTGGACTTTGAAAACCCCATTGCGGCCACAATTTCCCCAAGGGACATAAGCTTCTCTTGCTTTTCAATCATTTTGAGAACAATCTCCGGAGTGATTAATTTTCTTCTGCGTCTTGCAGGCTGATTAGCTGGGGGAGGGATGTGTCTATCTTGGGAACTGGTCAATGCCATCTGATTGGCTGTTTTGGGGTTCTGGGCTCTCTGGGTGACTCCATGGCTCAAATGACTGGTTTCAGATGCCATTGTTGATACAGGATTTGGGTTGGCAGCTGCCTGTGCATGATGGGCAAACAGGGCCATGCTGGAAGTTGTAGAAGAAAGAACACACTCCTGGGTGGTGCTTGCGGAGAGGCTTGTGGGTTGGGAGTGGCCATAGACAGAGGCTTCACTGTTAAGAGACCCAGCGTAGCCCTGCATGATTTTGTCAAGGCCAGGGAACAGCTTGTTGACTTGGTTGTTGTTGAAAGAAGAAATAATAAATTTTTATTAAAAAAATTTAAACTCAAAAAGAGACATGTGTATTTTAGTCAATTTTATTGTTAAGTATGTTAAGTTGGTGAATATTACGCTCAAAATTTTAGCCGTCCTAAATTGGAATAGGGTGATTTTTGAGAATGCCCATGATTCTTAAAAGAATTAGCACAAATCCACTCTAGTTTTGCAACTGAACCGATGAGGATTCAGTATTTGGAATTGGGGAAGACAACAGTCCAATAGAAAGGACAGAATAATAAGAATAAGGTATTGTTTATTGTAGTTATTGTGATTAATATACCATATGGGGAAAGCCACAAGGCCACAAGGGGGTGGCATAGTGGGAAGTTCCATGTAAGGTTTGAAGCCAAGGAATAAATTGTGCGGGGATCAGCAAGTCAAATTGGTAGCGCTCCTAATTAGGATGAAGTACCCACCATTTGATATTGCTGTTAGATTAATCCATAACGATAGATACATCAAGGGGCGGCTCATCAAGCGCCCCCTGTGTATTGTAAGATACATTAGCAGGCAAGTCTGGAAACTTGGTTGCAACACTAGATCCTTTAGCATTCTTTTGAGACACCCATAAATTATATTTATTTCAAATTCATCACAATTATGATTTGAAATTTGGTTCTTGGATTTGACAATCCCGCAATTTCAGATTTGTTAATTTTACATGATGTCTATGATTTGTTTGAAATACAGGAATTCTCAAATTGTACATTAGAATCCTGCATTTCTGATTCATTTATCCCGCATTTGTTTGTTGTGTTTTGTCTTTTGTTAGTTGAGTTATCTGCTCAAGAGATTTGAAATTTGCCAATTTACATAAACCAAAAAAAAGTCAAATTAAATGGTTGCTTTTATTAAATATTTTAATTTTCACTCAGCTGAGTTGCCTGCAAAAGTGATTTGAAATTTGGACCAAGGATTTGACAATCCTGCATTTTTACGTTCAGGTTCTGAATTTACAGTATCATTTGCCCATCTATTATGGGGATCAAAATTTTTTAGTCCTAAGCAGAACACTACTTGGAAAATCCCTATGACTGCCATGAGTACATGGAAAACATGTGGCTTCTCATGATACTATATAATACTATAAACTTTTATCCAATAAAGTATCATTCTCTTATTAATTTTCCCCTTTATCTTGTTTATTATACTTCTCAGAAGTATATACTTGACACTTGAAATAAAATTCTGGATATTGGGAAACAGGAGAGGTGTCAGGGCCCAGAATGGGCCAGACAAAACCCTATGTTACATAGAACCAACGCCTGCAATTGAGCAATTGCGCGACCAAAAAATTGCATCGTTAATTACACAGATTAACCCAAAGGAAACTTTAATTCCAAGTAGAGAATTGAACCCTGGTCAAGGCCAAGCCTGGGGGCAATTGGAAACCGTCCTAAAGCCAAGCAAAAAAGATTTTAATTGGCCCACACCCTCTAAAACCCAAAATTGGGGACTTGGGTTGCCAAATGGCCCAAAATTCCCCTACTAGCTTCCCCAGGGCAAAAATAATGAAAGGATCCATCTAACTGACAAATCAGGAGTCACCAATGGAACCCAGCTTGAGGATAATCCATTGACAACCAATAAGAAGTTGCCAGTAAGTCCAATTGTAGTTTCCCAGCAGGATATAGCTGGGAACACTGGCATCCCTTTTCTTTGTTGACATCTTCATCTAATAAACTTTGTTGGTTAATGCACACTGAGCATTTATACTTTACAGGGGTTTATTACATTATTGAAAATTTTATACTGCTGGCGCTTTCAAACAGAGTACCTCCAGTACCAACGCCAGCGCTGGGAAATGAAGCAACTTCTAGCTGCCTCCAACCAACCACTGCCAGCCTTTACCTCATCTCCTAGAGTGCTGGACCAAGAAATAATTCCTGCTCCTGCACTGCGCCTCTCCTTTCCTGGTGTTCCTCTGCTCCAACAACTTGCCCAGCCAAGACTGACCATGAGCGCCGCCACAGGAGAACTTCCTCCTGTTCCTTCTGCTTCATCATATGACTACAGTAAGCTTGGGTTTGCCTATTTGACCATGTTGGGGCTCACTGAGCAAGTGATACCTCACATGGGAGTGTGGCGTCCTTGATCTACTGCTGTCAATTATGTGATGCAGATGGCCCCCGTCATCTACTGGGCCTTCCAGGCTCAACCCTTCCCCTCAGCCAAAGGTTCCCCTGGGAGTCACCCAGGCCATGACAAGAGGACTCAATCTCAATCTTTAAAAAAAACTCACAACATTAGCTTCCATAAGAGCTAGATTGGGAGGTTTGAGGAAGCAGGATGGGGATTTTATTTACAACAGCCAGTAATCATCTAATTAGCATTCATATTTACTGGAGAAAAGTGTAGCAGACTGAAAGGGGTGTATCCATAAATAAAATAACATGATACAATGGTGTTTGTTGATAATTCAAAATAACTTTAGAAGGAGAGTGTCAGGGCTCAGAATGGACCTGACAAGGAACTGAATAGCATCAGGTCAAAGGAATTTGTAATTGTACAATTGGGTTAGAGAATAAGGTCTCAATAATTCACGCCCCAATTCCCTAAAAGCCAAAATTGATGCCCTTATCACAAGTGACAAACTCCTATTGACCATGCTTACTGGAAAACCTCAACTACAGAATTCAAACCCTGACACCCTGCGGGGCGCCAGCCTGCAGGACCAGCTGCCTGCAGATTTTTGGGCTTGAACCAGAGCAGGATTTGACTTCAGGAAAGCCTCTAAAGCTTGATGAGTCAAAATCACCTACATTGACACTCCCCACGTTAAAGGTTCCTGTTAACTCAACCAATCAGCTGGCGGGCCTAGCCAAAGAACACAAAATAACTCAGGCCACCACGGAAGGGGAAAAAAAGAAACTTCCTATAGAGCGCGGGCCGCCCAGAGATGACCAACCCCACAAGGGAATTTGAGTATTCTCAGTTCAAAACAGCCAATGAATTAACTCCCGCAATGAATGCCACCAAGGACTGGAAAAACCTGGTAGACAGTAGCACCCGGGCCAAAGAAATTTGTAAAAGTTTACCCATGACAGATGGGAATACTTATACCCTGGACTGCCAGGAAGTTGCCCATTGCCATTCTTGCAATAAAGTGACATGAACCTTTGGTTCAACCAGGTTATTCCATATTTGATATTAGCTCTATTTCATTTACAGTCTACCTCCCAAGGTTCCACACCTCACACCCATTAACTCCAAGAAACTGCAGACCAGCTGCCCGACCTTTATTGTCCACCAGGAGCTCCCTTTGGCCCAGTACATTTCACTGAGTACCCCCCCCCAACCCTGCATATTTAGAGTTCACCCTAGAGGAAATCCTAATCTACGACCCTGAGGCAAGAACTAGAGAGACCAAGACTGTTTACAGGGAAGGCAACAAAATCACTATACCTCCCCTGCTATTCCGCAACAAGTACAACTACCTGCCCGCGTATTTGGTCCCAATGACTCTGCCTCTCACCCTGCGTCTCAACTGCCTGAAAAAAATCTGTTGCTGCCAATGAATCCACTTCCACTCAGATATTTGGAGTGATGTACATCACTCTTCCCGGCTTGATAGATTCTATGGTACCTGCCAGCAGACCTTGAGCTCTCCTGGGCAAATCATTATCTTATATTGTAAAGTTGGCCCCAATCTTGTGGTGGGCCCTCCCTGCCGGGTCTGCGGGCTGTCCACCCGCAAGTTCCCAGGAACCCCCCACAGGATGAATCCCTGACAGCCCTGAAGACGCTTGCACCTGAAGGCACCCACAGAAGCGGCCTATACCTCTGAAAACGCTTCCTGTTGGCCAAAACCCTCAGAAGTTGGGGATTTTGGCCCTCAAAAGCCCTCTGGAAGACCACAAGGTTTGACCTAAGCGCCAGGACCTAAGAATAGTGTGTTGCTACCCCTGAGCAGCCAACCAGAAAATGCTAATTCCAGGAAAAAGGTGGCATGTGACCAGCCAGCCAGCCAAGATGCATTGCTAAGCCAAAAGCCAACTTCCCAGCAGTATATAGCTGGGGAAGTTGGAAACTCCCAACTTTTTGACATCACAGAATAAGCATCTGTTAGTTAATGCAATCAGAGTATTCTTACTTTGCTGGAGTTTATTACATCATCACAAATCTCATACTGTTGATGCTATCTAATAGAGAGTACCTGCAGATCTAACATCAGCGCTGGGAGACAGAGCAACTTCCTGCTGCCTCTAATCAACCAACCCTTTGCACATTGTCATTATTGACAATTTTCCTCCTCTTGAAACCCAAGTCCAAGAGTGGGATTTGAACCCTGGTCATGACTACTTGCGGGCTGCCTGCCCCAAGGACCAGGAGGCCAACCACCCCCATTTTTTGGGAGTGAATCCTCTCAAGCCCAGGCTGCAAATGCCTCTCAGGATGAAGACACTAGTAAAGACTTGGCAACCATGGCACCCAGTAAAGGACAAAAAATTGCCTAATGGAGGCAAAGAAATTCCTACCATTAGCTTAATGAGCTTGAAGTCTACCACAATGGCCAATCAAGACCCTCCACCTGATGAAAATATGGACCTAAAGGCTGCTCCCAAGATTGTTGCTCAGGAACAGAAGGGTAGCACTACGCTTTATAAGAATCTGGCCAATGGATGCCCCCTGCAACAGTGCCGTTTTGCTGTCCAAAAACCCAAGTGTCATGGCCACCCGACCTCATATTTCCCAATCCTATGATGAACCTCACATAGTAGATGTAAAGTTTGGCAGTGGGGTACTATATAGATCCATAGACCCTGGGCTAAGACTTTATTGCTATTTTTACATAAAAGGTTATGATATATTGGTTTCCCCACTTGTTGCCCTACTTTATCCTTGTTATTTACCAACTCAGTACAAATCCTTCCGGGCCGCCTACCATTCCGCCCGCAGTTTATTGCTCACCAGGTGCACCATTTGGTCATGTCCACTTTACAGAGTACCCCTTGAAGCCTGAATGCAAAGACTACATCTTTTAAAAGATGATAGATCAGGATCTCTTGGCCTGGACAAAAGCGCTGACCAGAAACAATAATCAAAGACTTTGGCACGTAACCAAACCCTGGCTGCTCAAAGCTAAATTTAACTTTCTCCCTGTCTATCAACTGGGCATGGAGCCACCTCTCATCACCCCAAACCTAATGCCTACATATGCTCCTGAGCTCCCCCTTGACCACACCAACAAGCTGTTTGGGATAGTGTATACCACCCTCATAGGGGTGATTGGTGCTATAATCACAGCTGCTGGATGGTGGCCCTGGATGAGAAATTGATTTCCTACCTCATTGAGTTAGCGTCAATCTTGCAGTGGGCTCTGCCTGCAAAACCTGAGGCCTGTGCGTCCCCAGAAAACAATGGGCCACCCAAGGTTGGTTCCCTGAACCCCATGTTCCTTCCACAGAGTACTGGATCAGGAGCTAGTTCCTGCTCCTCCTCTCTCTTTCCCAGGTGTCTCTCTACTTTTCCAACTTGCTTCTCCAAGCCAGCATATGAGTGCTGCCACAGGATAACTCTCCCTTGTCAACACCATCCCACCCTAAAATTACAGAAAGATTGGGGTTGCCTATCTAAACATGCTGGGGCTTGCTGAGCAAGTGATTTCCCACATGAGTGTATGGCGTCCTTGAGCCACTGCTGCCAACTATGTGATGAGGATGGCCCCACCATCTACCAGGCCCTTCAGGCTAGACCCTTCCCTTTGACAGAGGGCTCTCCTGAAGGCAACCCAGGCCATGACAGAGAGCTCAAGGCTTGAAATAAGATCAACCCCACAAGATCTATATATGTTTTGAGGATAAACTTATCTTCTTCACCCCTCAGATAACAACCCATCACAGTAATGCAGGCATATGATCAATCACTTCCAGCTTACATGGTCTATTTATAAGAGAGCCCCCCGATGAAAAGTTTCTGAGCCCCTTTTAATAAATGACGGAATAACACACAGCCTGGATGAGCCAACAGCTTGATTTAACTGATTCAAATGCAGCAGGTGGGGGTTCAAACCGGGAAGGAGCCGCCATAGCCCACTTTCAGTCCCAGCCTGATTGAAATCCTCAATATCCACCAGCTGCCCCTCAAGTCTTCCAGCTTCTTGCCCAGATTGCTTGGGTTATCCATTCCCAGCACTACAGAAGTGGCTGTGAAACTGTATATTGCACAGGCCCGGCAGAGCAAAGAGGGTGGAGGGGAGATGAGCATATCAAGCAACCATTGCACCGCCCAAAGAATACTTTTGAGTGCGATATAGAGCCTTGACAGTTGACCATGATCACCACAAGCTGCAGCCAGTACAGCAAGGCTCTAAAAAATAGAAGCCAAGCCAGATAATACCTACCTCAGCAAAGGTACCAGATATATGGCTTTCTTTAAGCCAATGTACTATAGCTGTCTAAGACCCTGAAAGGCAAGCATGCTGTTGAACCAGGTGCATTAGCTATCCTGCCCTGGGATTTCTTGGTAGCTGAACTAAGAAGCAGTTTTTAAAAGGTTGAGCTTTAGAAAGATGGAAGAAGAAGAGTGTGCTTATTTGGCAAAGTCTATTCCTATTATGGTTAAGCATGGAGCTTAAAGTGTCTAGGGATATGCTTGGTTCTTCCTCAGGTGCAGTGAGATAAACAGATTGATGCTTCTGATTGGCTCTGTTTTCTGTGCATATGCTTGTAATAGTTTAAGCTTAACGATGATGCTTAAAGTTGTTATTGTTATTTTTGGCATAATGCAATTATCCAATATAGGTGGATATTGTTCAATATGAATATAGCCCACTATGATACAATAAAGTGAATCATGCCTTTTAGTTCCAAAAGACTCTTGGAAAGTATCTGGTCTGTACTTCAGATAATTTAAGGACTTTTTCAGGTCTGTAGCCTTTAAAGTAGGTTTCAGAGCTGTGAGGATGAGCTAAATCTACTTGGCTCAGATTGAAATTAACCAAGTTCAAAATTATATTGAAAATGGATAAATGTGTATTGATCAACGATGCATTTAATACATTCCTATTTTTTAAGCTTAGTTGAACTTTTCTGTGCTGAAGGGATTTTTTAAGCTGGCTTGATTTTTTCATTATCACAGGTTGAAAACTACTGTTTAAGCTGTACCGTTTATTATTAGTCTCTCTTAGCACTTAGTTTCCCTAACACCTTGAGATCTGAGCCTCCATGGATTTACCTTTCAAAAGATCTTGAAATATTGTTCTGGTCGGGTAGCCTTTCCTGATAACAGATCATTGCTATTTAGGGCTATCGATGTCTAATAAAGGTATAAACATTTTTGTTTTCTTTGCTTCAAGCCTTCCCCGTTTGTTGGTTTATTTTATCAGGAAGGATATAATATACTGCTATTTCAGTTTGAAACTAGTAGGGTATAAAATACTATTTTATAGCTCCTTAGCAGGGCTCCACTTTTAAATCTGCTGGGGTTCAGTGTAGTCCTTGACATGCGATGGATTTAGTTTATGGAAGCAGGCTTAGATCTAACTCAAACTATTTATTCGTGGGACAGTTACAGCAAAGGGTGTCACCCTGTAAGTTTAGTGACAATTTGTAGAGTTAAAATGATGAGTTTGTTTTATCTTTAAAGTGTGTGAATCGAGCTCAAGCTTAGATCAAGAGTTGAGTAAGCTTGGTTAAGACTCTCATGATCTTATCCTCAGGACTTAAGAGTCCAGACCAAGTAACAAAGTGTAACCTGGCCTCGCAGAGGATGGTTTAGAGTGGCTTTAATTAGAGGGCGGGAAAACTTATATCCCAGCCTCAAAGCGGTTTTGTGGGATAAATAGGGGCGGTTTGAGTTCGGATAAATTCTCAATTTATTTAATTTAATGGGCTCGAAAGTATCGTTAAATTGATTGTGTAATACTCGATTGGAATTACTTGGGCCTTGGCCGGTGGTATATAGGTTGGGAACTCATCCATGCGACTAGGGATGCTTCAGCTCAGCCTCAGGCAGTTTCTGGCCTGAGTCAAAAATTCAAAAATTTATTTTAAATATTTGAAGAATTTCCGTTCTGGCTGTACCGGCCCAGAGCCGGAAGCATCCTCACATGCAGCTGGAGCTTCAGGTAATCTGATTGGAAGATTGGACGCGAGCCTAGGAAAGCGATTGGTGGAGGGGAAGCTTTTCATCCTAGCCACTGGCATTGTACTGTGATATGGAATGGCGCTGCAGCTTACGATCTATCGTTTGATTGGATATAACTTTCGGCTTGCTACTTTTAGCAGCAGATGATGCATAATATCCTTGGATGAAGGAGCTTGACAACCAGTGTATCGTTTGCAGAGCACTTTAAACTTGAGTTTATATCGGTGTAACGACATACCGAAGGACATCACTTGGGCTATTCTAACTCCTTAAAGAAAAAACATTTAACATGCGATTGAAGGAGTGTAGATGAATGAGAAGGAATGTATGGGGAAAGTTGAATATAATTGCTTCTCAAGGAAGAGCCTTGAGAAAACTCTGCTTACATTCTTGACGTCTGCTGGATTAGAAATCATTGGACAGTCGTTTGATTGGCTTTAGATACCCACAATGCGTGGAGTCCCTCGCGAGTCGGGGCACATCAGAGCTAACAGTGTATCGATTAAGATGCATGAGGCACCAATCCAAGGCTTACATGGATGAGTCTAGATGCATACTGCAGTCCAGTTCTGGATGTACCAGACAAATCCCTTGCAGGTCAAAGCAAAATGAATATGGGTTTACCACTGTGTATGAATATGGTTCAGTTGCACGCATTGTACACACCTTTTCACAACTCCGAATGCTTGGTGCGCACAGATTAAAATCAAAGGTAAAGCTGTGACGTGAATCATTTCGGCAGCGAATACGCCCATCAAACTTTGATCCATGGGAAGTCACAGCCTGGCCTCATATTATCTACGCATATTGCAAATAGCCTTTCTCAGGAAAGAATGTATAATCTTTATCAACAAGCCACAGCAAGTCCCATCAAGCTGGAGATTTTATGGCTGAAGTCCCAAAAGCATTATCCCTACAGATTGATCAGAAATCGAGCACTGCAGCTTTCACAGGTACAAGGATAGGCGAAATCAAGTCAGCCTAAATCAATTCCTCCCAGCTGAGAACAAATTCAACCCACAGCAGAAAGAATAGAAGGCAAACAAAATACATTGTAAATCAATATAAATTATGTGTCTTTAATTTTGCTTTGATCTCAGTTAGCTTTTTCTAAATCAAATTGAAGTCACTTTAAGTTGACTTGATCTTGTCTACCCACCCAGCTTCAAAAACCTCTGTAGCATGCTACTCTGAATCAAACAACAACTTATAAACGAGTCACAAGAGCATCAAATATATACTTCTTGCAAGTACATAGAACAGGATAAAGGGGACAGTTTCAATAAAGAGGATAACAACTTTATTGATAAAAGCAGAAGCGTTATATAGCGTCTTGGCAACCCACATAAGCCCACACAGATCTTGGCAGCCATGGGGCATGTACCAATCATGTTCCTATTGGGATCTGGATATTTTTCCAGGTAATGTATGGCCCTATGTCAGGGAACCAGCCCTGGGTGGCCAGCCCATCAGAATCAGGGATAAGACAGGCAGCCAGAGCCCATCATAGGATTGGCGCTGACTTGAAGAGATACATCATCAATCTTCCAAACCAGGACCAGGGGCCAGCAGCATGAACTATAGTGTAAATTACCCCTGAAAGGGTAATATACACTATTCCAAATAGCTTGTTGGTGTTGTCCATGGAGGAGCTTGGCGTCAGATGTGGGCATATATTTTGGGGGGAGAGGGGGTTCCATGCTTAGTTGATAGGCAGGGAGGTAGTTTTACTGGTCTTTAAACAGGTGAGGCTCAGGAATGATCCGAGATCCCTTTTTTCCAAGTCTAGCCAATCCTTTAGTGTGGGCCAGAGGACCGCTAGCTAATATCTGCACAGCAGTGTACTCCTTGCACTCAGGGTCCGATGGGTGTTCAGTGAAGTGGACCAGTCTTTATGGAGCACCTTGCAACAGAAAACTCTGGGTGGTAGGGAAGGTGGGCCACAAGGATCAGAGCTGGCAGATCACCAAGATCAAATACATTATTATCCTGTCAATTATATACTTCTGGGAAGTACATGAACCCAAATAAAGGGGAAATCTAAGAGGAGAATGATACTCTATTGATATCAGGGATTATATAGTATTGCTGGAAACCACATACTGTCCATGCATGTCATGGTGGTCATGGGGCTTATTGGACTAATTATTCCTCTTAAGTCACAAGGCTTGTCCAAGTTGTGTCCCGCTTAGGACTCAAAATGTTTGATCCCTGTAATAGATGGTCAAATGATAACAGTGCCACTGACTTAATTGTTAGTCAGGGAATCATTTGGCGAGTTGTGAGGAATTAGTTTCCCCAGAGGGAGTAATTGTAGATGTTGCAACATCTCCCCCTGGGGTATTGAAAGGTGGGACCTTGGGAATTTTCTTGAGAGTGCTGGGGATTTGGGCTTGGTGTTGATCCAGTTTTGCATTGGGCACAGGAAGTTGGGATTATGTTGTGCCGTTGTCACAGCCCATATCAGAGTCTGACTGGACTCCCACAGGGGAGGCAGGCCAGGCCTGGAAGGCCATGTACACAATAGGTGTGATACAGACCAGATAGTTGACGGCAGTAGCAAGGGGGCGCCAACTCCCAGTATGAGGCATGACCTGGTTGGCCAGCCCCAATACTGTGATGTAGACAAACCCCAACTTACTGAAGTCCTGGGCAGGAGGTGCATTGGGTAGGGGGGAACAGCAGGAATCTCCTTCATTTTAGGCAGAAGATCCAGGTGATGAGGGTTGTAATACTCCACATCAAGGGTGTGGGGAGGACTGACTGAGGTAGCAGGAGTATAGCCAGGGGGATATGGGTAGGCAAGTTTGCATTGTGTTGTGGATTACTGAATAGATGCAAAGAGAAGAATTAAATTGGAGCAAAAATAAACAATTCCTGCAATAAGATAATGATTTCTGGGCATAAACTTGCTTTATTAAGATATCAACAGTGAGGAGGGCTTCTCCTCCTCACTATTTATGCTTACTGGTAAATTTGAGGCTTTTAGTGCCACCAGAGAACTGATGGCATCAATTGCAGTTAAACTTACAATTTTTACTGGAATTTGAATACTTGGACCAGGGTGTGGGTGCTCATTGGTTGGTATAACATGAACCTTTCTTGAACTGCAGCATGCTGAGGTGCCACAGTTATTTATAGATCCTGCAAGTGATTGAGCGTGCCACAAGTGACAAACTGTTATCAACTATGCTCATTGAAAGGCCTCAACTAAAAGACTTGAACCCTGGCTCCCCGCGGGCTGCCAGCCTGCAGTTTTTTGGGCTCAAACCAGAGCAGAATTTGACTTCAGAGAATCCTTTGAAGCTTGGCAAATCAAATTCATTTACAGCAATGCCTCCCACGCCAAAGGCTCCTGACAACTTGACCAATCAGCGGGCAGGTCCAGCCACAGATCCTGGGATAACTTGGGCCCACGCAGAAGGGAAACCCGAGAACCTTCCCATAGAACGCGGGCCACCCGGAGATGACCAATCCCACAACCTGACTAGGAAACTTGAGCATTCTCAGTTCAAGCCAGCCAATGGATTAACTCCCGCAATTGATGCCACCAAAGACTGGGAAGACCTGGTGAACGGAAAAACCTGGGCCAAGGAAATTTGTGAAAATTTTGCCATGACAGATGGGCATACTTATACCCTGGACCGCCAGGAAGATGCCCATCACCATTCTTTCAATAAAGTGACATGAACCTTTGGATCAACCAGATCATACAATACTTGTTATGGGTTCTACTTCATTTACAGCCTACGTCTTGCGGTGCTGCACCCCACACTTGCCCAACCCAAGAAACCGCGGACCAACTGCCTGACCTTTACCGTCCACCAGGAGCCCCCTTTGGCCCAGTACATTTCACCAAGTACCCACCTAACCCGGCGTATTTGGAGTTTACTCTAGAGGAAATCCTAATCTACGACCCTGAAGCTAGAACTAGAGAGACATAAGTCCTATACAGAGAAGGCACCAAAATTATCTGGCCCCCTTTGTTATTCTGCAACAAGTATAATTTCCTGCCCGCATATTTGGTTCCAATGACGTCGCCCCACACCCCGCGGCCTGACTGCCCGCAAGAATCTGTTGCCACTGATGAATCCACTTCCACCCAGATATTTGGGGTGATGTATATCACCCTCACTGGATTGATTGATTCCATGGTGCCTACAAGAGGACCTTGGGCAGTCCTTGGAAAATTGTTATCTTATATTGTAAAGTTAGCCCCAATCTTGTGGTGGGCTCTCCCTGCTGGGCCTGCAGGCTGTCCGCCTGCAAGTTCTCAGGAACCCCCCACAGGTTGGATCCCTGACAGAGCACCCAATTGCGCAATTGAACAATTGCGCTCCTGATGTACCATTTCCCAATAGTTGAGAGGCCCAAATTTGTTAATAGAATTGAAGCCAGGGATTTGAGGCTTGTGTGCCTCTCAAATCCTGGGCCATTTTGTAGTCAAAAGGTGGGTTTTTTGGCTCTGGGAGATACTTGGTAGGGGTTCCCAAGCTGTGGGGGGTTTTGCCTCTAGGATGGCCAGCTGATTGTCCAGGGCTTTCTGGGCCCTGACAGCTGTCCTTGCCTTGTACAGACAGAGTCAATCATGATGCATGTGTTTAAATCAATATGTGCATTGATTCCTTTTATGAGGTAAGTATTGTTTGGCTTGACTTCCATGACAATTCCTGGCCTTCTCAGGCCTGGGTCTAGTTTGTGCTGGTCATGGTTGACAACCCAAATCTTGTCTCCAACTTGAAACCGTTCCTGTTAGAGTGTTAATGTCTCTCTCCCCACTATTTCTTCTTGTTGGCTTCCTGGTCTTTTCTAGAATGATGTACGTCAGGGTCATTGTCACTTGGTACCTTCTTAGGTAAAGGTAATTAGGGCCCTAATTTGGTACTGACAATGGTGGACTTGTGCCCATAGACAAGTTCACATGGGCCTTTTCCTGCATTGTGTTTGAAATGTGCCTGACATGCCATTACTGCTGTAGGGAGCATATCAGCCCAGAGGCGTGGGTTGCTGGCAGATAGTTTACTGAGTGCTCTACAAAGGTGCTGTTCCACCTTTACCCTCTTCTGTTGGCTTGTGGTTGATAGGGACTGTCAACTGTATGTGTCAGGGAACCAACCTTGGAAAGCCAGCCTGCTGTTTTCTGGGAGCGCACCAGCTGCAGGCTTTGTGGGCAGGGCCCATCACAAGATTGGGGCTAACTCAATAAGGTAGGGCATCAATTTTCCTACCCAGGACCACATGCCAGTGGCTGGGATTATTGTGTCAAACACCCCAGTGAGGGTGATGTACACAATCCCAAAAAGCTTATTTATTTGATCCAGGGGGAGTTCAGGAGCAGACATGTGCATTGGTTTGGGAGTGATTAATGGTTCCATGTCCAACTGGTATGTGGACAGGGAGTTGTATCTGTCTCTTGATAATTTGTGTTCAGTTACATGCCAAGGACCTAGCCTATTATATATGATAGACAATTTTACACAGGACAGGGGATCCTGCTCCATTATCTTCTCAAGATAGTATTTTTTATATCAAGGCTTCAATGGATACTCTGTAAAGTGGACAGGACCAAATGGAGCACCTGGCAGATGGTGAACTGTAGGCGGAGGGGCAGGTGGGCTGGAAGATCTTGAACTGAACTGGTAAATAGCAAAGATAAAGAAAGGTAGTAATTGGGAACCCAATGTCTCATAAGCTTTTATTTAAATATGGCAATAAAGTCTTAGGCGGGGTCTATAGGTCTATATAGTACCCTGCCGCCAAACTTTAAATTTTCCATATGGGGTTTATCATAGGATTGCTAAATATGAGGTCAGGTGGCCAGGATGCCTGGGATCAGGAGCAGCAAAATGACAATGCTACTGGGTGTTGACTTATTAGTTGAAATCTCTGGAAAGGTTGCTTGATTATTCTGTTCTCAAGCCATGGTCACGGGAGCAGGCTTCAAGCCCGCGTTTTCCTTGGGTGATGAATCTTGATTGGCTACTAGTGTAGACTTTGAACTCATGAAGCTAATGGTAGGAACTTCTTTGCTTACATTAGGCCATTTTTCTGATCTTTCATTTGTTGCTGTAGTTTCTAAGGTTTGGCTGGTATTACAATCTTGGGAATTATGCTTGGCCTCAGCTTGAGGGGGCTCAATCCCAGAAAATGCAGGCAGCTGGTCCTTTGGTCCTTAGGGCTAGCAGCCCGCGGGGGATCAGGGCCAGGATTTGAGGGAAGAAAAATTGTCAATCCTGACAGTATGCTTTATTCTATCTTTAGCAAGATAGATGTTGGTGTCAATGGCGGTGAGTGCTGTTCCTCCATCTTTAATCAGGAGTTAAAATTCTCCAAGCTTGGCTATGATCTCTTTGCCTATGAATTGTCACACATCATTACTTTAATTTCTTTTGTAGCTTGTGCCACCAGACACCTAGCTGCATAGTTGATGGCTGTGATTATGTATTTTCTGCTTTTGTTGCCGCCTGGCATGGGGCCCACAATGTCTGATGCCCATACCTTAAATGTTTGGGTGATTGGCACAGGCATTATGGGCTTGGGGGTGCCTTGTAGGACAACAGTGGCAAAATCAACTGTAGGAATGCAAAAGTGAGGATTCAAAAGTGAGAATCTAAAAGTGATCAAGTTGACAATTTTAAAATTTTCAAAATGGCTTTTTATAATAAAGCAGCTACTTTTTATTGACTTTTTTAGTTAAGAGAATGAATAAAAAGTATTTATATGGCCATAATAGTTTTTAATTCCAGATAGGTTGTTTTAATTTAATTTTGAAATTTCAAGATTGTCAACTTGGCCACTTTTAGATTCTCACTTTTGCATTCCTACAGTCAGTTTTGCCACTGTTGCCCCTTAGAGTGGGCATACTTTTCACATGGTTTGCATTGTTTGACCACTTCTTTGATGCCTCCCAACATTTTGGGTCACTAGCAGCAAGTCTTAAGATATTCATGCAGATTTCTGCTACGGGTGTGGACAAAATCTCTGTGATAGTAAAGAATTGTGTCAATCTTTTGTGTTGGCAGGACATATGGTACAGTGTCTCAACTTGGCAATATGGGGTGGAGGGTACCATACACATTTTTGATAGGTGTTTGTTAATAAGGGCCTTCTCTTTTATGTCCATTGGAGTACCAGGTGAGAATCTTCCTTGGAGATTTCTCATCATTAGCATGGGTCATTTGGGGTCTTTGCAATTGGTGCATAGTAGATGTTTACAGTAAAAACTTGGAAGGTTGTATGTTGTAAGTAAATCCTTGCCTGTGTTTTACTCAATAATCATTGGGTACATTTAAATAAAATTTACTCATTAAGCTTTTCTTCTTGAGATGTGCTTTTGTGTTTTGAAGAGAACTAGTGATTTGTGGTTGGTTAACATTTTGAATATATGTGCTCCTTTCAGATAACACCACCATTTAATTAGACACTAGGCAAATTCCATCAACTCTTTATCATGGATGGGATATCTTTGTTCACTACCTGAGATTTTTCTTGAGTTGTATGAAATAGGAAGAAAATCTTTATCTGGTGTCTGTATTCTAAGTACCCTGCTAATAGCTAGTGATAGACATCTTGTTCCAGTGCATAGACTCCTTCTTGTTTGGGGGATGAAATTATGGGAGCTGCAACCATGCACTCTGTCACAAATGACAAAATCCTGTTAGCAATACATGTGGAGAAATTCTAACTACAGGATTTGAACCCCAAGACCCTGCAGACCACCAGGCCGCAGGCCCAGCCACCCGCGTTTTTTGGGCTCAAATCAGAAATGAATTTGACTTCAGAGGAATTCCCAAGACTCACCAGTATGTAGCCTTCTACGTCAAAGCCCTGTCCTCAGAAGCATCTTGTTAGCCCTGTCAATGAGAGTGCTGACCCAAAAAATGATCCCAAGATAACTGGGGCCACCACTAATGGGGGATTGAAGAAACTTTCCCAAGAACATAGGCCGCCAGAGGATGACAAATCCTGCAGCTCAAAAATGGAATTCAAGTTTTCCTGCCCCAGTCCAGCCAATAAGGTTTTCCTGTGCAGGACACCACCAAGGGTTTCCAAACCCTGGTAGATGGTACCACCTGGTCCAAAGGAGTTTGAAAAAGTTTTCCTATGGCAGATGGGAATACTTATACCCTGGGCCACCAGGAATTTGCCTATTGGCGTTTTTACATTAAAGTGACATGAACCTTTGGTTCACCCAGGTTATCCTGTATTCATTTTTAGTACTCTTTCATTTGCAGTCTAACCTCTGCAGCACTGTCCACTATGCCAGCCAACCCCAAGAAACCGCAGACAGACCGCCTGAGCTATACCGTTCACCAGGAGCACCCTTTGGCCCGGTACATTTTACTGAATACCCACCTGATCCGGCGTATTCAGAATTCCCCTTAGAGGAAACCATACTCCATAACACTGAAGCCCAGACCAGAGAAACTGAGGTTATTTGTTGTGAAGGAACCTGGATCATCATGCCCCCTGCTTTTCTGAGACAAATACAGCTACCTGCCTGCCTACCTGGTACCAATGACTCCCCCTAACCCTGCGGCCTGACCGCCTGCAAGAATCTGTTGCTGCAAGTGAATCCACCTCAACCCAAATATTTGGAGTAATGAATATCACTCTTACTGGCTTGATTGATTTGATGGTGCCTGCAAGCAGACCTTGGGCCCTCCTGGGCAAATTATTATCTTATATTGTAAATTTAGCCCCCATCCTGTGGTGGGCCCTCCCTTCAGGACCTGTGGGCTGTCTGCCTGCAAGTTCTCAGGAACCCCCTACAGAATGAATCCCTGACACACTCCTTGAGTTATCAAAAAAGGGTGGTCCTTCTGTGAGGCCCAGAAAAACTTTATTATCTTGCCAAAAATTACACACAAAGGGGTGGTCAAAGCTCTCCAGTGTGGGATGAATCTCCTTAAAACCATAACATTCCCAGGAAGGTGTAGAGTTTGCTCTTATTTTGAAGTAATGATATGTCAGTTATAGGTGTTACCTTTTCAGGGCCTGGATTTATCTATCTTCTCTGATGATATGACCTGAGAAGGGTAGCTTTTTGAAGAAGAATTCACACTTAAAATTTTTGGCAACCAGTTGGCTGTTTTACAACAACATGAGTACTGCACAGACACCCTTTCAGTGTTGTTCCTTGGTAGGGCTATAGATGATCATGTCCTCTAGATAAATTACAGTTTTTTTAAATAAAATCTTTGAGCACTTTGTTAATGAACATAAAAAGGTACTTGGAGCATCGGTCATACTAAAGTTTAGAGATCACACTAAAAGGAAACATATTTGGTTCTGGATACTATTTTTAGCATGCCCTCAGGTTGGAATTAGATTTTGTGGTATCCTGCAGGCAGTTTAATCTTAGTGGAGACTTGTGACCCCCCCTAAGGCATTGAAGAGGCTGTCAATAAGCAGTAGGGGATACCTATTCTTAATTGAAATTCTGTCAAGGGATTGGTAATTGGTGAAGTTTTTAGGAAGATTTCTTCCTTGGTCACAAAGAAGACATCTGAACTAAATGTGGATTTGGAGGACCTTATGAGCCTTTTCTTCAATTATTCATCCAGATATTCCTTTAGGGTGTTGTTTAATTGTGGTGCCAATCAGTATATAGGGTTTTCCTTGGGCATACTTACATTTAAGATCATTCCCATATTGGATACCTTTGTTGGGAAAAGCCTGATAGGATTCCCTGGAATATGGACAGGAATTCTTGGATCCTCTTCTGGCCCATATTATCTTGCTCTTGTGAGGTTTCTATATACTTTAAGCAGACAATTGCATGATAAAAAGGATCTAATACATTTTTATGGGGTTTTTTTCCTCTTTGCCTCAGCAATATTGAAAAATATGCAGTCTCTTCTGAGAGTGTCAATGTGTGTGGGGTAGGCATGGTGATGCACTTCTATGGGTAGAATTGTAGTGTAGATCCTTCCCAATCAACCTTCAGGTTTGTTTTTCATCCATTCAATGCCCAGCGTTGCATCATATTTGGGTATGGATAAACTTGGATCACTTGAGGTAGTATGGTCACCTTCTGTTTGATCTAAGAACATTTTAGCCTGTTTGGTTACTGATACATTTCTGTTGTCTGCTGTTATGGTACATTGGTCCTTAATGCAGGCAAATCCACAATACCAACAATTCTTTTATCAATAGGGGACCTATATGCTCCAGCATCAGATAAAGCTATGCCATGATAGCATCAAAAACGGATAATATAGTGATCAGTTTATTTCTAGTCTTATCAGAAAATAGTACAGGATTTTTGGAGGGTACTTAGATCATTATGAATGAATCCGTGACCATGTCTCTTTACAATTCTTTTTGTCCAAGAAGAGGATTTACTAAGAGCTCCTCTTCTCCTTTCTGTATCAGGGGTATTCTTGGTACTATTCATATGGTTGGCCTGAGAGTTGTGGGCTCCTCCTCTGGGACCAGAAATAATGATACATGGGGCTTGCTTGTTAGGGCAACTAACCTTTTTGGGTGTTTCTCTCTCCTTGTATCTAGCTTTCTGGTGTAAGATCTCTATTTTTCTGTTTGGCGCATCTCTCTTCCAAGAAGATTTCTTGGATATCTTTATAGAGGTTTAGCCCAAGATGTTGCACAGTGTAGAATAAGAAGCCGTCATAGAAGCTCATACAATCCAAGGAATCCTTAAAGCTTGCATGGTTGGTGCTCTATCTTGGATATTTTTGTAGGTGCCAGTATATTCATTAATAATCCCTGGCATCTTAATCTTCTTGAGTTCCTGGGCACTTGTTGAGTCAGAATCCTTGAGTGGAAACTTTTTGATAAAATCTATCATTAATAGATCCCAGTCCTTGTTCTGTGGTGGGTTGGCGCCAACCCAATCCCTGAAAATTTATTGGCAATTTCTGTGGCTCAGATAAAGGTTTTCTTGCCCAGAGCTTTTGGAGATGACCAGCTTTTAGAGATTTGGTCCAGGTGCTTTGGATTCAGGGGCAGCAACTTCTAAGGTAATCCAAAGAAAGAGCTAATCCCTGCAGAACAGGGGCACCGTAATACTATAGCAGATACTTTGGATGTTGCTTGTGGCGTGGTTTAGTTCAGGATCCCTCTTGAGATGAGGAAGTTGAACTGTTTGGTTGGTACAAAAACATGGCCAAAGGTAACATATTCCCTGTGGATATCTGATTCTTCCTTGTAGGTTCTCTAGCCAGTAGGGAGGGCCATTTCTTGGGCTCCTTTCTTTAGAGGAATTTTTCCTTTGTTAAGATAGGGTGGATAACCTACTTCTGCTACCCATGTTGATTATATAATTTTGGGAAGTATTCAACATAAAACAAAGTGGAAATTTAAAGAAGACAATGATGCATTTTTGATATAGAGGAAGATTATTGTATAGTAAATTGATATAATATATTGTCCATGTAGATAATGTCAGCCATAAGGCTTTTTCAGATACTAATACCTGTGGAACTTGAATTTTTGATCCTAGACTAATATCTGTATTGAATTTGGCTGCTAACTTTTACCCAGCAAGCAATTCATTTATTGAGGAAAAAATTTCCTAAGAGATATTAATAGAAGATTTTGAAACATTGGATGATAATGGTCTTCATGTGGCAAATGCCTGATATAACTTTAAGGGATAGTTGAACCAATGTTGCAACAGAAAGGGAGGAAGGGTTGGTGATACCCAGGATTGAAAAAGGATCCAAATAAGAACTGGTATCAAATTGGGTCAACTAAATCAGTCACAAGGCAAGGAGAATCAAGCCCAAACCTTAGAACATCTGATCCATTTTTATCAACAGATTTTGCAAGAGTCATGATTGAAACCCCCAAAATAGGCAAGCTCTTAATAGCTTAAATTAATCATTGTTGTACACAAGAGCCATCCAATGATAATTAGCTATACATCAAGTTTTTTTATTTAAGGGATAAAACTTTAAGCTTTAAATATGGTTGGAGATACCTGTAAGCTCTGGGTTAATAAAACAAATACATCTTGTCCCTCAAAAGATAAGATGTTTCCAATAGTTAACTTTCTGAGTTAGATGAAGCCCCCAGTGTTGACAACTACATCTTAACTGAGTCTAATGGTGAACTTCCTGGCTCAGTTGGAAACTTGAGCCTACCCTCTCCCATGATAGACAGTCAAACCTCTCTGCAGCAGCCACAAAATCTTGATAGTAGTCTTCCTTCCAAATATGAACCTTCCCGGAAATACAACAAAGACAACTATTCCCAAACCTACTACAGAGAATAACTCAATCCCCCTGGGTATTCCTTCTGTTCCTGAAAGCCTACCAAGGCTATTGTTGAGTATATACTTCTGGGAAGTATAATAAACAAGATAAAGGGGAAAATTAAGAGGATAATGATACTTTATTGGATATGAGTATATAATACTATATAGTATTATAGCAACATCTGCAATTACTCCCTCTTGGGGAATTAATGCCCTGGGAAACTCACCAAATGACTCACCAAATGGTTCACTGATTGATAATTAAGTCAGTGGCACTACTATCATTTGGCCATCTATTACAGGGATCAAGCATTCCAGATCCTAAGCGGGACACAACTTGAACAAGCCTCATGACTTAAGAGGAACACTACTCAGATAAGCCCCATGACCATCATGGCGTACATGGACAGCATGTGGCTTCTCATGATACTATATATTATTCTATATTCATATCCAATAAATTATCATTCTCTTCTTAATTTCCCCCTTTATCATGTTTATTATACTTCCCAGAAGTATATACTCAACAGTATCATGAGATGCCACATGCTATCCATGTATGTCATGCTGGTCATGGGGCTTATCTGAGTAGTGTTCCTCTTAAGTCATGAGGCTTGTTCAAGTTGTGTTCTGCTTAGGATCTAGAATGTTTGGTCCCCATAATAAATGGCCAAATGATAGTAAATTAGTTTTCAAACCTGTTGAGATAAACATATATTAGTCAGTTTAGAACACATGAACTCAGTCTGTTTAAAAATCAAAGTAGATCCAAATCTATTGTAATCTAATATAAATTCCTTAATTTTTTTTTATACTGAGTTCATGCTTTCTAAAATGACTAATATACATTTATCTCAACAGGTTTGAAAACTAATATAGTGCCACCAACATAATTATCAATCAATGAGCCATTTGGTGAATCATTTGGTGAGTTGCTTGGGATATTAATTCCCTGAGAGGGAGTAATAAAAGATGTTGTGACTTCTCCCCCTGGGGTGCTGAGTGGAACCTTGGGAATTTTCTTGAGAGTGTCAGTGATGCAGGCTTGGTATTGATCCAGTTTGGCGCTGGGTACAAGGAGTTGGGAGTTACACTGTGTTGTTCTTGCTTTTTATAGGCAAAGGCAGTCATGGTTCATGCGCTTGAGTTCTGTTCAAGCACCAATACCTTTGATTAAGTAGGTATTGTTGGGTTTAACTTCCATGACAATGCCTGGTCCTCTCAACCTTGGGTTCAGTTTGTGTTGATTGTGGTTGACTACCCAAATCTCATCTCTGACTTGGAATCTCTCTTGCTGTAGCAGGATTGACTCTCTCTCAAACCCTTTCTTTTACATGTCTTCCTGGTCTTTTCTGGCACACTGTAGTTGGGGTTACTTTTGTCTGGTACCTTCTTAGGTAGAGGTAAGTGTAGACCTGCGGTAGTGCTAACAAGGGCAGGCTTGTGCCCGTAGACAAGTTTGTATGGGTTTTTGCCTGTATTGCGGTTGACTCAGGTTCTGCACACCATGAGTTCTATTGGTAACATTTTGACCCAAGATTTTGGATTGTTGGCAGATAACTTACTTATGGCTTCTACTAGTGAGCCGTTTAGTTCTACTCTTTCATTGGCTTGTGGGTGATAGGGACTGGCTATAGTGTGTTTTATTCCATTCTTGGCAAGGTAAATATTGGTGTCAATGGCTTTAAGTTTGGTTCCTCCATCTGTGATCAGGAGGTCAGGTTTCCTGAACTTAGCTATGATCTCTTTGCCAATAAATCTTCTCACATCATTGCTTTTGTGTTCTTTTGTAGCTTGGGCTACAGGACACCTGGTAGCATAGTTGATGGCTGTTATGATGTAATTTTTGCCTTTGTTATTGCAAGGCATTGGTCTCATAATATCCAGTGACCACACCTTGAAAGGTTGCTTAATTGATACTGGTAGTAGTGATTTGGGGGAGCCTTGAATTGGGCATACTTTTCAAAGACTTTGCATTGCTCCAGTACCTCTTTGATATCATCTAGCATGTTGGGCCACCAGTAGTGCATCTTGAGGTACTCATATAGGTTGTGGCTACAGACGTGTCCCAGATCTCTGTGGTATCTGAGGATAGTGTCAATCTTCTGTTTTGATAGGACATAGGTGTCAGGCAACCATCCTGATCTGCCAACTTGCTAGCATTTGGGAACTTGCGGGTTGCGGACTGAGTGGGCAGGGCCCACCAAAGGATTGGCAATAACTTAATTAGGTAGGACATTGACTTGCCCACCCACAACCACGGACTGGCGGCAGGGACAATAGTATCTATTACTCCCGTGAGAGTAATATATACAATTCCAAAAAGCTTATTGGTGTGATCCAGCGGGAGCTTGGTGGCAGAGGCAGGCATTGGTTTGGGGGCAACAGGTGGTTCCATGTCTAATTGGTAGGCAGGAAGGAAGTTGTATTTATCTCTGAACAGGCGGGGCTTGGTAACGTACCAAGGGGCTTCTCGGTTGTATCTGGTTAACTCTGTAGTTCTGGCCAAGGTATCCCGGGCTAGTATGTTGTTGGCAGTGTAGTCCTTGTAATCAGGCTTTAAGGGGTACTATGTGAAATAGAAAGGACCAAAGAGGGCACCTGGCAGGCGGTGCGTAGCTGGAGGTCTGGCAGGAGGGTCAGATAATCTTTAGTTAACTGGCAGATGACAAGAATAAAATACGGCAATAATTGGGGCAACCAATATCTCATAACCTTTATTTAATAATGACAATGGGGATTGATCTTGGCCTGGCAGGTATTTATACCACACTTCCAGGTTTCACTTCCTGGTTGGGTTTTCTGGGCTCTGGCAGGTTGGCATTGGGGGTCTTATATGGCAGTGTGGCGCTCGGCACTGGCAGGTTGCCACTGGCTGCTTTGGGATGAGAAGACTTCAAATCCTTCTGTTTGTTGATTTGGGTATTGGATGCCTCTTCAGGTTTAGTTCCTCTTCCTGGGCTTTGGGGGAGTTTGGAATGACTCATTGGGAAACTTGTGCATTTTGCCAAGAAAACTGCCGGTGTCAGGCGTTGGCACCTCAGGAAAATTCCTGGCATCTTGCACTGGCGGTTTTCTTGCAGAATCCTGTGTGAAAGCTAAAGGTTTGGGTCCTGGCAGGCTGACAACAACTTTATCAATTGGTAGTAGGTTATCTGTCAGGGATTCTGTTGTGAATGCCGCTATTCACCATGTTTTGATTTTGCCTTTGGTGGGCTATTTTGAGGACAAATTGCTCGCTTTTGCTTTTGCCTCTCAAAATGAGTTGATGAATGAATCAGGAAATACAATTGTTTAGTTTCTTGACTCTGCGCAACTCACTTGCCCCACTAATGCTGGTGGCAAGTGATCCTACTGTACTGGTAGTGTTTTGTGGTATTCCTAACCACTATATATTCCATTTCACATTCACCAATAAAAATTAAGTTCTATTCACATTTTTTTCTTTGTGTCTTCTGTACTTCTGCGCCTCTCTCTAGCCACAACTAGTAGAGATTATTCTTCCAGGGCTGCAAGGTAAACACATTTGCCTTCCCTGTCATCTAACTGAGACTTAGTACAAATCCAATCCTAAGGTTAGGATTTCCCGTTGTGTGTCTGTGCCGCGCCTCAAAACACAACAGATCCAGTCTTGGGTGGCCAGCCCGTTGTTTTCAGGGGTCACTTGGGCCAGGTTTTTTGCAGGCAATGCCCACCACCAGAGAGGAGCTAACTTTAAAAGGTAGGAGGCGGACTTCCCCACCCAGGACCACGGGCCGGCGGCCAGGATTATAGTGTCAATTGCCCCTATGAAGGTGATGTACACAATCCCAAACAGCTTGCAAGAATGGTCGGTTGGGAGGTTGGGTGAGGAAGTGGGCATAGGTTTGGGGTCACAGGCAGTTCCATGGACAGGTTGTAAGCAGGGAGATAGTTGAATTTCCCTCTGAAAAACTTGGGTGTTGAAAATATCCATGGGCCTTGTTGGTTGTATCTAATTGCGGATTGTATACAGGCCAGGGGATTGAGTTCAATTATCTTTTCTGGGGTGTATTCCTTGTATTCAGACTTCAGAGGGTAGTTGGTAAAATGAACGGGTCCAAAGGGTACACCAGGAGGACAAAAAACAGCAGGTGGTGGGGCAGGCGGGCCAGGAGATCTTGAACTGAATTGTAGATAGCAAATTCAAAGTAAGGAAATAGCTGTATGAGCCAAAGTAACATAACCTTTATTCAAAAATGGCAATAAGTTTGGAGCGCGGGGTCTTTGGGTCTATATAGTACCCCACCTCCAAACTTAACATTTTCCATGGGGGGGTTCATCAGGGCATTGGGAAAGGAAGGGCCAGGGGAACTGGGTGCTTGGGTCCAAAGGCAGCAAAATGGCACTTGTCCCGGGAGCTCTTTCATTGGTCAAGAATCTTGATTTGGCTACCTGATTATATTGCTTTAGTGTTGTGGTCATGGGACCGGGCTGCAAGCCTGTGCCTCTTTCCTGGGTTGGCTTCTGATTGATTGCTGGTGTAGACTTCAAGTTTATGAAGCTAATAGTTACTAAACCAGTACCTCCATTAGGCGCTGCAATTAGTCCTCCATTTGGTGCGGTAATTTCTTTGGTTTAGCTCTTTTTACTGCATGGGTTGACATCCTTGGTATCAGCTTGTGGGGGCTCAATCCCAGAAAAATGTGGGCGGGCGGTCCTGCGGTCCACAGGCCTGGCAGCCCAAAGGAATCCAGGGTCAGGGTTTGATTCCTGTTCCCGGGCCTGGGTTTCCAGAGGGGAAGAATTGTCAATCCTGACATTATCAGGTTCCCGGCCTATGGGTCTGGTGATCTTCAAAGGATTTTATCCAGGGTTCAACTCTGGTTCCGTATTTCAGGATTCAGGAGCGTCCAAATTGTCATTCCTGACAGTAGGGTACAGTATCACCACTTGGAAGTATTTGGTGTAGGGTGCCATACAAGTTTTGAACAGATGTTTGTTCTTGAGGACTTTCTCTTGGATGTCCATTGGTGTACCAGGTGGGAACCCTTCTTGGAGATTCCCCATAATTAACATGGTCCAATCAGGGTCTCCCTCAGTGCATAGGATATGTTTACAGTATAGCCTTGATAGGGTGTCTGCAGTAAGCATTTCTTTACCTGGTTTGTATTCAATTATCATGGGGTACCTTTGTATAAGGCTCATCCATTCAGCTTGTTGTCTAGATAGGTGTTGTTGGGTTTTTAAGAATATCAATGTCTTATGGTCAGTTAGCACTTTGAACATTTGTGCACCTTCTAGGTAGCATTTCTACTTAATGAGGGCAACTTCCAGAATTAACTCATACAGAATGGAACATCCTCCATGTCAACAATTTCAAAAATTGTTTTTGCTTTATCCTTTATAATTTTCTTTAAAAGCTCAAAATAAAAATCAAACATTGCTTCTATTATCAGTGTCAATTATTTAATCAAGAAAAAAATAATCTTTAATATTGAAAATAAGAAAAATATTTTTGAGAATTGTCGACATGGAGGATGTTTCATTCTGTATGAGTTAATTCTGGAGGTTGCCTTCATGAGGCAGTGCATGATAGCTACAAGTTCCTTGTTGTGTATTGGATATCTTTGTTTGCTGTTGGACAACTTTCTTGATTCATATGCTACAGGGAGGAAGTCCTTTTCTGCAGCTTGGATACAGAGTACACCTCCAATTGCATAGTTGGAAGCATCAGTTTCCAGTTTGTATACTCCTTTGCGCTTGGAAATTGTAGGATAGGGACAGTAACCATGCGTTTCTTGAGTTGCCGGAAATGTTGATCTCTTAGTGGTGTCCATACAAACTTGGTTGTTTTTCCTGTGATTGCAGATAACGGGGCAGTTAAGGCACCCCAGTCAGGGATAAACCTTCTGGCATAAGCCACCATACCAAGGAATGTTCAGAGCTTGCTCTTGTTTCTTGGCGCAGGCATGTTGATTATGGCACAGATCTTTTCTGGGTCAGGTTTGATCCCATCCTTGCTGATAATGTGGCCAAGGAATGGGAGTTCAGATGAGAAAAGTTGCATTTGGAAGGTTTGGCAATGAGTTGATTTTCTTTGAGGGTTTGGAGGACCATGCAAACTTCCTTCCAGTATTGTGTTACATTTGGACTGTAGATAATAATGTCATCAAGGTAGACAATAGCCCTCTTCCCAATGTGTCCCTTGCAGACTTTGTTCATGAAGGTCATAAAGTTACTGGGGGGATCTGTCATACCAAAGTTAAGGACAACACATTCAAACAAGCCATATTTAGTTCTGAACACAGTTTTATGTATGTCCTCTGATTTTACACAAATTTGGTTATATATTGCTGTCAAGTCTATTTTTGTGAAGACTTGGGACCCCCCAGGGAGTCAAAAAGGACATTGATCAGGGGCAGGGGATACATGTTCTTAATTATGACCTCATTGAGCGCTCTGTAGTTGTGACTAGGCAGAGTCTATCATCATTTTTGCTACAAAGAAGACAGCGGCATCAAAAGGTGATTTTGAGGGTTGAATGAGGCCTTTCTCAAGGGCTTTGTCAAGTTAAGCCTTTAGGGTGTTGTCTTCTTGTGGTGTTAGGCAATATATGGGTTGTGCCTTTGATACACTTCCTGTCATGACCCGCCATGACATAGTGGCTTTGGAAAATCACGTTTTAAAAGCTTGGATTGATAAAGCTACTTCTTGCCGTCAGAAAGCTACCTTGATGATCTTCCCAGGTACCCTAGATCAAAAGTTATGGCAATTTAAAGAGCCGAGTTCAAAAACCCTGTCAGCATGTCCCAAAATGGTTGCGAGATTGGATTTCAAATCAAGACAAGCAGCAATTAGTAAGCGGGAAAATCCAACCATATCTCAACTTCCAGTGATCAGTTTTGGACGTTCTTACGCTCAAATGAAAGTCCCAGATGAGGAGAATCCATCCAAAGTATTTGTAAATGACCAACTGAGGCAAACCGCAAAGTTCAAATCTGGCCAAAAGAATATGACTAGAATTAGTCAGCTGATGTTTCAAACTTTTAGCATGACCCTCCAGATAGAGAGACAAGGACCTTCAGGAAGAATCTGGAAGAATCTCAAAGACTAATGTAAATGATATAAAAAGAACCTAGTTCCCCTTTTCCCCATTGTGATCATTCTTGGTCTGAATAATAAATAAAGGACTTCTCTTAGACTATAGTTTAAATGGATCAGAGTTGGGAGACCTTGGGCCCTATCACTTCCTTTGAGTTCAATTTTATTTTGTATGTCTTGATTGGGAGGTAACCCTGGTAAAGTTTCTTGGAAGACAGAAGGGAATTCAATGGTCAGCTGTGCTCTAATTGGGTCTCGCTCATGTCTGGTTTCCGTAATTTTTAAATGGATAACCTCATACATGCAGGAGTTCCAACTGATTTTGCTGGGGTACATTTTCTCTTCGGTCTCCATGATTTTTACAAACATGTGGTCCTTCATAAGTGTGTCAAGATGAGTTGGGTAAACATGGTGGTTCACCTTGCCTCGTTGTATGGTGAGGGTAGTGCTGTCCCAGTCAATGCAAGGTTTGGTCTTGCTCATCCAATCAAGGCCAAGTATAACATCATATTTGGGGATTGGTATAATAGGGCCACTGAGTGTAGTCTGTACGTCTCCAATTTGGGTGCAGAAAGGTTTTGTCTCTCTGTTGACTGGTGTGCTTCTGTTATCTGCCATGATAACTCTCTTGATGTTGCTTTGGACTGTGGGTAGTTTAATGAGGTTGGCAAATTTCTCGTCAACAAGGGATTGATCTGCTCCAGTGTCAAATAATGTTGTGCCCTGATATCTGCAAAAGCAGAAAGGATAAATGAAGAGTTTATTTCCAGTTTGGGCGGCAAACAGTAGAGGATTGCTGGAGGGTACTTGGATCATGGTGATTGAATCCATGTCCTGGTCCCTGTACAAGTCTTATAGATTGGGGAGGGTGGCTTGCCTAAGCACTCCCCTGGGCTTTTCCCTCCCTGTTAGTGTATTCAGTGCTTACTTGATTAGCTTGAGCAGTGCAATTCACGCTTCAAGGATGGGAGTTATTGCTTCAATTATTCTTCTTGTTAGGGTGAGGGTCTGTTTTTGCTGTGGGACTCTCCTTTCATTTTTTTGTTGTGTGTAGGCCGTCAGATTTCTGAGTGGTGTGTTTTCCTTCCAAGAATACATCTTCTAGATTCTTGTACCGGTTCATGTCAAACTGACGTCTAATGTGTGTGGGAAGGCCATTGTAGAAGTCTAATTGTGGCCTGGTGTTGTCAAAGTTAATGGTGCTGGGGGCTCAGCACGTAATTCTTCATATGCTGCAATGTACTCCTCAATTTTTCCTGTCATCTTGAAGGTTCTGAGTTCTTTCATGATCACCACGTTGGAGTCCTTTGTGGCAAACTTTTTGAGGAAGGCAGATTTAAACATATCCCAGTTTTCATTTTTATCAGGGTGTTGTTTGAGCCATTTGCTTACAGAGCATGAGGCGGTCCCCATGACACAAAGGGCGATCTCACTGGCCCAGAGTCTGCGGGGTAGCCCACTTGTGTAAACTTGCTTTGTGTGCTGTTAATCCAGAGATTGGCATTTTCCTGGCGCAATCCTGTGAACGTCTCAATTTCTGCTGAGCGTAGGCGTTGGAATACAATACTGGGTATTTCAGGCTGCTGCAGGTCTGTAGCAGTTGGAGGCGGGTTCAGGAGTTTACAGGCTTTGAGAAAATTGTACTGTTTGATGGGGACAAGGATGTTGTCAAAGATGACAAAGCCTGCAGGGACGTCTCGTCCTTCTTAATAATCTCTCCAGCCTGCAGGGAGGACCATTTGTTGAATCCTTTCCTTAGGATGAATTCTTCCTTTGAGTTGGGTAGGTATGGATAACCTACCTGTGCTACCACTGTCAAGTATATACTTCTGGTAAGTATAATAAACGAGATAAAGAGGAAAATTAAGAAGAGAATGATACTTTATTGGATATGAGTATAAAATAATATATAGTATCATGAGAAGCTACATGCTGTCCATGTACGCTATGCTGGTCATGGGGCTTATCTGATAGTGTTTCTCTTAAGTCACAAGGCTTGTTCAAGTTGTGTTCTGCTTAGGATCTGGAATGTTTGATCCCCGTAATAGATGGCCAAATGATAGTAGTGCCCTCAACTTAATTATCAATTGATAAACCATTTGGTGAATCATTCGGTGAGTTGCTCAGGGCATTAATTCCCTGAGAGGGAGTAATTGAAGATGTTGCAACACTATAAATACCTAGCTCCTACTTAAGCAATAGACTTATCATTTCTCTCTCTACACATATTTCAATTAAGTGTGATTCTCATAAACTGTAAGGAATTTATTCTCAGTTTATAAGCTTTTATACTGTTGTCAAATCCCAGTTAGTAGATTCTGCTCCTAGGTCCCAGCCATTGTTTTGATATTTATAAGCAATAGTAGCTGTTATTTCTTCAGAGTGCTAACATCATATTTTCTTTGAAGAGCTAGCACAATCTTTTTATTGTAGTCATCTTTATCTTGTGGACCCTCCCCAAGATCCTGACACCCAGGACCATTAATCTAAACCCTCCTGGTACCAGAATGATGTGACCTTTCAGGATCAATGAAGGAATACCTTGGTGTGAAGAAATGGGTATACATTGATTTTTCTCAGTTCAGTTGTAAAAGTTCAATTTTAAAGATGATTGGGAATAGCTTAAGGTACCCCTGTTGGGGCTGTAAGCTTGTGAAGGCTATGAATATGTTATTAATACAGAAGCTTTAAGATCTGTTAGGATAAATGAAATCAAGCCAACCTAAAGCAAAATAATCTCAGCTGAGAATTAAATTGACTTGGCTTAAAATGAAATAGAAAAGAAGCCAAATCTATTGTAATTTAATATGAATCTCTTGTTTTTAAATTTTGCTTTAAGATGAGTTGATTTTGCTCTCGGCTGTGATGATTTTGCTTCAGGTTGACTTGATTTTGTTTGTCTTGACAGGTTAAAAGCTACTCTATCCGTTTTTGAAGTTAATCCTACAGGGTACAGTAATTTTCAAAGCTGTGGCACCAAGCAAAATCAACTCAGGTGCAAATGAAATTAAAAATGAGATATTTATATTGGTTAACAATAGATAGAGTTCACTTCTATTTCGCTTGCATCTGAGTTGATTTTACTTACAGATGATTTGATTTTGCTTAGCATAATAGCTTTGAAAACTACTGTATATTTCTGAGGTGGCTTGATATTTCACCAAGTGTAACGAAAATCTACAACTGCCCATTGTAGTTCTTTTGAAGAGCTGGAGTTTAGAATGTTTGGCCTGATAAAGGCGGTAAGATTTATGTTTACTAGCTGGATATTGCTTATCTTCCTAAGCTTTTCCTAGCATATCTGATGGTTTGATATTGGAGATATCTCATGTTGATCTCAAGGGTTTTGATAATAGCTATACGCAGTATTTGAAACTCTTCCTTGATTTGTTTACTTCCTGGAATTAAACTCTGGGGATCATTTTCACGAGTGAACGACTAAAGATACTGTAACGAATGGGATTCGATATAGCAAGACTGGGGTATAAACCAATCAATTTATATTCACACAAGGTAGGTTCGACTATAATTTTGTATTATAAAGTGTACATGCACATATGCTTGATCGCTCCTCAGTTGCAATTTGCAGTTGGATTAATGGGCGGTGCAAGTATGGAAAATTCTATTGCACCACATACCCGACTTTTTACGAGCATTGCCCAAAGGCAGCTCTAGCATGAATGGGTCGAGGATAAAAGCAGTTGGATAGAGGGCTGGACGGCATGAAGTTTATAACGTGTTTGTTGATAGGATGTAGTGTAGGGTTGGAGTTCCAGAAGCTGGTGGCGCTTGGGGATAGCATATCGGATACTGGCCTTGTGTTTGCCAAATCTGAGGGGAAAGTACCCCCAAAACCAGCATACTGGAAAGGCCGCTTCTCAAATGGACATACTTGGATTGAATACATTGCTAAGCAGTTTCATGCCGAGCTTGAATCATCCGCCCACGGCCAGGCCACAACGGACAGCACCGTCTACAAAATCAAGTCTCCGCTTAATATTCCTGGGTGTGTCCAACAGGCGCAGGAGCTTAAAAGTTCCAATAACCCACACAAGGTGCTACTCACGTTTGCCTTTTTCGGCAATGATTTCCTTGTCCCAGGGGCCACTAAAGAGAAGTACTTTGAGAACCTGGAGAAATGCCTCAACCTAGTCCTCAGCAAGAACGTCTCCTCTCACATCCTCATCCCAACCCGATTTGCCCCCGAAGCCTTCCCCTACTTTGCCAACGCACCTGCTGAAATCCAGACCATCAACACCGAAGCAGCCCAATACGTTGCTGATTCCTGGAGTAGAAAGCTTCCACAGCTCCGCAAGAAACATCCCTGCATTGAATTCTATGAGTTTGATTTCAAGGCAACTATTGCTGGCGTCATAAAGAACGGGATTAATGACAAAAAGGCTCCACTCAAGCTCAACTCCACTGCCTCCTGCCTCACAAGTACCCCATTTGAGCCCAACAGAGGAAAAGTTTGTGAAAATCCCGATCAATTCATGTTCTATGATCCTGTCCACCCTTCCGCACGTGTGCATAGAGCCATTGCCGAAGGGGCCTATGACACTCTAAACCAGCACCATCCCTCGCAGTGCAACAGCCCAGCTTCATACCGCTCACAGCAGCCAAGCTCCAGGATGGAACATGTCCGTCAAAAGATCAAAGATATTCTAGGAATCACATTCTAATCTCTACTCCATTAACTAAATCCATACACTGCTGTCAGATTAAAAGCAGCTCTCGCCATTATTTCCACTAAAGTTACAACAATAAACCCATCGTTCCCAACCTACTCGTTAGTCCCCAGGCCACTTCTTTAGAAGTATCCTATAGATTGATAAAACTGCATTTCAATTACTTCTAACGTGACCCCTTAGAAAATATCATCCAAACACAACCCCATCTTCCCTGCCAAGAGAAATTATTGGCTGGTTAATCAGCATACGATCCACAAAGTTTTGAAACCCTTTATCCCGAATGGTTAATTCTAACTCTCATAACTGCTTGCCCTATAGTTATTCGTTATTAAATATCTTTAAGACTCGCACCTCAAAGGTAACCTTTTAAATCGTCTATTTATTCGATTAAAGCGTCAATGTCATGGGACATCTTTACGATCGACATCGGCCTGTGACGACATGCCCATTTGGGTGACGACAGATGCCATATGCAGCTTATAAGATATTGTTTATATAGGAAACATAGAATACACCAATTTCCCCAAGTCCTCCTCACCATTACTCGACTTGAACCTGTGAAGGCAGGGCATTTTAAACCTCAATCAAACAGATCTGGTTATAAGAAACATCACAAGAGCTTTGGGGAGGGAAGATAATAGGTTCACAGGATTACATATGCACAGGAGCAATAGATCTCACTATCACTGCTGCTGGTAGACGTGATAGATGAGCAATGTACACCTACCTATCTCTGAGCTTTTTTTTTACAGTGATTTTCAACCCTGTTGCAATAAACAAAGGATCTCAGTCTAAAAGCCAAAACAACTCTGTCTAAAAGCGAAATCAAACCAAATCCAGATCTACCGTAGTTCAATATAAACTCCTTGATTTTCAGTTCCGGTTTTAGACTGAGACATTTTGCTTATCGCAACCAGGTTGAAAATTACTGTACAACACAAGGAGCAGTCAAGCATTCCCCAATCAACATGACACATCCCATAAACTTTCCCCTTGGCCCACTCAATTGCTGCATGAAGCAGTTGCCCACCCACCCCACCGGCCTATCTTTATAGATCAAATTAGGGGTGCAGCAGGCTACCCCCAGACAAAACCCAGAATTCACCCAGAATTCTGCTGCAACTGAACCAATAATAGTTCAGTGTTTAGATTGGGGAACACAGCAGTCCAAATAGAAAGGGCAAGGATAGGAATAAGGTACCATTTATTGGCAATATCATAATTGATATACCATAGTGAGAAGCCACAAGTTTACCAGAAGGTGGCACGGTGGCAGGTTCAACATAAGATTCAAGCTGAGAATAACTTGAGAGAAGGGATCAGCATGTCAAATTGGCAACACTCCTAATTAGGAGATAGTGCCCACAATTCAACATTGCGCTCAGATCAATCCATGCTGTTTGTCACAGCATGAGGCAGCTCATCAAAAGCCCCTGTGTATCACAAAATACATTGACAGGTGAGAGGTTGATCTGGGTTGCAACAAGAGGGGCTGCTTCAGAGCAGGTTAGCTGTAATACATACATGGACCTAGTTAGCTGTGGTATCTCATATGATGGGCTTGGCTTGATTGGTATTTTAGGTATCTTTTCTCCCATCATGTTGGGAGACCCTAAGGATACCAGACTACTGATAGACCAGGACTGTGGGGGTTGGACCACTGGCTTGAGTAGCTATACCACACAAAGGATTCCTCACAAACATTTGTGAGCCGAGGCCTTGATGCTGTTACAGTAGAAAACCAGATGGAAGAAATAGTACATCCCTGTAAGACCCAAAACCAGCAAAGAACCACCACCAAACCCTTAAGAGAAATTGACAATTTAAATGCCATAATTGATAAAAAAATGATGGGTCAAAGCTGGGGTTGCCCAAATAGCCCTCAAAAATCTGGACTTGCCTTATTTTTCCCCAAATAATTATGCCAAGAAAATTACGTGTTATACCCTATTTGGGGATGGCAGTGCTTGACCCGATGGTCGTGGGATTTTTTGAATTATGACGTCATTGACTCAAATTCCAACACAGGACCTCCAACTGCTGAAAATGTTCTTGCCAGCCAATCAGATGCCGCCAAACCCCCTCCTACCCCATCCTGAACTCCCTTAAGTCTTCCCCACTCCCCTCTAGAAACTTGTTTCTAGATATCTTACTCACCTTTGGAATAAAAAAGAAAGCTAACCTCATGTTTGTGTATTTGGGCCTTCTGGCCCCCATCTTTGACAACTTTTTCTGGGGCAATGGTTCAGTTGGCTTCAGACTCCTTGGCTGTCTCTTGGCTGGCCTTTTACGTCACCTTGACTTCTTGTTACTATTCTAATTTACCACTGCAGATGATCTTCATGGCTTTGATTTTAACCTCTGCTCTATGCTCCACAGGTTGCGGTTCCAAAAATGATCAAGCCCTCCTCTCAATTTGGCTTACTGTTGCTCAAACAATCAACTCTGCGTTCATTATATCCACATAATTTTTCTTTGACCAGTGCAGCTCGTCATCTTGCTTTAACAGATGCACTATCCAAAGGGCTCTTCTATCTTTGAGCCACCCTTTCCTCAACCAGGTCAATTGGGCTTGGCGGCTGCCTTGGGTGGATCAAGTCACATCTTTCCCTTCTGGCTCAGAATCTTGCCAGGAGGTTCATCCTAAATTGTTGATATTGACATCAGGCTACCAGTATTGTTGAGTGGTTCTGCTGGCCATAAGAATTGAGCTGGCTGGCAGGCTGGTGGGCAGGGCCCACTAAAGGATTAGAGCTAACTTGACTACATAGAAGAGCCTGTGCTCTAGCCAAGATCCTGTGCCATTTGCTAGTAACATAAGATTCATCACCCTTATAAGAATGATGTGCAAGATATCAAACAATAAACTGGTGAAGAAGACTGCAGTGATGTTGCAGGTGGGGATATGGCTTGGTTTGGGGGTGAAAGAAGGGGCATAACCCCAGCTTTGCAGGTGCTTTTGATTAGATGGGGGCATGGTCCAGCACGGACTGCATAATGCAGAATGGAAGGGGGTTTATTTCATCCTGAAGTGTTTAGCTCCCCAAGTTTGGATCCAGGTTGATTAGTGAGCCCCCTGTGCCTCTACCAGCGGTATTCTGCATTGGCATCCCTGCTGATGATGCATAGATTGATTCCCCTTTGTATTCAAAAGAGATCTTCTTCCTAAACAGATCCAAGCTTATCCTTATTCTGCCTTTGTACCTTTAAGCGTCAAGCAATCCCTTCCTGCTGTTCAGGGAGACCTATATTTACATCATCCTATCATAAGAAAAATGGTAATAAACTTTATCTTGTTGCAACGCCTGGGTTGCTAACTCCTGTTTAGCTTGAACTTCAAGCCTTTTGTTACAAAGTCTTCCTGCCAAGTTCTCTTCTATTTCAGTAAACTAGAGCACAACTTGATAAGGAGGATCCATGGAGACTCAACAGATGGGCAGATAGTTATGCTTGTTATTAAACAACTTGGGATGAACAGTATAATAGACTTATTCTCTGTTAATTCTGGTGAGGTTTCTGGTTTGGACCAGGAGTTGGATAGCAAGAAATTTTCAAGAGAGAACTCTTGGTAGTCTGGGGTTGGTGGGGACTCTCTGAAACATACTGGGCCAAAGAAAGAACCTGGGGCAGTGAAATTTGGGCTGTGGAGCAGTTGGCGTGTTGTCTGGTTGATTAGGATGGGCAGCTAAGCCAGTGAGGGCAGGGTTTAGATGGCAGAAAGCAAGAATAAAGTAGGGAAATTTTGGATGGATTAATGGTTAATAACACTTTTAATTAAAGATGACAATAAAGCCGGTTGTGGGGTTTGTGTGCACATATACCCCATCCACCATGCTTCAGTTTTGGAAATCAGGCATTAAGGGGTCAATTAGGCTTACAGTAGTCTTATAATCTGTTGAGATAAAAAAATTATTGGTCTGAAAATGAGATTGAGAATCAAGGAATTTAGATTAGATTACAATATATTTGAATCCACTTTAATTTTGCTTTCAGACTGAGGTAATTTCTTTTATCTCAACAGGTTATAAAACTACTGTACTGGCGGTAACTTGAGATGGCAGACTGGCACTGGAGTGGGGGGGCCATTCATAAACAGGCTCAAGGGGATAGTCATCAAGCTGCTTCAGTTCTTCAATGTTATTCTTGAGGTTAGGCTGGTCAGCAGGATGTAGCTTAGTGGCAGACAGGCAGTGGTATTATAAGCTGTTCCTACTGACAACCCTCCTAGGGGATTTTCTGAGGAGCTAATCTGGGAAGCGGTTATCTCAGTATAGGTTCTATGGTCACATGTAGGGATGCTTTGGCTCAGCCCCAGCTGGATTTTAGATCAAGGCTGCTACAGCTAAATCAGATTTAATTAATATTTAATCAATTTAAATAAATATTTGATAAGAGTGGCCAGGAGCTAGTGTTGCAACTGAACCAATGATAGTTCATTATTTGATCAGGGAAGACAACAGTCCAATGGAAAGGACAAGAAAGGATAGAATAAGATGAGTTTATTGTAAAATATTGTGATTAATATACTATATAGGCAAAGCCAAAAGGCCACAGGGGGTGGCATAGTGGCAGGTTCCATGTAAGGTTCAAAGCTGAGGAATAACTTTCACAGGGATCAGCAAAGTCAAATTGGCAGCGCTCCTAATTAGGAGATAGTGCCCACAATTTGACATTACCATCAGATTGATCCATGTTGTTAGATACATCAAGGGATAACTCATCAAGCGCCCCCTGTGTATCGTAAGATAGATTAGCAGGCAAGTCTGGAAACTTGGTTGCAACACTAGGCATGTCTAGATTGAGGCCTTCTTGACCATTATAATACTGCTTTCACATGCTTGTGGTGCAATAGCGTTATCAGTTAATCTATGAATTAAATAGATTAGATAATGCTATCAGGTGTAATAGTGATTTAGAAATATCAGATAATAGATGCTTGTCCCATCCAACGACAGATATATAGTTAAATTTATATATCAATTGAATGTTTTTTTGCATTTTTAGGCTGGGAATATTTATCACTTATTTAATTCAAAAATCTTATTTAAAAAGGATTTATTAAAAGTTAATTAAATTATATTTGTTTAAACTGAAATGATATATTTCAAGTATAGATAAAAAAGAAATCTAAATAAGCGGAGTAAAACTATTAAATTTAGCAAAGCTAAAATTGTCAGGGCCCAGAAAGCCCTGGACAATCAGCTGGCCTTTCTAGAGGCAAAAACCCCCACAGCTTTGGAACCCCTACCAAGTATCTCTCAGAGCAAGAAAACCCCCTTTTGACTAAAAAATGGCCCAGGATTTGAGAGCCACACAAGCCTTGAATCCCTGGATTTGATTCCATTATCAAAATTGGGCCTCTCAACTATCAGGGAAATGATACATTGGGAGCACAATTGTTTGATTGCGCAATCAGGCGCTTGATTACTTGCGGGATCTATAAATAACTGTGGCACCTTGGCATGCTGCAGTTCAAGAAAGGTTCATGTTTAGCAGTCAATGAGATCTCACCCTCTTGCCCAAGCACATAAATTCCGTTTAAAATTGTAAATCCAACTCCAAACAATGCCATCAGTTCTCTGGTGGCACAAAAGGCCACATAACCTTCAGTAAGTATAAGTAGTGAGGGGGAGAAGTCCTCCTCACTGTTGACATCTTAATAAAGCAAGTTTATGCCTAGAAATTATTATCTTATTGCAGGAATTATCTATTTTTGCTCAAATTTAATTATTCTCTTTGCATCCATTTGTGAATCCACTACTCAATACAAACTTGCATATCCATATTCTCCCAGCTATACTCCTGTTGCCCTTGCCAAACCACCCCACACCCTTGACCTGGGGTATTTCCATCCCCATTGTTGTGAATACCACTATTCACCATGTTTTGATTTCGCCTTCAGTGGGCCATTTCAAAGATGCATCTCTCTCTTTTGCTTTTGCCTCTCAAAATGAGTTGATGACTGAATCAGGAAATACAATTGTTTGGTTTCTTGACTCTGCGCATCTCACTTGCCCCACTAATGCTTGTGGTGTGTGATCCTACTGTCCTGGTAGTGTTTTGTGGTATTCCTAATCACTATATATTCCATTTTTTATTCACCAATAAAAATTAAGTTCTATTCACATTTTTGTCTTTGTGTCTCCAGTACTTCCGTGCCTCTATCTAGCTACAACTAGTAGAGATTATTCTTCCAGGGCCGCAAGGTAATCAGATAGCCTTCCCTGTCATCTGACCAAGACTTAGTACAAATCCAATCCTAAGGTTAGGATTTCCTGTTGTGTGTCTTTGCCGCGCCTCAGAACACAACAAAAATGGTGCTCAGTACAGGGGCTGTAAGCCCCTTGGTTATCCCTTTTGCATCCACGTTTTCAGGTCCTTTGCCTCCGCCTATACAAGAGCCAACTTCACCTGAAATTACTAGTCCTCCTATTGAGGAAGATATTGCCAACCTGCCTATTACCCCTACTGTACTGAACCTTGGGAACGGTCCCCACCTAGTTGCTTACCCCATGGGTACCCCTGACTTAGAACAAGTCATGGCGGTAGCCCTTGGGATAGCCCGTGAAGGAGCCATCCCTTGTCTTCAGCTGCAGTTCAGTCAAGTGGAATACTATTAATTGATTGTGACTTCTCAAATTCCACAATTTCTCCTCTCAGCAGCTGGCTCCACTGAGCACTTACTATTGTCCTTTGTGCAGCCTGCCTTGGCCCACCATCAGATGGTGTTGGGGCTCCACGTCCAAGAAATCTCGTCTCTATAAGCAGCAGTTACTCATCACTGGGACCAGTTTGCCGCATACCAATAGTGTTCATTCCCTGTTTCCTTGGTATCTGACAATCAACACAACTCCGTTACCTCCCAGACCTGTTTGGTTAACTCTGTCAAACGTATGTGCACATCCATCCCCAAGTATGTGAGACAGCATCTACACAAGTTTCACCAGCTAGAACAACCCTGGTGTTGCAGATCCTGAATGGATTAGATATAAAGTTGTCCATCTAGGGATTAAGCAATAGAACAATCACGCAATTGCGCTATTGCATCCTGATTCTACTTGTCACAGACGGGGGCCGTCATGTACCAAGGCATTGAAGGAGGGCTTAACCCATCCAGATAACGGGTAACAAGGGCCCAGTAGAGGAATGGAGCTGATCAGGTTAGGTAAAGCAATCCAGCAGCTATAGGGCAGTAGGAACCAAGGTTGGAAATGACGACTTCGGCCAGACTGAGGATGGTCAGGATGACCATCCCAGCTCTACTGTGGTTGTAGGGCTGAGGGATGGGGGGAGTAGGAGCGTCATAGGGAATGCCAGCCATTCCAGGATCTGGACCTGGCTGGTAGTCCATGGATATAGGTCTAGGGTGGTACTCTAGTCTTTGGGTTTGACTTCTGCTCAAGTGGTGAATAAATTGAAATCCTAATAAAGCAAACAAAACTTAAAGATTCATTCACTTTATTTGACGTTGTCTGCACTTGATTTAAGTGGGGGAAAGTGGGTTTTATACCATTTGTCTGGTCTACCTTGGAATACATTACTGCTTAATCCTTGGGGGCTTTTTGAGTCCCAACTCTTGGGTACTGGCTTCTGGGAAGTAAGGTGAGGTAGCTTGGGAAGTGAGGATTGGGATCTGAGTGACTTGGGCTGGTCAGGGAAATTCTGCTGGTGGTTGGCAGATAATTGGCTGGTATCATCAACCTGTGGCTTCACTTGGTTGGGGAAAGGAGCTGGAGCACTGCTAATTAATTCTGTATGACTGGATCTATTAACTGGCAATTGGTGTTTATAATTATCTTGGTCACAATCTGCAATGGTATCTGAACCTTGCAGCTTAATTGAGGTGCTGTGTGGAGCTAATTTATTAGCTGCATCATCAGCATTCTCAATTTCTGCAAGGTTATTGAGCAGCACATCTGTGCAGCTGGGTACAGCAACAACATTTGTGGATTTGATTAACCCAGATCTGCTGGTTGAATTTTGCAGCAGATCTGGTTTAGTTCAGCATTGGGTGCACCCAGCCTAATTATAACATTGGGACTGGGTGGCCCAATGCTGTTGGGAGCCGCAAGCTCCCCCGGGCCAGCATTAAAGCTGGCCCCAGGACAGGACCCGGCTTTGGGTTGCTTCAAACTGCCCAAATAGGCCAGGGCAGTTTGAAGCGGCCCTTGCCCGCCCTGGTGGGTGGCTGGGGGTTCAAATCCCCCAGCGGGCTTTCTCGGCCGCCCTCGCTTTTGCTTGGTGGCCGAGTGCGGGGGCTCAAAACCTGTTCCCGGCTTTGGGTTGGCCTTCACACTAC
>QTSX02000174.1:0-181688 GCA_014839935.2 Entomophthora muscae
AGTGTTGCAACTGAACCAATGATAGTTCTGTATTTGATTGGGAAAGAAAACAGTCCAATATAAAGAATAAGAATAAGAATTAGATGATGTTTATCAGTTGTTATTGTGACTAATATACTATATGGGGAATGCTACAAGGCCATAAGGGGGTGGCACAGTGGCAAGTTCCATATAAGGTTTGGGACTGTGGAATAACTTACACAGGGATCAGTGTGCTGGATTGGTAGCGCTCCTAATTAGGAGATAGTGCCCACCATTCAACATTTTCATCGGATTAATTCATGCTGTTAGACACATCATGGGGAAACTCACCAAGTGCCCATTGTGTACTGTTATATATGTTAGCAGGCAAGGATGGAACCTTGGTTGCAACATAAGCATATATTTAGATATGATTAAAAATAACCTTTTTATTTTGATAGATTTAAGATATATAAAGTTCATTTTTTAAGAACTGTTAAAAGTTATAATAAACTTAAGTTTATTTAAAAGAAAAGGTTTTTGAGTTGTTTATTAAAAGTAAGCTAAATAGTGATTTATACTTTAAAAATAGTTTACTGACTAAAACATCATACTTTAAGAGTTATTGAGCATAATTTTATTTCAAATAATAATTCAATAAGTTTACATTCAAAGACACTTAAAGATATTGAATTGGCATTGAAATATAAAGTTGCAGCACAAACTCAAAAGCTGAGATAAAGGGCTTCTAATGATACTAGTTTGAGCAAGATTGAAGTACTATACACCAAGATATAGACAGTTAACCAGAATATAAAAAGGGGTAAATAAACAATGATATCATACTTCAGGGGTGATATTGATAAATTAAGGAGATCAGTTGGGGGTCAGTTAGGGATTTATGCCTGTAGTGCAAAATCTTGGCTAACATGGTATTTAAACAGGTCAACTTTACAGAAATTTGCTTTAACATCCATACATTTACTCTTCTCTGATAACTGGATATCTATTTAAAAGCAAGAACAGTCTAAACCAATCCAAGTAACCCAACCACTATCATTATGGAACCTATCAAGTTTGCACCTCAGATGACACCCTTCTTCTCACTGAGGGCTGCTACTATAGAGAAAGAATCTCTATGCTTAATCAAGCATTCCTTTTTACTGCTGCCAATGATCTTAACAGATTTGTTGAGCATTTCTTATTAAAAACAGAGTTTGGAAAATTACCTTCTTACCTGTCATACAAAATTCCAAGACTGATGATTTCCTTAACAACCTAAAGGGATTTATGTCATAATCCCCTTCCAAGCACCTTACTTCCCTAATAGCATTTTTTACATCAAGCTACACTTTGAAAGAGCTTTGGGATTGTGGGTAAAAAATGACAAAAATGAGTATTTATATTCTAAAAAATAAAGAATGCTAAAAAGTATCATTGAATTCAAAAAATAAAAAAATGATTCAGTAAAGGAAAAAAACATAAAAATAATTTTTAATATATTTTTAAAATTCATTTCCAACCAGCCAATTCACTAAAAATTTTGCCTGGATTGATTTATTAAGAATCACAAAAAGAATTGAGTGAATACTCAACTAAAATAAAATACTCATTATTAAAAACAAAGAAAAGAAATTTATGATGATATGAAAATAAAAACAATATTTCTATTTTGCTTTCCGCTTACTATAAGCTTATTCCCAATAACATAATTAAAAGCAAAAAAACTAACTGATATGTGTAGCATTTGCAACTTAAAAAATCATTAGAAATGAAGAAAAATGATTTAAGTATAAAGAAGTTACCATTGTCAGAATCTATTAAAGAAAATTTGGAATCTATTGAGCTACATGAAAAGTTTTATAGGCATCAAAATAAAGAATATATTAGAGATATAAATAATCTTGATGATAATTCATGTGTTATAGTAATAGACTTTAAATAAAACTTTAAAATAGGTGGGGGTCATATAGAGACAAATAATTTTTTATGAGAAAACACCTATTTTTATTAGGATTTGCAATTGCTTTTAAAGAAAACGAGAAAATTACATGTGAGTATCAAGACTTTTTATCTGAAATTTTATCTCATGACTCTTTGTTTTCAGGTCTGTCATGAATGACAGTTCTCCCAAAATAAGTGGAAAACTCCAATTAGGAAAATTGAACTCAGGACCTGGCTCTGATGGTTGTGAGGACCCTGTGGACCCTCAGACCATCCGCCCATGTTTTTTGTGGCTAGCCAATGAAAGAGCTGGAACAAGATGTGATTTGAGCCTGGTTGATCAGCAAAATTTTCAGGCTTGCTGGGCCACAGATTTTCAAAGTATAGAGGAACGTTATAGGACAGTAATTGATCCAGGCCAGTCTAGATTGCTAGAAGTGCTGAATCAACATGCTGTCACTCCTATATTAATGGATGGGTCATCTGGGGAGGAATTTACTGCTCAGCTTGATAAGTTGAAGTCTCAAGAAAACTTAGTTGATATGTTGGAAGTCTGGGCCGCCAGGCCACATGATCTCTGGGCATCTGGTGACCCTGAAGTGACTTTCAGAGATGCTCTGACCATGGAACCAGGGTTGACCTGGATTAGGGTTTCTGAATGTCATTTGGTCCAGAATGACAGGAACACCAGTGGCAATGATGAGGCCATGAGGATATTATCTTTGGACTGTCAGATGGAAGTCATTCCAGACAAATAAATGACAGGCCAGAGATCCAGGTTGGGGTCAGAGCTCTTGGCTGGAAGAAACTGAGCAACTTAGCAATCAGGTGATGGGCTAGATTCCAAGCTTATCATTTGAAGTTATATTTAAGCTCCATGAAGTCTTGACAATTGTTATTGCCATATAAAATAAAAATAAAATTATGGGACCTTGGTTCTACCAATTTATTCCTTATTTTGTCTTGGTTGTTTTCCATTTTACTGCTTTTCCAACAGAAAATCTTGGGCTGACGGCCTGCATTCCTGAAGAAGCTCCCAAAACTTGGCCCACATTTTATTGTCCTCCTGGTGCTCCCTTTGGTCTACTTCATTTTCCTGGATGTCTGCTTAAACCAGAGTACATGTAGTTTACCGTGAAGAATACCCCCGTGCAGACCACCTGGCCCAGCAGATAATCCCACAAACAGCCTTTCACAAAGATACTCAGTGCAAGCAGCCAGTCCCCAATATCTGTGTGAAGTACAGCTACTTGCCTACCTATCAGACAGATATGAAAGCACCCCCAACACCCAAGCCTGACCGCCTTCAACCCACCCCAGGACTGACTCCTCCCACAGCCAGCTAATATTCAGGCATTGCCTACATTACCTTGGCTGGGTTAGTTGACACTATGGTTCCAGCTGCTGGACCCTGGGCTCTAGTAGGCCAACCAGCATCTTATCTCATCAAGTTAGCATCCCTCCTATGATGGGCTTTACCCTCTACCTAGCAGAGCAAGTTGGCAGCTGAGGCTAAAAGTCCTTTCCCTGAGACACAGTACCCTGACAAGGTCAGTATTTGATAAGTCTGCTTAAAAAAGATAAATTTATGGATATTAAAAAGATAAAACTTTGGACTGATAATGGTAATCATTTCAGATCTTATGAATTCTTATATTATCTTTTTAAAGAGTTAAATATAATTATAAAAGGAAAAATTAAGTTTAACAGATTTGTAGAGTTTCATGGCAAAAGTATTGTTGATGGTCATTTTGGTGTATTATCTAAAATATTTAAACAAAAAGAAACAAGATTTATATAAAAAATATAAATGATCTCAAAATGGTTTTTGAGAGAGAGGAAGAAAGAAAGGGTTTATATGAGTCACTTGTAAATAATTTAGATGTTTCCCAAAAAAATCTTTTTTTGCATTTATGATAGAAAAACTAGGCCTAAAAAAGCTGGCTTGAAGTCAAAGCTTTTTATGTTAACCTTTCATATTTAATGAAATATGGTGAGCTGTATGTTTTACCTATGACATTTAAGGTTGTTAAGGAGTACTCCAAAATAAATTATTGTGTCACAGTTCTGCACAGATGAAAGAGAAACAAAGAAAGCTGATACTACTAAAGGATTAGTAGGACATGTTCATGAAGTTGTAAAAATTACAAAAACTTATATTTCACATAGGATAAATAGTCTTTTAAATACAACAACTTTTTTCTAAAAATAACTAAGAAATTAATTATATGAGCCAAAGATAGGGTAATACAATTATAGCTTAGGGGCTGCTATTACTCTTCCATGCAACTCATATGTTTAATTCTTAGCTTATTAAAATAGAAAAAGGTTTTAGCAAAAAATGCAGATAATAAAAGTAATATTTGTTTTAACTATTTGTATACTTTACACTTTAAAAAAATTCAGCAAACTGAGCATTATATTAATTTTCAAAAAAATGTATAATTATTACTTAAATAATACCAAAGCAGTTAAAAGACTTTAATATTCTTAAGCTGACACCTTGGCTTAACCTAATAAATAATGACCCATATATGATTAATTCCTCTCAGGAAAATCCTTTCTGTCAGGGAACCAACCTTGGGCGGCTGTCCTGTCATTTCTGGGAATGCACAGGCCGCAGGTTTTGCAGGAAGAGCCCACCATAAGATTGGTGCTAACTTAATGAGGTAGGACATTAATTTGACCACCCAGGACTAGGGGCCAGCAGCCAGGATTATAGTGTCTATTACCCCTGTGAGGATGATATACACTATCCCAAAAGCAACTGTCAGCATTTAAACCGTCTACATGTAACATCCTCCATGTTGAAAACCCCCCAAAAAGTTATTTTGTATTTTTATTATATGCTATCAATTTATTACCTTAAATAATTTTTTCTAATGTTAAAAGTTAAATTTTATTTTTATTTTCTGGCTTTAAGTTTTAATTATAAATTGTAAAAATTGAAGCTAAAATAAAATTTGTGTTTGTTGACATGGAGGATGTTCCATGTAGATAGTTTAAATGCTGACAGTTGCCATCCAAAATATCTTGTTGGTGTGATCAGGAGGAAGCTTGAGAGAGTACACAGGCATCTGTTTGGGAGTGATTTTTGGTTCCATGTCTAACTGGTATGTAGACAGGGAGTTGTATTTATCTTTGAATTGACAGGGTTCAGATACATACCAAGGGTCTTGTCTATTTTATCTGGTCAACACCTTTGTTTGGGCCAAGATATCTTGCACTAATATATTCTCAAACATGTAGTATTTTTATTCAGGCTTTAAAGGGTACTCTTATGTGATTGTGACCAAATGGGGCATCTGGAGGATAATAAACTGTGGGCAGCGGGCTGGGAAGATTCAGACTGAGTTGGTAAATAGCTAAGATAAATTATAGTAATGTTTGGTTGAACCAATATCTAATCATATTTATTGTCAGGGAGCCAGCCTGCAGCAGGAACGGGGGAACTTGCAGGCAGACGGCCTGTGGGCTCAGAGGGAAGGGCCCACCACAGGATGGGGGCTAACTTTATAATATAAGATAATCATTTGCCCAGGAGGGCCCAGAGTCTGCTGGCAGGCATCATTGAATCAATAAGGCCAATGAGGGTGATGTATATCATCCCAAATATTTGAGTGGAGGTAGATTCATTGGTTGAAACATATTCCTGAAGGCGTTTGGGCCGCATGGTGAGGGTCAGTGTCATTAGAACTAGATAGGCGGGCAGGTAGTTGTACTTGTTGTGGAACAGCAGGGGAGGTATAGTGACCCAGGTTCCTTCTCTGTCAATGATTTTGGTTCCTCTGGTCCTGGCTTTGAGGTTGTAGAGTAGGATTTCCTCTAAGGTGAAATCTAAATACACCAGATTGGGGGAATATTCTGTGAAATGTACCGGGCTGTAAGGTGCTCCTGGGGGCAATATAACTTGGGTGGTTCATCTGCGGTTTCTTGGGGTTAGCTGGTGAAAGGGGTGGAGCCAGGGAAATTTATCTGTAAATAAAAAGTGCTAATATTAGGTATGTGATGATCTGAGAGAACCAGAGTTTATAACAATTTGTTGCAAAAATGGCAATAGGCAACTTTCTGGCGGCCCCAGAGTATAAGTATGCCCATCTGCTTTGGGAAAACTTTTGCAAAATCCTTTGGGCCAGCTGATAGCATTTACCAGGGTTTAAAAATCCTTGGTTGCATCAGAAGTTATTGGCATTTTATTAGCTGGATTCAGATAGAGATTCTCAATTTTTCTCTTTGATACATCAGATTTTTTATCCTCTGTCAGGCCTTGTTTTTGGGGGTATTTCATGAAATTCCCCATTAGCAGATGACTGGTCAACCACAGGAATATAATCAAGTTGGCACCTTCATTGGCTAGGCTAAGGGGGTTTGTGAAGGGGCAAGGATTGACCATGGGGTGTGCCTCATAGGTTGGTTTCTGAGCTTTCACTAAAGTTGAATCTTTCCTTGACTTAAGCCCAAAAATGCAGGCTGGTGGCCTGCAGGGGGCCAGGGTTTGAATCCCAGGGGTAGGATTTCATTTTGTGAATTGGTAGTAGGTAATTTTCAATTGTGATAATAATTGAAACATTACCTGGACAAGCCTCATGACTACCATGATATACATGTACAGTGCATGGCTTTCTATGATGTTGCAATCTAGATTGCTCCCCTGCCCACTAAAGTATCTTACAATAACCAGGGGGCGTTTGAAGCAACACCCATAACATTACTAACTGTATGAATCAATCTGAGCTTAATGGAAAATTATGGGCAATTTCTCCTAATTAGAAGCAAAGCCAATTTGACACACTGATATCTCACTCAGGGTATTCCCAGCCCAAAACTTTATAACAAACCTGCCACAGTGCCACCCCCTGATAGGTCTGTGGATTCTCAATATATCATATAAACATGCTATTTTCTAAATAAACATTATCTTATTCCTATTCTTGTCCTTTATATTAGACTATTGTCTTTGTCAAGTATATACTTCTGGGAAGTATAATAAACAAGATAAGGAAAAGAATTTGAGAAGAGAATGGTACTTTAAAGGATATAAATATAGAATAATATATAGTATCATGACAAGCCACATACTGTCCATGTATGTCATAGAGGTCATGGGGCTTATCTCAGTAATGATTCTCTTGGGTCACAAGGCTTATTCAATTTGTGTTCCATTTAGGATCTGGATAGGGTGATCCCTGTTATAGATGTTTGACTGATAATGGTGCCATCATTTTACTGGCTGGTTGGTGAACCATTTGGTGAGCTATTTGGTGATCTGCTTGGGGCATTAATTCCCCCAAGAGGAAATAATCAAAGATGTTGCAACATCTACCCCAATCCAAATACTGAACTACTATTGGTTCAGTTTCAACAATGGCACTATAAAATTAATCTATCTTCATATCAAATAAAGTATCATTCTCTTTTAAATTTATTCCTTTTTTTATTTATTATGCCTCTCATAAGTATATACTTGACAGTAAAATATAGAGACAAAACTATGAGCCCAAATCCATAAGTAAAAAGCACATCCATTGCCTCAAGGCTGCAGCCCCTGCCAGACTTCTTACTTCTGATGACCACAACAAATTCTTCCAGGCTGTGGATTACACCAAAGTCACAGGTTCTCCTGTACTTTCTTAATATTAGAATACTTGGGATATCATCCTGGTGGATGATAAAATATCTCAGTCTGTGGTTTTCTGACAAGTGATATACTTTTTAAAATTCTCAAAAATTAAGGCCAAGCTTAAAGTGGTTCAATTTCTGCACTTTGTTTCCAGACTTTTAATTTTAGTTAAGAGTAAAATTATTTAAAATATATTAAACTTTTTGGGGGAAATTATAAAAAGAGTACAGAGACCAAAAAGATGTTGATTTGGAGATTTTAATATGTGTGTTTTCACCATATGCACCTATCCTACCAGAAGTACTGTTGCAACCAAGTTTCCAGACTTGCCTGCCAATGTATCTTAAAATACACAGAGGGCACTTGATGAGTCGCCCCTTGACATATCTAACAACATGGACCATTCTGATGACAATATCAAATGGCAGGTACTTCATCCTAATTAGGAGCACTACCAATTTGACCTGCTGATCTTGAACAAGTTATTCCTTGGCTTCAAACCTTACATGGAACATGTCACCCCCTTGTGGCCTGGTGGCTTTCCCTATATAGTATATTAATCACAGTATTCTTAATAAACAACACCTTGTTATTATCATTCCTGCCCTTTCTATTGGACTGTTGTCTTCATCAAATCAAATACTGAATCCCCATTGGTTCAGTTGCAACAGTGGTAGCAGTGGTATGTTCACGGCCTACCCAAAGAGAAAATCCCTCCAAGAAAGGACAGAGCACGGGTTGTATGGCTACTCCCCATCAAGAGACCTTCCTGCCAATCCCCAAGGGGGACATCCCCAAAGGGTATGTCATTACCAAGATCAACTGGTATTAACAAGCATGTATAATTGACTCCGCCTTGGGCAGCGCAACACAAGTGTCATCCTGCCCCAATTGAACCTTTCTCAATGCATGCTGAATCTACAACTTGAGTCTTTTGTGGGTGGTGTCAAAGGAGCTTATATTGTCAGCTGGCTCCACTCCACCAAGACCCGCCTTTGTATCTGTCAAGTGCCTGAACCCATGTGGGTTGCCACCTCTTCAGGCCGCCTTACGGGGCCTGCTGCCGTGTGGTTCACCAACTGGGCAAGCCAAGAAATATATGTCACTTGGGTGTTGTTCAGGGACGCCACAAAGTCCTGCTACAGTGAAACCTTTTCACCCATTGTGGTAGGAACTCCCATCCTGGCCATTAAACAGACTGGGTCTGTCCTTGAATATCTTACTGCCTGGAAACAAGCTCTGGCTGTTGCCCCAGAAGCTGTGACCAATGGGAATACCATGCTCCTTACCTTAATAGTTAATGGGCTCAAACCCCATATATGCAAGTGGTTTCTCATAGGTTGCTGCACCTCCATCAACAACTGCTACAAGGCCATGGTGGAATCCAATAATCAGGCTTCAATGGGCTTCTGAAGATCAAATGATGCACCACCCCAACCTCGTCCTGCACCTGGAAGTACCCACAATCAAGTAGGCTGTTACCAGTCCTGCCAACAGGAAAATGGAGTTAAGCGCTCCTGCAAGGGGGAAATCCAGCTAGCACAAATTGAGGACCAGGGAAAAGCCTGGGGGCTATAGCTATAAGAGGTTCTACAACTTCACTTGACCCTTACTCTCAATCCCTCCTCACAAAGAACCACTGTGATTATAATGTGCATGAAGTTGAAATCCTTGATGTATTCCAGGTCCACAGCAACGGCCCCGTTCTCCAAGCAAGCCACTCCTCAAATAAAGTAACCTGCTTGGCATATCCCTTCTGTTTTTGTAGGAACACCCACAAACTATTGGTAGATACTGGGGCCAATCACACTATGGTTGACCAGGAGTTCACTGACTCTCAACAATTAGACCAGGTACCAAGAAGATTCAAGGCAGTACAAGTGGCTGATTCTCATAGATTGGCAATTACCCATGAGATAGTACCCTTCTCTGTGAGAATAAGAAATGTCCAGGTTACGCTCTCTGGGCCAATCATGGCAGGGCTCAGCCATGATGTCATTGCTGGCCTTGACTGGCTTTGTCACAACCGCCCCTACATCAACTAGGATATATCTGTAATTACCCTCAATAGAAATGGGGTGGTTTTCAGATATATCCTGTCTAAATGAGCAAGTTACTTCACAATACTGTGTTTTTCAGAATAACATAAATGGGCTCGTATGACTTCAAGGGGGAAACTAGACTTATACCAATGCTCAGTTGAAGTTATCTGCACCAAACCACCTGCGGCCCTCCCCTTGAACACTCCATCTCCCCCAGCACTTCCCACACTCCTCGAGGAGTATAAGAATGTTTTCAGTGAAACACTGGACCAACTACCCCCTCCCTGAGAGGTCTAGCATGCTGTACAACTGCAAGGGTTGCTCCCCAAAGTACACCCCCTCTATTGCCTAACACCAAAAGAAGATGGGACCCTCTGATAGCACCTTGTAGACGCACTCAATAAGGGCTTCATCTGCCCCTTGCTCTTGCCATACAGGGCTGTGGTCTTCTTTGTAGCCAATAAGGATGGGTCCCTTTGCTTGGTCACAGACTACCACACCTTAAATGAGATGACCGTTAAGAATAAACACTCCCTGCTGTTGATTGACGGCCTGTTTGACATGCTTGCAGGTGCAAAGGTATTCAGCAAGATTGATCTCACTGCAGGGTAGAACCAGGTTTGCATTGCACCAGGGGATGAGGCAAAGACTTCCTTCTGCACACACTACAGGTTGTTTGAATGCCATATTGTGAACTTTGGGATAACCAACACCCCTTTCACCTTTACCATGTTGATGAACAAAGCATTTGAGGAATTGATTGGGAAATGTGTTGTTGTGTAACTTGACGGCATTATTGTCTTCAGTCAAGATCAAACCACACATCTCCAACACCTCTGTGCTGTCTTCAACACCCTTTTAAAAACCAGCTGAAGGCTAAGCCTTCCAAATGCAAATTCCTCTGGTCAGAGCTCTTGTTCCTTGGACACACCATCTCTGCCCAAGGGATAAAGCCCAACCCTGTCAAGATTAAGGCAATCATAAGCATGCCACTCCCCACTGATGTGGGTCAGGTGTGTACATTCTTGGGCATGGTTGCCTATGTGAAAAAATTCATTCCCAACTGTGAAGAGCTGATTGCCCCTCTCACCAAGCTGTTAAATACCAAACAGTGCTTCCACTGGAATCCTGTCAGAGATCAAGCCTTTGAGACGTTGAAGCAAAGACTTACAACTGCGCCTTTATTGCAATTCCCCAATCAGAACCACCAGTACAAACTTGAGACTGATGCCTCTGGCAGGGCCTTAGGAGACGTTTTACGGGTGGAAACTGACAAGGGTGTCTTCCTCCCTGTGGCATATGAGTCCAGGAAGCTCACCAACTCAGAACAATGTTACCCCATACATGATAAAGAATTAGCGGCAATCATGCACTGCGCCATTTCTTGGCGCAGTTACCTGGAAGAGGCCACCTTTTCACCTCGCGTCCTGACAGATAACAAGTCACTCCAGTACTTCAACACACAGTCCCACTTGACCCGCCATCAAGCAGGATGGGTCGAGCTCCTATCCCCCTACCAGTTGTGCATCACGTACAAGCCTGGGAAGGAACTTGTCACAGCAGACACCCTCTCAAGGCTCTACGTAGCGTCCATCACCAGGGACAATGGCTTGGACTCAGATTGGCCAATGCTTTACCTCCGTCCTGAAGCAACCCGTTATGAAGGCCTTAATTTGGTAACCATCTCCAAGCTAAAGGACAACAAAATTCAATTCACCACCAATGCTGGCAACGTCTTCTGCCAGGTGGAGACAGGTGACAAGGCGCCCTACATTCCCACCACACAATGGGGCAACACCATACTACATTACTACCACACCTTGGGTTGCATCAGAGGATGTAACCTCTTTGAAATCATGAAAGATAAGGTTTGGTGGCCGTGTATGTGCCAAGGCATCTTGGACCTCCTCAAAACATGTGTGCTGTGTGAAAAGAACACGTCTAAACCTGCACCCCCAAGTCTGTCCTGCCCATTAAAGCCATGGAACCCTTTAAGAAGTGGGCCCTCAATATTGTTGGGCCCCTCCCCAAAGACAGACTGGGGAAGAAGTACATCATAACAGCCATTGCTTATTTCACCTGCTGGCCAGTAGCATGGGCAACCACTAATCACACCGCCACCACTATTGCCTGCTTCATTGGCAAAGAAATTGTGGCCCGCTTTGGGCAACCCAAGCGTCTCATCATGGATGGTGGCCCTGAGCTTGTTAGACATGTCATGAAGGCGTACTACACCAAGAATGCCCTCCAACAAATAGTCATAACTCCCTATCATCTGCAAGCCAATGGACGCGTAGAGTAATTGAATGGCTCACTGGTCAACTGATTGCCAAGCTCACAGGAGCATCCCAATACCGCGTGGACTGAACACTTGCCCACCACCCTACTCATCGTACGAGAGAGAATCAACAGGAGCACCGGGTTCAGCTCCAGCGCACTGGCCTTTGGGATGCCTGACAGCTTGACAAGGGTAGGACAAGGGAAATTGTGATCCAGGGTTCCCAGGAAACCCCCCTGTTTACTACTCCTTCCCTGAGCCAGTGGTGTGCCAAAGCCTGAGACATTGAACACAAGCGAATTGAGGGAGAGACAAAGCATCTTGAGGCCAGATACGCCGTAGGTGACCCTGTCTACACCCTCAACCCCAATTCAGCCAAGTTAGAACCCAACCACTTGGGGCCTTTCAAGGTAGCTGCGGTCTATGACAACCACACCTACCAACTTGAAGATGCTCAAGGAAACACCAAGAGGCTTCACCACAATTGCTTGTGCCCCTGCCATGCCATCCCCACACAAAGGTTGTTCGTGAAAACCTTTCCAGACCTTCCACAGGCTCCAATCCTGGTGTCTGACGACAAGCAGGGACCAAAGGGGGATGTTGCAACCGTGTTTCCAGACTCGCCTGCCAATGTATCTTACGATACACAGGGGGCACTCAATGAGTCGCCCCTTGACGTGTCTAACGATATGAACCAATCTGATGGCAGTGTCAAACCACGAGCACTTTCTCCTAATTAGGAGTGCTACCAATTTGACTTGCTGATCCCCACACAAGTTATTCCTCAGCTTCGAACCCTACATGGAACATGCCACCATGCCACCCCCTTGTGGCTTCCCCATATGGTATATTAATCACAATATTCCACAATAAACAACATCTTACTCTTATTATTCCTGTCCTTTCTATTGGACTGCTGTCTTCCCCAATCAAATACTGGACTCTAATTGGTTCAGTTGCAACAGTACTGGTGTTTGAAATAAGTCAATTCCAAATATCTGATGATCTGTTTCTATATGTAGTTATAAGCCTTGCAAATTATAGCCTATATAATCAGCCATCGTGTTCTTATTTCGGTTAGATTTGTTAAAATTTACAGGTTCCTAATCCAGATTAGCCTAGATTGCCTAATTGGATTTACTCACTCTTAGCAACGATTGATTCATTATTAAAATTTAAACCATTTTATATCTGCATTACATCAAGCAACAAATCAAGTCTTGCCATTCCATCCAACTAAACTCAGCTAAATTTGATTTCAAGGGCTTTCACATTACAATCCACCAGCTCTATAGGCTATCTGAATTTTGTGCCTCTGAGTTCCAATTGCAACTTGGCCTTAATTGGTTGGGGCTTGCCTTGGTGACTTTCAGTAGAGACGTTTTAAAGTTTTTTAGACTGTGAATTTAAATGTGAAGATTAGGATTATCTGGTTCAGGTGCTATCCAAGTGGCTCAAGAGTAGATACTGCTCATCAACAATAACCAGAATAGCTGAGGCCCAAGTCTGACCGCTTAACAAAGCTAGATTGTTCATTCATTGATTAACGATATTTTAAATTTTCCCTTCTTACACTGCTCCCACCTCTGCAGCCCTTTTTATTACTATAAACTTTTACTATAATCACATCAATCTATAAATGGCTTCTGCCGTCTTTGTTCTGGATGTTAAAGGGAAAATATTGATCTCCCGCAATTATCGAGGTGATATCCCGATGACAGCTATTGAGAAGTTCATGCCTCTACTTCTTGCTGCTGAAGAAGAAGATAACGCAACCCCCATTTTAACTACCCACGGAGTCCATTACTTGTACATCCGCCATAATAATCTTTATCTTCTTGCTATTACCAAAAAGAATGCCAATGCAGCAACAATCCTTTTATTCCTACATCGCCTAGTCAAGGTACTGCTTTGAATGGATTCTTGTCGACCCCTTACATTTCAAGCTGCAACCCCAAGCAATTAAGTTTTTAATTTAAAATATATTAGGTCTTGACCGAGTATTTCAAAACTCTGGAAGAGGAGTCGATACGAGATAACTTTGTCATCATCTACGAACTTCTCGATGAGATGATGGATTTCGGCTACCCTCAAACCACAGAAACAAAAATTCTCAAGGAGTAAGGTTTTTACAATAGTTTTTTTCTGGGATACTACCTAGTCCATTTTTCAAAGCGAAAAATATTCCTTTATTTATTTATCAAGTGATAAGGTACATCACCCAGGAAAGTCACAAGTTGGAAAGCGAGGTCAAAGTACCAAAGGCCGCCACCAACGCTGTCTCCTGGCGTTCTGATGGCATCAAGTATCGCAAGAACGAAGTTTTCCTTGATGTGGTGGAGTTAGTCAATCTTCTCGTAAGTTATGTTTTTTATTATTCAATAAATACTCGACTCAGCTAAGAACACTTTGTATGAGTCTTGACATTTGAGATTTTATCAAAAATATTCGCTTTATATTGTAATCACTTTTATCCTATCAGCCATTGCAAATTCCAATCTAACTTTAACAAGGTAAACACCAATGGCAACGTACTTCAAAGCGAAGTCCTTGGAGCGCTTAAGGTCAGATGTTTCCTTTCAGGAATGCCTGAATTGAAGCTTGGACTTAATGATAAAGCTATGTTTGGGCTAACCGGTCGTAGTAAGTTACTACTTTTCTTTTTTTTGTCTGAGCTATTCCTAAATATACCATAATAGGTAGTAATAAAGCTGTTGAACTCGAGGATGTCAAATTCCACCAGTGTGTTCGTCTTTCCAAGTTTGAGACTGACCGCACCATTTCGTTTATCCCACCTGATGGCGAGTTTGAATTGATGAGCTATCGCTTGAACGCTCAGGTAAAAGGTGAAGTAGTTCAAACTAAACAGTTTAGGTCAAGCCACTTATTTGGTGCGAAACTATCATTGAGAGACATACTGGCAGCCGCATTGAATATGTCGTCAAAGCAAAGGCTCAATTCAAGCGAAGGTCTTCGGCTAACAACGTCGAGATTATCGTTCCAGTACCTGCTGACGCTGACAGCCCTAAATTCAAGGTATAATTTTATTACTACAACTCTAATCTCCACAAGACAACAATTGGCTCTGTCTCGTATGCCCCCGAGAAATCAGCATTTGTCTGGAAAATTAAACAGTTCCAAGGAGGCCGTGACTTTGTTCTTCGTGCACAATTTGGACTCCCCAGTGTTAAGACAGAAGAAGTTGATAAAAAGCGACCGATTTCTATCAAATTTGAAATCCCCTACTTCACCACATCCGGCATTCAAGTTCGTTACCTCAAAGTTGTAGAAAAGTCTGGCTATCAAGCCATGCCATGGGTACGATACATCACTCAAAACGGAGGTAAAATTGTATATTCAACTTGAGCTAATCAAGCGCCACTAGAATATCACTTGAGAATGCCTGATCTCGCCCCCACCCCAGCCAATCGCTAACTTGTGATTATACAGCCCTTTCGTTCTATAAAGGAATTAGTCCTTAAAAAGAAAGTTTAACTAGGCTATTTATTAGCTTTGTAATGAAAGTTTAGTCTACTTTGTTTTATCTTTAGTGGTCATTTGCTTCTAAGAGTGTCAAGGAAGCTAAGTCAATTCTTAGCCCATGGGTTTTCGGGTTGGAAGAGGTTATTTTATTTTAGCTACTTGTCTGTAAGGCTTTATTGACGGTGCAAAAATTTAGTATTTTTTCTTTCTGAATTATCACCAACCTCAATTCATACACTTTTTTTGTTAAAGCCTTATGGAGCTTGGTAAATTAAGTACAAAATCGTGTAGAAGAAATAAACAAGATATCAAAAATCTTTATATGGTGTCAAATTTTGGCCATTTTTCATGTGGGAAGAGTAAAGCTGACCAACTAAGTTACTACTTTATCAAAGATTCATTACAACTATTCTTTTTAAACTTATCATAGATTATTTCTTTGATCTTGTTCAGCAGTACAGCTTTTAGCCACGTAAAACCCATCCAAACCTTTACCTAGCATTTGAGCTAAACCATAACCAGTACTTATTGATACTGTACTTTCCACAGCTGTTGAGATGGACACATCAAAGTCAGATTAGAGCAAACTGAAGCCACGCATATAACAAAATATGACATTAAACACACAATTCAAGCCAAATTAACAGAAATCTGGGCTTTAATGAGCAAACCAACTCAAATACACAACATCCATATCAGACACAAGACATCAACGTCGCATAGCAAGATCAGGATCTCAAAATGCAAACAAATCTACTCGCATATGTTCAAATTTCGATTATGTCTACTATGTTTTGAGCCAGACACACAAAAGCCATGCACTATAATGCAAAACTCATACGCAAAAATCTGAGCAATAGTAAATCAAATCCATAGCACATAAAACCAAAACATAAACAAAGCATAGTCAACACTCTCTCAGGGCTACGCTGTCTAAATAAATATATACAGTGTGAAACAAATATTGTATGAAAATATTCTTAATGTCTTTCTTGGATGTAAAAGTTGTGCAAAATCAAAGAGATAAATCAAAAGTGATAAAAATAATTTAAACAGGGCCAATTAAATCAAATATTGAAATATAATACACATAAACATATAATATGGCTTCATGGGTGAAAGGTTTGGTATGGAAATCAGTATAGAAATCCAAAATACAATATAAAAAGCATTGATACAGTAGTTTTCAAATCTATAGCGCTAAGCCAAAATAACTCAGATTTCAACAAAATGGACTCCGATTCAAGCAAACTCCAAGTCGGGCCAGTTCCAGATTGCAAATGATTTGAGTACTTTTGGTGAACTGAAAAAATTTAAAAAAGAAACATAATATCACTAACACAAAATACAAAATTATATTGTTGAGTATATGCTTCTGAGAAGTATAGTAAACAAGATAAAGGGGAAAATTAAGAAGAGAATGATACTTTATTTGATATGAGTTTAGAGTATTATATAGTATCATGGGAAGTCACATACTGTCCATGTATGTCATGGTAGTCATGGGGCTTATCCAAGTAATGTTCTGCTTAGGACTCAAAAGGTTTGATCCCCGTAATAGATGTGTGATTGATAAGAGTGCCACTGACTTAAGGATTAGCCGGGGAATTACTCGGGGAATTACTTTCCTGAGAGGGAGAAATCAAAGATGTTGTGACAATATCAAACATTAGTACCACATTCCAAACTATAAGCAAAATGACTTGGTACAACAAGTGAAACAGATTGGGGCCTTCTGGAATATATTATAATCCTATCAGGATTCAGATGTGGTACCAGCAGAAGAGCTAAACAGAAAAAAATTAGAGCAACCCAGAAGCAAAGTTTTACAAACACAAAAAAGTGAAGTCACACAATATTTGTGTACTGTAAATTTAGAGCCTGAACATAAAAATGCAGGATTGTCAAATCCTTGGTCCAAATTTCAAATCACTTTTGCGGGCAACTCAGCTGAGTGAAAATTAAAATATTTAATAAAATCAATCATTTAATTTGACTTTTTTGATTTATTTAAATTGGCAAATTTCAAATCTCTTGAGCAGATAGCTCAACCAACAAAAGACAAAACTAAGCAAAAAATGTGGGGTACATAAATCAGAAATGCGGGATTCTAATGTACTATTTGAGATTTCCTGTATGTCAAACAAATCATAGACATCATGTAAAAATTAACAAATCTGAATTTGCGGGATTGTCAAATCCAAGAACCAAATTTCAAATCAAAAATGAGGTGAATTTGAAATAAATATAATTTATGGGCATCTCAAAAAGGATGTCAAAGGATGTCAAAGGATCTAGAGTGGATTTGTGCTAATTCTTTTAGGAATCATAGACATTCTCAAAAATTGCCCTATTCCATTTTAGGACAGCTAAAATTTAGATGCTTGATTACAGTAGATTTTAAAAAATTCTAATAATAAAATAGAATTATATATTACAATCTATCTTATCATGTTGTCTTTTCCTTGATGTGTTGATAGTTCATTTGCTGTTGATAATGTGCTTGCGTTTAATTGGATAGTTTCACCTCCAGCCACCTTGGCAATAGGAAATCAAGTTGCCTCCCCAAGACCAGCTGTGGTCGCAGAGGCAACTTGATTTCCTATTGCCAAGGTGACTGGAGGTGAAACTATCCAATTAAACGCAAGCACATTATCAACAGCAAATGAACTATCAACACATCAAGGAAAATACAACATGCTAAGATAGATTGTAATATATAATTCTATTTTATTATTAGCATTTTTTAAAATCTACTGTAATCAAGTATCCTTAATAGCAATACATTGAAACTTTTGTAGTAAACTGATAGTTTATCTTTCCCCCTCCTTCCTTGAAAGAAGGTTTTTGGCCCCTGGCTACGCCAGGGGCCAAAAAACTTTTAAAAAAATTTCTGCATCATCAGGAGGGTAGCTCATATATCATTATATGGTTTTATGGTTGCTATATTAGTGATTTAGAGTGCAGAATATTGCATCATTTCCAGTTTAAACAATTTTACATTTCACTTAATTTCATGTCTAAACATGGTTGTTGAGATTGGATTTTTCATTTGATTTTATCTATAGTGGAGCTTCTTGATTTGGGTTGATTTGTCCTAGTTTCTTACTGTACATTCAATTTTAATTCCAGTTCCTGCAATTATTATTTGAGTTTACTAGTGGCATTCAAAAGTGATTTGAAATTTTGTTCTTGGATTTGACAATCCTGCAATTTCAAAAAACATAGTAAACTTAATGAAAATGGTTAATGGATTTGAACGCTTCAAATCTGATTTGAGTTAATTAATTTTGTCCATTGGAAATGTGCAGTTCAACTTGAAATTTGCAAAGAGTCTATGAGTTCCTGCATTTTTAAAAATCCTAATAAAAATACAAGGAATTCAATTTAAATAAAAAAGGCTATCCTGAAAAAGTGATTCAAAATTTGGACCAAGGATTTGACAATCCCGCATTTTTACGTTCAGGTTCTGAATCTACAGTATTTGCATCCTAAAATAGAAAAAGGACATATTAGTAGTCAATCAAAAGCTAACTAATTTTAAATCTTGGGCATTTCATTGATTTTCAAGGCACTTTATTTGTATGTATAGGTTTCAAGAACTATCCAAACCCAGAATTTTGGTTCTAACAAAAATCAGACCATAAAGTTTTAAACTTCTTCTTTTAATGATCCTTGCTTGGGTTAGTTTACAATGGCCTTTGCTAGCAACAACATTTTTGATAGCCTCAGTGAACAAGGAAGCAGCCAAGATAGTGCCAGCAGAGGGATGGCTCAGTATGCAGAGGCCCCTGTTTACACTCAGATCTTTGATGTGGAAAACAAGGAAGCCAACTGTCAGAAATTCACAGACTGTGGTACTTTATCATCCACCAGATGATCTCCTAAGTCTTATAACATTAGGAAATTACAGCAAACCTGTGGCTTTGGCGTGACTTGCAGCCCAGAATATTTGTTGTCATCAGAAGTAGCAAGTCTGACAGGGCTAAGGCCCAAAGATTTTGGGATGTTCTTCCCACTTTTGGATATAGGTTTATAAGTTGTTGTCTCTATATTTTAATATAGATAATTATACTGTATCATGAAAGTATCATCTTTTGCTCTACTAATAAAACCTAAGAGAGGATAACATTAAGGAAATAAGACTTGGATCAATCATCAAGTCAGTATGGAATCATCAGTCTTTTATTATAATGGACTTGTTACAGTAGAAAATCAAATGGAAGGGATAGTGCGCCCTCGTAAAACCCAAAATCAGCAAAGAACTGCAGCCAAACCCCTGAAAGTAATTGACAACTTAAATGCCATCATAGACAAAAAATGGGTCAAAGCTGGGGTTGCCCAAATAGCCCTCAAAAATCTGGACCTGCCTTATTTTTCCCCAAATAATTATGACAAGAAAATTACGCGTTATACACTATTTGGAGATGGCAGCGCTCGACCTGCTGGTTGCTGGAATTTTTTGAATTATGACATCATCAGCTCAAATTCCAATGCAGGACCTCCAACTGCTGAAAATATTCTTGTCAGCCAATCAGATGTCACAGAATCCCCTCCTGACCCATCCTGAACTCCCTTAAGACTTTCCCATTTCCCCTCTAGAAACTTGTTTCTAGATAGCTTAATTTACCTCAAAATAAAAGAAAGTTTATCAAAAATGATGGCTCATTTGGGGCTGTTTGCCCCTATCCTCAAAAGATTAGCCTCTGTGGCTGTCAAGGTTGCCATCAATTCCATGGCCGCAACCTGGCCTGCGCTGTACCTGTTGACGCCCTCTGATTCTCTCTCAAATTTACCCCTAAAAATCATTTGCCTACTGACAATTTCCCTCTCAATCTTTGGTTACACCACCATTGGATCCAAGATGCTGAAGCCGTCCTCCCAATTTGGTCTCCTGCTTGTCAAGCAACTTACAATCTGTTTATTATATCCTCATTGTATATCCTTGAATCATGCTGCATACCACTTTGCTCTAACAGGACTGGCTTTAAGGCAGCCTGCCTGCCCACGCTTTCTGAGTTAGCTTGCAATGCTAAGTAAAGACTGAAGTATCATTAAGGCAACACAGCAGGGGCCCCAGCCTTTTCTGGGTGGATTTTGGTGAAAGATTGCTTGATGACTTCCTTGGCCTATAGTGTTTATTCTAGACACGCCACACAACTGAATCCCTTAACCAGCAAAAGCAGTTATCTGCCTGGGCTGCTACCCAGGGCTAGCTAGCCAGCAGTTGGCTACTAGTTCACAGAGATTATTGCTACACTATACTGTATCTATTCAGAGCTTATATAATACAATAGGCTCAGAGCCTTTCATTTTAGAGTGTTTGGCCTGGCGGCCCAGTCCATGGTGAACTCTTCTAGACGTAACACAGATGACGGTCCATATGATGGCCCTCCTGTTCTAGAATATAATTGAAGTTTAGAATAGTAGTTATTATGTGGTTCATGTTGAGGTGCTTGCAGAAGGGAAAAATTAATGAGCAGTAATTGCTTTTTCCATTCTTTAATTATAATTCATGAATTTGTTGATGTCAGAATATGATTTGGTTGTTGATTCATTGATCCTGCAGCCTGCATTATCTTGTTGAAATCATTCCTAAGAGCAATTGACAGCTGGCCTGCATTAATTGGTTGAATCCAATAATTAGTCAATATCCCAAAATTCTGACACCAACTTGTACCTGTCTCCTGATCCATATGGGTTTGACTTGGTCAATAATCACCAAGAGACCAGCTTTATGTGTGTTCCCTTCACCAACCCTGAAAAGGGCATGTGATGATCCACATGAATAGATGTTTTTTTAGACAAGGTCATTAGCTGGCCAAATAAAGAGTGGTTGCACATCCACATAATTTTGGTGTTGATTCTGTGGACTGCTCAACTCAAGTATTAGAAATCAACAAAGTTTTTCTATGTGCATCCACTGTAACCAATAAGGCATCACATGAGGCCAACAATTACACTGAAGTGATGGCCTGCCTAGTTGGTGTAGTGGGTAATCCCCCCTGCTGCAGCCAATGATACATTAGTTTTAAAAGCTATGGCGACAAGAAAAAAAATTCAGATTTAAACAAAATTAAAAATAAACAAATTTATATTGATTTGTAAAAGATTTGGGTTCATTTCAATTTTGCTTAAATCTGAGTTCTTTTTTTAATTTTGAATTGTTTTTGCTTGTTGCCATAGCTTTTAAGACTAATTTAAGTACCAGGCAAAGAATGAGGAGGTTTTCTATTAAATTGTCCCCACCAGCCAAACTAAACATAACTCTATAGATGAAACAATTTTCAAGCAATCAACAAAAAATTGGCCACATAAGATACCTCTCAATTTCCCTCTATATTTCAGTGAACTATTGCCCACATCCTGGAATTTTATGTTGGTCAAATGAGGATTAAAAAAGATATTTAGGCCATTCCTGCGGTTGCCAAACCTCATCACTATTCTGATAATAAAAGTTTTATTAGCCTCTGATTTATCCAAATAATTACTTATCTTGTTTGGCTTCTGTATCATCTCCAGCCTAGCATCACATGTGCTCCTGTCTAATAAAACCAACCTGTTGGAAAGCCTTCAGACCCCCAGACTGTGTTTTATTGTCTTCCTAGAGCCCTCTTTGGCCCTGTACCTTTTACAGAGTATCCAACAAGACTAGCCTACAAGGAGTTCACCTTTGAAAAAATCCCTCTTTATAATCCTGAAGCTCAAACTAGATAACCAGAGGTCTTTAACAGGGAGAGCACTTGGTATAAAGCTCAACCAATACTATTCTAGTGTTGCAACCAAGTTTTCAAACTTTCCTGCCAACGTATCTCACAATACACAGGGGGCTGTGGGGTTCCTGACCACCAGTCCCCAAAGTGTGTCCTGGGTCATAGCCAGGGACCAGCTGGAAGGGGTTGTCATTCTCTGGTAAGGGAAAATGTATCTCAGAAATATGTGTCAAGGGTCTGGATGTACAAGCATTCTGGCTACCGCCAACCTACTTAACATCCAGACATTGCCCGATTTGGTGCCCTTCTAATATACCGTTTGACATACTGAGAATGGTAACCAAGCAATATCACCTGACCGTCCAAGTATCCAGTGGCTCAAACCCATCTAGCACATGACCAACCCCTAGGTTTGATCCAACTAAATCCCCACCACAGTCAAGTCTATATAAGTCTAAAGTATTACCCAATAAAAGATACTTCTCTTTTTTCTTAATTCCATATGTGAAGCTTCCCCAAAAGTTTCTCCTTATCACTGATAGAAGCTATGGTTTTTTGACCACACCCATGAAAAAAAGAAAGACTGAACAGAACCCACCCACCTTTGCTCACGTACTCAACCAGGCCACATCCCAGGAGACCTGGAAGACGTACTTCTGCGCCCACAATATTGACAAAGATATACCTAGTGGATGCACCGTATTCAAAGGTCTGGTCATGCCCAAAGCATGTGCCAAGATAATTCAATACAGTTGCTCTCTTCAACCACAAACAAACGCACAACCACCTATCAAAAGTGAAGTTACCAACATCAAATACATTGGTATCAACAAGTTCTTTGGTAAAAACAAAGAAAACTTCCTCAACTGGATAGACCACACAGCCACCAAACTCCGCGCCAGCTGCATCCCCCATGAGAAATGGGTCCAGGAAGCCAGCAAGCGCCTGTACAAGGCTGCAGCTAACTGGTTTGCCACCTGGGTTGGCTCACAAACTGACAACCATATTGACAACTGGGAAGAGTTCAAAGTGGACATCACCTAAAATTTCAGCGTCACCAAATCCCTCCAAGACATTGCAATACAGCTCAGTGATCTTCCTCAGAAGACTTTTATTGCAGCTTATGCCAATGAATTCAAGGAAATACATTGAAAAATCCAAAACCAAGCACAAGCTGATAACATACATACCAGAGCCTCATTCATCAACAGAATTAAACCTTCTGTTGCTTCCCTCATCCGCCCAGTGGCCAACACCTCCATGCCTGCGCTCATTGCAGAAGCCAAGCGCGCAGAAAAATGCGCAAACATGGAATATGCTGCACGCAACAGCAATTGCTCCTAAACAGCAATGGCAGAGAAAACTCCAATGGCAAAAAACGTCAGAATACCAACCATTACAACAGCAAATTCAATTGCAATAATGGCAATCACAGCCAAAGCACAAACTGCTCCTGTCCCAAGAAAGAGGACACCACCAAAGTTAATAATGCTGAGACAGCAACCCACTATGAATATGACCTCACATTCTCTGACCTCAAAGGTCTTGAAACAGAAAAACATGGAAAAGAGGAGGGGGAACAGACTTAAGTGCCCCTGTCTTCCCTCAACTTGACAAGAAACTGTACCAAGGCACAAACTTTGCTGCTTGCATCCCATGTGTCCCACAATCCTCCATTTTTATGAACACAAAAATTAAAGATCACTCACAACTTCTTGTCTATCCATGCACTTACAAATCACATGCACATAAAATTTTATTCAACTCTGGTGCACAACAAACTATGATTAGCAAACCATTTGTAACCAAGTACAAAATACCAGTTGTCAAATCCAACTTCAAATACACCAGAATGGCAGATAAGTCACAGGTTCTACTCAAAGGCAAAACTGTGACAGAAATCACTGGATAATATGAAGCCATTTCTAAATGATGGGGAATTACCACCCAAATCCACATAGAATTGATTATTAACCACCAACACAGCTTCAGATATTTCTTTATGAAATTTCCAATTGTAACTCCAGGATTAAGTAGAACAATTAGTCCAAACCAGAGTAAACCAAGATAAATGACCTGGGAAAGCATCAATGCATCTTCAGCGTAGAATTCTGGGCATTGAGAAGTGAACAATTTTCCATTTCAATAATGGGGGGAGGAGCTACAAAATTGGATGGCATGAAACTGACATTTGGCGGCGCCAACAACAAAGTTCCAGATGCTGGGCCCCATCTTCCTGAAATGATTCTGTTCAGAATCAGATTGTACAGAATATACTGCAGCAACCTGATCACAGGATGCATTTTTTAAAATTTAAATTTTAAAATTAGAACTTGGGATAATTGATTTTTATTGAGTAAATTTAGGAGGACTCAACTCTTAGAGTTCAAAAAGAGAAAATTATTCAATAAATATCAGAAAAATTGACTAAGCACTACCACCTGAGTCTTGACCTCCTATTCCCTCTACATCTTCAAGTAAGTATCTAGTCCAGGTTGCAAAGAACCCTTGTGTGACTAGTTTCTGACAACCATGCTGATTAATAAGCTTATATTGGATGATCCTCATATTACGTTGATTTATCAACATCAGTTTGAAAGGGGGAGCTGGTTTCAGCTGGCAGACTGGAGCAGCCGTGACCCATTTCCAATCAACTGTTTGGTTTAAATCTTTTAACTCGGTCAATTTTGATACAGGTTTTCTGGCCTCCTGAGCCTTCTTACTTGGGCAGACAATACTCGGCATTACAAAACCTACCACAACATTACCCTCTGCTTTAGCCCTGGGCACAATACCACCATCTGGGAGATAGGATAAGGAGAAATTCTTATGGGCAGGTGGGAGTTTCATTGCGGCTAAGGTAAGTACAGGATGACCAATAGCAGTGGGATTGCGCTTGTAGAACTCATGGATCAGATCTGAGGAATTTGAACAATTGTAGTGGGGAACCAAGGAGTTTTCAGAATCAGGATAACCTTTCCAAGACACCAAATATTCCAAACAGCAGCAATTCTTGCAGGAAGCCAGAATACAATTTAACTCATACTCAGGTTCTCCTTCCACAAGAATGGGTTGGGAAGAGGGAGTCTCTGTCCCTTTGAAGGGAGTAAGAAGACATTCATAGAAGGTGTGGAAAATCTTGAAATTAGGAGGTAAATATAACTGATAGGCAGAGGGACCAATCTGATGTTCTACCTTGAAGGGACCAACTTGCTTGGGACCTAATTTATGACAGGGAACCTTAAGTTTCAGATTGTGAGCATCAACTATGACTAGATTACCTGGCCTGTAAGTCAGACCCTCCTGGCGCTTGCAATCTGCATATTCCTTGTAAGTTGTCACGGCAGCGGCAAGAGTAACTTGGAGCTCCTGATGGACCTGCTTCAATGCAGCGGCTTGATTAGTTGCAGCTTCCACGTTGCTAACCAAACAAGGACCCATGTTGGAAGTAGGATTGTAACCCACATTGGCATAAAATGGCAATACTTGAGTTGACGTGTGCAGGGCGTTATTATATGTGAACTCTGCCATGGGTAGATTATCACACTAGTCATCTTGTTGCACATTAGTATAGCAACGTAGGTAGACCTCCAAACTTTAGTTTACCCTCTCCATTTGTCCGTTGGATTGGGGATGGAAAGCAGTAGAGCGGCACAATTTGATACCAAGGATTCCAGTGAAAGCTTCCCAGAACTGAGCAATAAATTGAGGACCACAGTCACTTACAATCTCCATTGGGATGCCATGTTGGGAGAAGATTCTGTTCACAAATAACCTAGTGGTTTCCACTGAAGTAATTGTGGCTGAGCAAGGTAAAAAGTGTGCCATCTTTGTGAAACAATTGACTACCATCATGATTGCATTAAACCCATTGGAATTGGGAAGCTCACCAATGAAATCCACCAACACAGACGTCCAGGGACCTGCAGCAGGCTGAAGTGGAACCAGTAAACCAGTAGTCTTATTCCAACTGGCCTTAGATCAAACACATACCAGGCAATCTCAAACAAAAGATGCTACATGCACAGTCAAACCTTTCCAGGAAAACTGGCGGTGGATAAGTTCCACTGTTTTGTTTTTCCCTGGATGACCAGCCGTTGGACAGGTATGATTAGCCTCCATGATTTCATCCCAAATAGTGCCCTCAGGAACCCACAAGCGACCTTGATTATATAGGACTGGATCAATCTTATGATAACCCTGAGGCTGACCCACTGGGTTTGTACATGCTAGCTCTAATAGCCTATCATAGCCTTTGGACAAAGGTTGCAGAAACTTAACCTTGGAATATAAGTCCAGGTCTGCGCCCTCAGCTAAGGACATGGTGGCCAACATAGCCAGCAAAGGCAATACAAAAGGCGCCACAGCCTTGTCTGGAATCATAGTATGTGTGTTAAACTTGGTGTCCATACTAGCATCTGGGAGATGGGAGGGATTCCTGCTCAGGGCATTGGCCAAGTGATTGTCAGATCCCTTAATAAACTTGTAGCGGAACTTGTATCTTGTCAGATCACCATGCCATCTGGATTGGCGACCCAACAAAACCCTGGGTTGTTGATAATATGGAAGAACTTTGTGGTCAGTTCTTACTACAAATAGATGACATGCCAACATAAGATGGTGATGCCAATGCTTTAAAAATTCCACAACAGCCAACAATTCCTTGTCGTAAATCATGTAGTTGTGTTCTTGAGCCTCCATTGTCCAGGAGAAATACCCTACAGGTCTCTTGATCCCGTCACTAGCCGTCTGCAACAGCACACCAGCCACAGCGTATTTAGATGCATCAGTGGAAACCACAAAAGGAAGCTCAGGATCCACATTTCTTAACACTGGGGAGGACAACAAAAGAGCCTTAACTGCTGAGAAGGCACTTGCACACTCAGGTGTCCAGACTAAAGTTGTCTTTCTACTAGCCAAATATAAAGGGGTGGACACCTCAGACAAGTGGGGAGTGAATTTCTTCAAGAACGTACATGTACCCAAGAAACTAAAAAGTTGAGATACTGTCACAGGCATAGCATACTCTCAAACTGCAGCTTCCTTGTCAGGGGCAATGGTGTGGCCATCCCTAAAGATAATATTACCCAGAAAGGTAACCTTATGTTTAAAGAATTCACACTTACTCCTTTTGATGATCAAGTTTGCTTGGAGAATGCGCTCTACAACTGCCAACAAGTGGGCCTTATGGGACTCCTCATCTGGAGAAAACACCAAGATGTCATCCATATATGTGATGGCACAAACACCTAGGAGATCCCCCAGGACTGAATCAATTAACTGCTGAAAGCAAGCCGGGGCATTCTTCAATCCAAAAGGCATTACACAGAACCAGAAGATACCCTTCTTAGTTCTGAATGCTGTTAACCATTCCATTCTTTCTGCAATCCTGATTTGATTGAATGCATTCAACAGATCTAGTTTCAAGAATACCTTGGCCTTCTCAACACACCTAGATATCTGTGCTTCAAGAGGTAAATGATAAGGATCAGGAATTTTAATGTTATTCAAACTCCTGTAGTCAACACAGGGACAAAGGGACCTATCAGACTTCTGAACAAAAAATAACAGAGAGCAGATCAACAAAGCCTTCTTAAAAATGTAGCCTTTGTCAAAACTGCAGGCTCAACCTGCCAGCAAGGTTCCAACCAAGCGGGTTTGTGACCCGCAATCCAATTACCTGGCCACTTGAAGCCAAACCCGGAAGTCAACTCAGATTACCAAATCAATCAACATGAACAAATGATGATTCCTCATGCTGGATACCTCAATTTGGCGCTTGACTCATTAGCAGGATCAAGCCACCCCCTCTTCCATCCAGCCGTGTGATCACCAATCTTGTTTCTTCTATCCATTGATTCACAATAGCTATATAATCACTATCTCACAATAAAGATTATTATCTATCCTCTAAATATTTTTCCCCTTGTAACTCTGCTAAAACAGCACAGTTACAACATTGGTAGCACAGGTAGGTTCTCCATCCTACCTTATCTTGAAAAATTCCGCCTGTTGCCCGCACACGCCGCAGCCAACAAATCCTCAACAGAATTATGTCTGGCCTCCTGCCCAACTGGACTCCATATACTCCTGGTACTGCAATACCTGATGGTTTTGTCCTCTACCAAGCCATGGTGATCCCGCTACCCGCCTTCAACGCCATGTCTGCACAAGGTTTCTTTCAGGCACCTCCCTTGATGCCGCAACCAGCTGACAAAACCATCATGCCCGCCTATGTAGCATAAAGACTTCACAGCACTGCCTTGGAACCCTTTGCGGGGGCCAACAACAACAATGCTGCCGCATGGATTCAGTCTGCCCAAAGCAAGTTGGCTCAGATGGAGTGCCCACAGCGTTTTTGAATCACAGAGATTTCCATTTGTCTGACCCATGACGCTGGCACTTGGTGCAACAAGTGGCACAAAGAGCACACCAACAAGAACTGGGACACTTTCAAACAGGACTTCTTGGTGAGATTTGTGCTTAAGGATACAGCAAACATGATCATACGCCAAGTAAAGAACCTAACCCAGACAGGCACCGTCAAAGAATTCACCCACGCCTACAAGGAACTTTGTCTCTGCGCCCCATCCAACATGGCCTTTGACACTCCAGCAACACATCTCTTGTACTACAACGCTCTCAAGTTGCACGTAATGAGACATGTGAACCTGGAACAAGTTACCAACCTACAAAGCCTGTACTGTGAAGCAGAAAAAGCGGAACAAACCTCCAACGCTCTGCACAAGGCACAGACTGGGAAACAGGAGAGACCCAAGGACTCACATTCAAGTGGGCGCTCCTTGCAACCACCTCCTGGAGGTAATGGTAACAACAATAACCACAAACCCACGGGATCAAATGGGAATGGGAATGGGAATAACAGCCAATCAAATTGTACCCATTTCCGTGTTACCGCCACCCAAGGCAACCAATATAAGGGAAAAGCCCAGGGAGAGCACTAAGCAAGCCAAGCTCTCCCCACGCAACTCCTGACTTGCCCAACAATGAATACCAACCTGAGGACGTGGAACAATGCCCAATGATCCAAGTGCCCTCAGAAGACCCAGTGCTATACACCATCACCAGACATCCCAATAAATTGATGTCTTACCCTTTCTGCTTTTGCAGTTACACAGGCTCAGCTCTCTTGGACTTGGGCGCAGATCAAACCTTAGTCAACAGCAGCTTTGTGGATAAATTCAAGCTGGCCACTAATCCTTTGCGGATTAAAAACGTGGTCCTGGGTGATGAACACCACATTGCCATGACAAAGGAAACTGCTTCCTTCTCCGTCATGCTTGAGAACCTCCACTCCATCATCCAAGGTCCTGTCATTGACTTCCCTAAGTTTGACATTGTACTGGGACTAGACTGGTTACGGAAAAACAACCCCCACGTGGACTGGGCGACCTCAGTGTTGACCATCAAGTGTGAAGGTGTCAACCACCAAATCTACCCAGACTCTGTAGACCAACTCCTACAAGACCACGTCTTTGTACACATCACAGAGACCTCAGATGAGAAAGAAAACCTGAAAGCTATTGACTGGAACTCCTGCCAGTATGAAATCATACACTTCAAGGATCATCAGGACACCTTCATGCTGCAAGATTGTGACATTGTGGCCCGTCACCCAGAAATCTTTAAGGAAGCGTTACCTGGTCTACCCCCTGAGAAGCACATCTAACACTCCATCCAACTCAAGGGGGCTGTACCCAAGGCACGTCCCATTTACAGGCTGACCCCAAACAAGGACAAATTCCCTGCGCGCCTATCTCAAGGAAGCACTGGAAAAAGGACTTATCTGCCCCTCACAGTCTCCCTTTGGGGCCGCCGTATTCTTTGTGGCCAAGAAGGACGGTACCTTACTCCTGGTCACAGACTACCGCGCCTTGAACAAAGTCACCATCAAGAATTGTTACCCCTTACCACTAATTGACAATCTCTTTGACGCCTTGGGAGGAGCCTCCGTCTTCTCCAAGATTGACCTAACTGCAGGTTACAACCAGATTTGTATCAAGGAGGAAGACATCCCCAAGACAGCCTTCTGCACCAAGTACGGTTCCTACAAATGTGTGGTAATCAATTTTGGCATAACCAATGCCCCGTCCACCTTCAAAACCTTCATGAACAAAGTGTTTGCACCACACATAGGCCAACACGCCCTTGTGTACCTGGACAATACCATTGTCTACAGCCCCTTGGTAGAGCAGCATCACAAGGACCTGAAAGAAGTCTTTGTGACCCTGGCACAACACAAACTGCTGGCCAAGCCCTCTAAATGCCAGTTCTTCTGGGAGCAACTACCCTTCTTGGGACATATAGTCTCAAAGGACGGCATCAAACCCAACAGTCAGATGATACAAGCCATCTGCAAGATGCCACCCCCAAAGACAAGTCAGAACTACACACCTTCTTGGGAATGGTGGCTTATGTACGACGCTTCATCTCCAACTGTGGCGTCTTGACTGCCCCTTTGTCTGCCATAACAGGTGCCAAGTCCAAGTTTGTATGGACCCCCCAATATGACCTCTGTTTTAGACGCCTCAAGGAAAAACTCACAACAGCTCCCATCTTACAATACCCCAAACAGTATGGAGAATACCAGATGGAAACTGACGCCTCAGATGCATCCATTGGGGGAGTTCTGCAAATTAAGAATAGTGACAGTGACTTCCTGCCCGTAGCCTATGAGTTGCGCAAGCTGACAGATGGCAAGTGTAGATACCCCATCCACGACAAAGAACTACTGGCCATTGTACACTGCCTAGTCAAATGGCAATGTTACCTGGAATGGCAGGAAGAATTTACAGCACTAACCAATCATAAGTCACTCATCTATTTCAAGACACAGGCAAACTTGTCACACCAACAAGCGCAGTGGATGGAAATCTTAGAAAGGTTTAACAGGCTCATCCAATATAAGCCCAGGGCCAAACTTGCCATGGCAGACACCCTGTCCCGCCTGTATGTCCGTGCCTCTAGGGGAGAGAATGGGCTCAACCCAGACTGGCCCCTCCTAGTGCTCTGTACAAAAGATGAAGGGTTCCCCACAGGCACAACCAATATCACCAAAGAAACAGTCATCAAGAATGAGCACCTCTTTGCTGATGTATACAGGACTCTTCACAGAAAGATGTCAGATGGTACGACCATTCCCTACATCCCCACACATCAACAAGTCAATACCATTCTTTGCTACCACAGAGATCTTGGACATACCAAGAGCTGGAATCTATACAAATTCCTAAAACATAAAGCCTGGTGGCCAACCTTATACTGTAATGTCCAGGAAGTGCTAGAACAGTGCGAGGTCTGCAAAAATTTTGCCAGAAGCAAAACCCTGCCTTAGTCTGTACTCCCCATTCAAACCCAACTACCGTTCAAAGTATGGGCTCTTGACATTGTGGGCCCCATGCCAGGAAAACACAACAACAAAAAATTCATCATTGCAGCCATCAATTTTGCAACAAGGTGGCCAGTAGCCCAAGCGGTGAAATTGCACACCGGTAACGACGTCTGACAATTCATTGGCAAAGAAATCATCAGTAAGTTTGGAAATCCAGAACTCCTGATAACTGATGGGGGAAAAGAATTGACCTCCAAAAACACCAACATGTACCTCGCCAAAAACGGGATCAAACACACTGTCACTACACCATACCATCCACAGGCCAATGGACGCGTAGAGCGGCTCAATGGTAGCCTTGTGCAAGCCCTAGCCAAACTCACCGCCGGGAGACCTGAAGGCTGGTATAAGCAGCTACCAACTGCGTTACTTGTGTGCCAAACCCAAGTGAACAGATCCACAGGGAAAAGCCCATTTGAACTGGTATACAGCACACAAACTAATATCATTCAAGCATTGACAGGACCCAAACTGGAAATCCCAAGTCAAGTCCCCCCTTGTTCTGATCCTCAAGTAATGAAGGCCAACAGCAAACAAGCAGCCAAAGAAGAGGAACATTTACAAAAGACCTTCATTCCCATCTGTCAAAGACATGAAGTCAGGGACAAAGTCTGGGTCATTAATGTCAACAAGAGCAAACTACAACCCAAAAAAGTAGGGCCAGCAATAATCCTAAAGGTAAACAACAATAACACTTACCTTGTGCAAGGGCTCAGGAAATGTAAGCAAGACAAGACGCTACACCACAACCGCCTACAACCTTGCAAAGCAAGACAGAAGCAACAAGAAACTGCCCTGCCTGCCACTGAACAACAACTGGTTCAATATGGCGCCCGGGCTCCTGACAACCTCCCTGACAACCTGCCTCCTGAGGAGGCTGACTTTCAGCCGGGGGGGGGTGTTGAAACCGCAGGCTCAACCCGCCAGCAAGGTTCCAACCAAACGGGTTTGTGAACTGCAATCTGATTACCTGGCCACTCAAAGCCAAACCTGGAAGTAAACTTGGATTATCAAATCAATCAACATGAACAAATGATGATCCCTCACGGTGGATACCTCAATTTGGCGCTTGAATCATTAGTAGGATCAAGCCACCCCCTCTTCCATCCAGCTGTGTGATCACCAATCATGTTCCTTCTATCCATTGATTCACAATAGCTATATAATCACTATCTCACAATAAAGATTATTATCTATCCTCTAAATATTTTCCCCTTGTAACTCTGCTAAAACAGCACAGTTGCAACACCTTTTGCCAACATGTCACAAGTCCACTCTTCCAAACATTTATCTTCCTTCAAGGTTAGAGGGTAAATGGGAGACGCAATTCTGATCAGATTAACAGTGACCTTAAAGTCAAAGTCAAACTGAGTGTGCTTGGGAAGGACCTCGCCTCTGGTGGCGTCAAATGCTGCAGACTAGGGTTGCAAGCATGCCAGTAAATCCAAACTTACAGGGACAGGGACAGGAAACAATTGTATGGTCTGTGATGATTGCTCCAATTCAGACATATCCAACAGCAGAATACAAATAGTTATACCTGAAGAGTGTTCCACCTGTAGCTCATTTTTCTCCAGTAAGGTTGATACATTATGATCTCTCCACCAACTCACTCCCAAAATGATAGGATACATAAGGGTAGGGCAAACAGAAAACCATGCAGTAAAAGACTGACCTGCAACTACAAAAGTAACTGGCTTCTTCAGCTGGAAAGAGGATAACGTTTGACAATTTCCACTCCTAACAAGCATTCCCGGGTGATACTTGAGTTGTAGCAAGTTGGCAGTCTCCACGCTCATGAAATTTTTGGAAGCAACTGTATCCAACAAAATAGCTGGCTGATAGATAGTCTGATCTTTATCAATGCTACCATAGAACAAGAAGTAACCAGAAGTAGATTTATTTGCAGAAAAGGTAGCAATCTTGGCAGGGTCTTGTTTTTCATTGGCAGTACAGACAGCAGCTAAGGAAGCAGGATGCTCCTGGAAGTAACACTCAATCATTTCTTGGATGGCAGCTGGAAGAACAGGGTTATCAAAATCAATGAGCACAAGGGGCAACTCTTCGGACGTAATAACGGAAGATTTTGCAGGTACAACGTGCTGAAGCATCACCAAGGAACTATCAGGACCAGACACTACAGGGGCCTCCTTTACATCACCAGGTTTGTTCACCACCGCCAATTGTAGCTGAGACAAGATAGGGGGAGAACAATCTTGGCTTTGGTTGGAAGGAACTACCACGGAGCAAGGACCAGAAAACCAAGAGCGCACAGCGGGTTTATCCTCAATTACCAATGTACCTTGTTTGGAAGTAGACGGATTTGAGACCAGAGAAAGAATTTGGCTTACCAGGCCTCAGTTGTGGTTAAAGGGGAATCCCAAACCACCAAATCCTGGGCAGTCTGGTCAACTGCTAACCACAACGCTGAGAGTTTATTCACCTCAGGAACATTGATTGTATGGGGGTAGGTAAGAAACTGAGGAAGGAATACCAAAAGCAGAGTTGCACCCTGATGGAAGGCGTACAGCTTATGATATACTTTAAGCTCCTCAATAGATACACATAATTTTTTTAGCAAAGGGTATAGAGATGCACTCTCAGTTAAAACACGTGGATTGCACTCCACTGCGGACAACAACCATTCACAAGCATCTTCAGAAACCTTTGTCATCACATGGTAAACTTGGGATTTTTGACTAAGGCTAGAGCTGGAATAAAATGATAATGCTGACAAAACTTCATGCAAAATTTCATCAGTGGGTGGAGCAGGAAAATAATCCAGATGCCAAAATGACATGACACAACAGAAATAGGAAACAGAGGATCCAGTCTCTACAACTGCAGCTGGAGATGAAAACCACAAATTAAAGATAAGCCCAAACTGAAAACTCAAAAAGAACTGATGCAAATAAATATGGTAAACACAGATATCTTGACAGAGCAGGAGAAAAGAAAAACAAATTCATGACAAACTGCTTCCAAAAACTCAGATGCTGAAGAGTTGAGTAATGTGACGGAAATCACTGGATAATATGAAGCCGTTTCTAAATGATGGGGAATTACCACCCAAATCCACATAGAATTGATTATTAACCACCAACACAGCTTCAGATATTTCTTTATGAAATTTCCAATTGTAACTCCAGGATTAAGTAGAACAATTAGTCCAAACCAGAGTAAACCAAGATAAATGACCTGGGAAAGCATCAATGCATCTTCAGCGTAGAATTCTGGGCATTGGGAAGGGACACAATTTTCCATTTCAATAATGGGGGGAGGAGCTACAAAATTGGCTGGCCTCAAATTGACATTTGGCGGCGCCAACAACAAAGTTCCAGATTCTGGGCCCCATCTTCCTGAAAGGATTTGGTTCAGAATCAGATTGTACAGGATATACCGCAACAACCTGATCACAGGATGCATTTTTAAAATTTAAAATTAGAACTTGGGATAATTGATTTTTATTGAGTAAATTTAGGAGGACTCAACTCTTAGAGTTGAAACAGGGAAAATTATTCAATATATATCAGAAAAATTGACTAAGCAATACCACCTGAGTATCGACCTCCTATTCCCTCTACATCTTCAAGTAAGTATCTAGTCCAGGTTGCAAAGGCCCTTGTGTGACCAGTTTCTGACAACCATGCTGATTAATAAGCTTATATTAAGTGACCCTCATATTACGTTGATTTATCAACGTCAGTTTGAAAGGGGGAGCTGGTTTCAGCTGGCAGACTGGAGCAGCTGTGACCCATTTTCAATCAACTGTTTGGTTTAAATCCGTTAACTTAGTCAATTTTGATACAGGTTTTCTGACCTTCCAAGCCTTCTTACTTGGGCAGACAATACACGGCATTACGGAACCTACCATGACAGAAACAACTCCCTTTATAATCAACCTCCAAGGCATTCAAACGTCCATCAAAGGACTTGTCATGAACAACATAAACTACAACATTGTAGCAGGCAGGGACTGGTTCACCTGAGTGAACCCCAGCATATGTTGGAAAACAAAAACCATGACCATCAAACACAACAGAGTCAATTTTAACATCCTCAAAGAACCCAATGACCTCATTCTAAGAGACACAGTATTTGTTCAGGTCATAAACCAAGACAACTCAATATCTAACCAAAGACAGTACCCTTCATATAATGAGGTACTCTGAATTTAATAATATACAAACAACCAAGATCCAATGCCAAGAACTTGTGGCACTCCTAAATGAATACACCCATGTATTCAAGGAAAAACTCACCAAGCTACCCCCCCAAACAGGAGGTTAAACATGGCATCAACCTATGTAAAGCCATGCCCAAACCTGCACCCCTCTACAGACTCTCCCCCATGGAGACCCAAAAACTTAAAGCCCACATCAAGGACAACTTAGCTAAAGGCTTCATCCGCCCATCAGATTCCCTGTGGGGGGCAGCAGTGTTTTTCATAAAGAAAAAGAAAGGCACTCTGCGTCTAGTAACTGACTACAGAGCACTAAATGCAAGCACAGTAAAGAATAAATACCCTCTTCCACTCATAGAGGATCTGTTTGAAAGACTCTCAGGAGCCAAATTTTTCTCCAAAATTGACCTCACCTAAGGTTACAACTAAGTTGAAGTAAAGAAAAAGGACATACCAAAAACCGCGCTCCGTACGCAATTTGGATCCTTTGAATTTAGAGTAATGAACTTTGGGATGACCAACAATCTTGCAACGTTTGTCACCATGATGAACCAAGCACTAAACGGTCTCTCAAATACATTATGCTACCTTGACAATATCATCATATTCTCAAAAACAAAAGAGGAACACCTCACGCATGTCTGCAAGACACTTAATTGACTTGAAAAGCACAAACTTTATGCAAAACCAAGTAAGTGCCAATTTATGGAAAATGAACTCCTGTTATTGGGCTGCATTGTCTCTGACAGTGGCATCAAAGCAGATCCAGAAAAAATAAAAGACATAAATAACATGCAACACCCCAACTCTGTTAAAAAAGTTAGATGCTTTTTTGGTATGGTAGCTTACCTAAGGAAATACATCAAAGACTGCAGAAAACTAACCACACCAATCAATGACTTAACCAAGGGTAATGCCAAAAAGATATTAATCTGGATACCAGAATGTGACAAGAATTTCCAATTATTAAAACAAGCTCTGATTGAAGCACCAATCTTGCAATACCCTAATAACAACAGGTGCTACAAGCTTGAGTCAGACGCCAGTGACACCGCCATTAGCGCAGTCCTGCGCATCCACCAGCCAGGGCAGCAAGACTTCCTGCCAGTATGTTACAAAAGCAGAAAACTAACCAATACTGAGCAAAGCTACCCAATACACAATAAGGAATTGCTAGCAATATATCACACATGCAAGAAATGGAGATGTTATCTTAAAGGACATTTAAACGTCTGAGTACTAACTGACAATAAATCCTTAATCTACTTCAAAACTCAAAACGCACTCACACAGCTATAAGCCAAATGGATGTCCTTGCTGGAACAGCTTAATTTGGACATTTAATACAAAAAGGGGGCAGAGCTGTCACAGCTGATACTCTCTCTAGACTATGTCAGCCTAGAGAGAATCACCCTGACCACCTGAACCCTGACTGGCCAGACCTATACAACACTAAGTATAAAACCAAAGAGAAAGACCCCTCAAAACATCAACTGACCCACAATACATTAGTAAGGAACAAAAAGTATTTCCATGTATCAAATGGCACTGTATACTGAATCATTAATGACAAACATGTCCCGTACATCCCACTTTCACAAAGAGTTGACATCATACTAAGACATCACCGCCTACTAGGACATACAAAGGGTAACAACCTATAACTCACATTAAAAGAGATAGTATTGTGGCCCAATCTTAAACATGATATAGTTGATGTTCTGAAAAAGTGCACAGTGTGCAAGAAATACACCAGTACAAAGGCTTCTCAGCCAACAGTCAACCCAGTACCAGATCCTGAACCATTCAAGGTTTGGGGACTGGATGTAGTGGGCCCCTTCCCAGAAACAAAAACAAACCAAAATTTCTTAATTGTAGCTATTGACTTTGCCACACACTGGCCCATCTGCTGGGCAACAAAGCACCATAAAGCAGAAACCATCAACCATTTCATTAACAAAGCAATCATAGACAACTACAGCACTCCAGACTACATCATAACTGATGAAGCAACTGAGTTATCAGGGCACATAGTAAACAAAACATTAAACACTCCACAGCCTCTCTGTACAGGCAACAGGCCAATGGCAGAGTAGAACCCCTCAACAACAGCCTTATAAGGACCCTAGAGAAAATAATGGATGGAAAAGCCAAAGACACATGGCCACTATATGTGAAACATGCATTACTAGTATCCTGAGTCTGCACCAATCAAGGAACAAGCTGCTCACTGTTTGAGCTAACCTATGGGTACAAACCAGAAATAATCACCCGCAACAAACAGCCATACATAAAGATCCCCCTGCAGAAGCCCCCCACAGTAGAACAAGCACCAAATCTATAACACATCCGCCTCAAAGCTAAAATAGCAGAAATAAAGAGGCCCAAAACACAAAAGGTAACCTCCACAGAGGAACCACTTCCCATTGACTCCCCCATCTGGGTTCTAGCTGGCAACAGAAAGAAACTAGACTCAGTACACAGGGGACCAGGAAGAATCATCAAGTACAGACCAGATCACAACACCTATCTAGTAAAATTCCAAGGTGCTAAAACCCCAATTGTCAAGAAATACCACAGAACCTGTCTCAGCCTCAGTAAAGGAGAACACTTGACCAGACTGGTTCCAACTAGTAAACAGCTCCAGGAGCATCAGGCGGCAGCTATGAAAACAAAGCCCCCTCCTGATGCACCAGAGTAACTCCTTAAGGGGGGGGTGTTAAGGGTCTGGATGTACAAGCATTCTGGCTACTGCCAACCTACTTAACATCCAGAAATGCTCAATTTGGTGCCCTTTCAATATACTGTTTGACATACCAAGAATGGTAACCAAGCAATATCACGTGACTATCCAAGTATCCAGTGGCTTGAACCCATCTTGCACATGACTAACCCCTAGGTTTGATCCAACTAAATCTCTGCCATAGTCAAGTCTATATAAGTCTAAAGTATTACTTAATAAAAGATACTTCTCTTCTTTCTTAATTCCATATTTGAAGCTTCCCTAAAAGGCGCTCCTTATCATATGTATAGGGGTTGAAATGGGCTTTTATTCACTCTCAGAAGGAAGATCCCCTTAGAAACCTTCTGGTATATGGCCCAGGGGGTCAAAGAAACAATATGGGTTTTCAAATACTTGGAGACCTCCAATAATATCTTGGACTCCTTTTACTTGGTCTTGGACTCCTTCACCTTAGACTTGGACTTCTGCGTCTTAGAATTAGACTCCTGCGCCGTGCTTAGGATCCAGCTCCTTAATCTTGAGCTCCTGCTCCGTTATCTTAGGCTTTAGCTCTCTTTATATCTCTAGTGGCCTTTTTATTTCACTTTTATAAGTCTAACCAAGCTCCTGCTGGCAATCAAAAGACTTCCAAAAACCTTTTGGCAGAAACTTAAAAGGCCCAGAAAGACCTTGTAACTTTCCAGCTAGCTTCCTTCTTATAGTGCTCTTTTCCCAACAGTTCTGCCTTCAAAATGGCTTTCTTTAAAAGCTTAAACAATTGCTTCTCACTTTTTTCTATAATAACTTAAGCTCACATACTTTCTCAAAAGCTTAAAGTATTAATTCACTATTTCCTTGCTTATACTTTAAGCCTTTGGATTCTGACCAATAATATTCATTAGTAAACCTTCCAGAACTCAACCAATAAACCCAGAGCGCAGAAATAGACCATTTCTGAAGTTCCACCGGGATATAACTAAGAAATCAATTTCCATCGCTCAAACCGCTCAAATTGACAGCTCTTTGCACACCAAAGCGTTAACCAGTCCATTATTCTGGCATCATTCCACTCAATCAGCTTCCAATAAATCTACAGTTCAAACACTGTAACTTATTTCTTCTTTTTCTCTCCTTTTATATGATAATTAATTCCATCTTTATATCATATCTTTTGGCAGCATTGAATAACTCTTTTACCACTTCTTTCTTATAAACATCTACACTTCCAAGAGTCCAAAACAAACATCCTTGCTCCTGTATCCTCAGCTCTGATGTCTTTCTAAGTAATCTTCTATCTCCATAGCTAGTTCTGCACTATCATCTTCTGGTTCTTCAACCAGTTCTTCAACAAAATCTTCCAGTTCTTCAACTTAACCAGCAATCAGTCCATCTCAGTCAACAAACAGCTTATTCCAGGCTCCAAACAGCTTATTCCAGTCTTCCAACAGCTTATCAGTCCTCTGGCTACTCCTTTATCATGACCAGCTACTCCTGCATCATGATCTCTGAGCCATTCAACTTATCCTCACTAGGAACCACCTTGGTTGCACCTTCACAAAGAACCCTTTTTGGTTCCAAACTTCAATATGAACTAACAGTCCCTCAACTTGTCTTCACTGTGATCAAACAGTCCTTCTTACTAGTCTTTTTTGCTGATCCCAAACTATGAACCACCCTGGTTCTTTATCTCAGTCCCCGTTATCAGAACCTGTATACCCAGGAATGAGTCTAAATTGAACTGGCATTTGACTGGGCCCTTGCAAGTGGCAATCCACTTAGGCCATTCAACCATAGATCATCAAAGTCTATGTTGTTGTTTTTTCTCACCCTGGTGATTAAATCTGGGCTTTAAGTTGCAAAGTAATCAGCTTTACTTCCCAAAGTCCTGATCACACTAAGTTCTGCAGCTTGCTTCCCCAAGAAAACTGCCTTGGTGACACCTCTGAGCAAATCTATGCCCTCCAATGCTCACTTTGGATTCTCCCCAAAGCTCCTGTGGGGACATAAACGAGGACACCCTATATGCCTGTTAGGTAGGATGCTTGCTCACAGACCTCCTGTAAGCGTATCAGGGTACATAGAGCCCTCAGAGCTCTTCCCCTCCCTGGCATCCCGCGCTACCTTCTAGGGGTCCAAAAATCACAGCCCTGGTAGGCAAGTCCCCTACCATGCTGGCATACACTTCTACCCTGGCAGCCTGTGTTACCCGTCAGGGTCTAAACATCCTCCAGCCTGAGCAGCACACACTACCCATCAGGCTGGGCCACTCCCCACCCCAAGAAGCTAAAGTTCCCTGATGAGCTATCTTATTCCTCATCCCTCTCAGCCACAGTTTCCTTCTTGGTGAGGACCTCTATCCCACAGTAGCCAATATCTTCTGCTGGGTGAAGACAACATCTGCCTCTAGTAGTCTTTGCACCTACTAGCTAGGACTTACTTTCCCTAGTAGCCTTCATTCCCTACTAGGTCTCTACCTTAAAAAAATAACCAAACTTCTACTTGGCCAGCATTAGCCCTGCCTGCAAACCACCAAACATGTGGACTGTCACAGGGGCACTCAGTGAGCCGCCCCTTAATGTATCTAACAACATGGACCAATCTGATGGCAATATCAAACTACGGGCACTTTCTCCTAATTAGGAGCACTATCAATTTGACCTGCTGATCCCACAAAAGTTATTCCTTGGCGCTAATCCTTACATAGAACATGCCACACCCTTGTGGCCCAATGGCTTTTCCCATATAGTATATTACTTGCAGTATTCTATAATAAACAATACCTTACTCTTATTATGTCTGTCCTTTCTATTGGACTGTTGTCTTCCCCAACTCAAATACTGAATCCTCATTGGTTCAATTACAAAACCATGATAATATTAACTACTTTTCACATATCTAGGCCCCATGACACTACCAAAACCCCCCAAACCAACTTCCCTTAAATTTTTGTTGAGGCAACAGATTTTACTTCCATCCAGCTCTTTGGTGTAATTCATATAGCTCTAACAGGGTTGATGAACTCTGTAGTTCCTACTGTTGGCCCTGGGACCTTGTTGGGGTGCTCCTTCTTGTATATTATTAATTTGAATCCCATTCTTTGGTGAGCTTTATCCCTCCAAGACAACTTTCCAGCCCAAGGCTGCAACCACTACCTCTACTTATCAGGAAGCCAGGCATAGGTAAAGACATTGGGTGACTTGGGACAGGGAGCTACTGGGCCAGCAAGGAGTTTCCACCAAAATATAGGCACTAACTTGATAAAATAAGATAGGGATCACCAAAAAAAGACCAGGGAAAAGAATTTGGCACCATATAGTCCACCAAGCCTGTGAGAGTAATGTAAAATTCTATAAACAGCTAGGTGGATGTGGTGCCAGTGGTGGTGACTGGTTCTATTGGGTAGTCAGGTCAAAGAATAAGCAGCAGGGTCATTGGGACAAGATAAGCAGGCAGGTAGTTGTACTTGTCACAATAAATCTGGGCAGCCTTAGATACCAGTTTCCTTCATGGCTGATAGTTTTGTTCTCTCTAGTCCTTGCCAAGGGGTCAGAAATGAGTATGTTCTACAAGTTGAGCTTGGAGTAGGCAGGGTTTGGTGGATATTCAGTGAAATGCACTGGACAAAAGTGTCACAGTAGATTTCATACTGCTAGGAATAATTTACCCAAATTGGAAAGCATAGAAAGCCGGAAAGTTATTTACCAAATTAACTGATTTGACAGATCCAAATCAACTGGTTGATCAAAAATGGGTTACTGCCACTCCAGTTTGCCATTAGGATTCAATTTCACCCTGAAAACTGATGCTGATAAATCAACATAATCTGAGATTCACTCAATACAGCTTTATTTATTAGCATGGTCATCATAATTTGGTCACTCATGGTTTCTTTGCAAACTGAACTAGATACTCACTTGACAATGTGGAAGGAATAGGAGCTCAGGATTCAGGCAGTATTGCTTAGTTGAATTTTGATATATATTGAATAATTTTCACTGTTTCAACTCTTAAGAGTTAAGTCCTCCAAAATTTTACTCAATAAAAATCATTTATCCCTAGTTCTAATTTACTTTTCAAAATGCATCCTGTAGTTGGCCTGCTGTGCTACATCCCTTATAATTTGATTCTTAGTCAAATTATTAACAGAAGATGGGGTCCTGCCATTGGCACTTCATTGTTGTCTCCTCACAATGTTAATCTAATGTCATCAAATCTTGGAGTTTTCTCTATGTATCTGAAGCTGTGACACTTGCCCCATCTCAATGTCCAGAATTCTATGCTGAAGACACCTTGATTCTCTCCCAGATGATATATCTTGGACTTTTTTTGGTTATGATTAATCATTTTGCTTAATCCTAGTGTATCATTTGAAAATTTTACCAAACAGTATTTGAAGCTCTGTTGGTGGTTAATCATCAATTCTATGTGGATTTGGGTGGTGATTCCCCACCACGTGGAGACTGCTTCTTACTATCTGACCATTTCTGTCACAAAAAAAGTGCTCCAGGGGGACAGTATAAAATAGGCAGTGGATCTGCAGGGTAGTCACTAGAAAGAGCGGGAGCCTTAGTGTCTACTGGACTAGAGTGGAGATGGAAGAATACTAAAACTAAATATGGTAGGATTTGTTGGAACCAAATTTTAATGAACCTTTATTATCAAAAATGACAATACTTATCCCCATACCACCAGGGTTTTTATGCCATCAGATTTTGCTTCTTCAATTTTGCAGACTTCAGGTCTGCATGCAATTTGCTGGCAGGGTGTGGGCATTGGGGCAGGGCTTCAAGGGCGGCAGATTAAGGTTTGGATAGCTCTGAAAAACAGAGGTGATAAGCCTTTGTTCTGCTGCTTCTGTTCTCTGAGCCAGCCAATTTTACTGCTAACTTTAGGCTGAAAACTGGTGGCAGCTGATGATTATTGGCAGGTTCACTATCAGGCCTCATATTATCCTCTTTTTGGCAAGCCAAAAGCTCTGTGTATGATGTGTTCTGAGACGCGGCACAAACACACAACAGGGAATCCTAACCTTAGGATTAAATTCATACTAAGTCTCAATTAGAATGGCAGGGAAGGCTATGCAATTACCTTATGGCCCTTATTGAATAATATCTAGTAGACGTGGATAGAGAGAGGTGCCAAAGTACTTGGAAACAAAAAGACAGAAATGTGAATAGAACTTAAATTTTATTGGATATAAAGATTGGGAATGTATATTGTATAACTTTGCCACAAAACAGTATATGAACTTTATGATCACTCATCACAAGCATCAGTGGGGCAAGCAAGCTTCAAAGAATCAGGAAACCAAACAATTTTATTTCCCAATTCAGAGCCAGACTCATTTTGAAGGGCAAAAGCAAAATAGAGAGATTTGTCCTTAAAATAACCCACTGAAGGCAAAATCAAAACAGTGTGAACAGCAGCATTCATAACATTGCCCCCCTCTAGATTGGCCTTAGGGGGTAGTATTTGCAGAGAAACTTGGCATGCACTCAGGAAAATGGACAGCCACTAGAGAGGAGTTTCACAGTGTATTCTGACCCTCTTTTGAAGGTCACTTCTAAAGGCCCTACCCACAATGTATCTAGATTGTGAGTGCATCCTCCTACTCTATGCTAATAGTAAAGAACATGTTCCCCAATGTTGAACTCAGGCAAGGTAGATCATCAAGCATTGTTGGGTGAGAGCTCAAGCATCTTGGTCTTATATGCAGATGTGTAGGCAGTGGCCTGAATATCAATGATACAATTGACCAGGTCTTTGATCTGGGCATCAGGGTCCATTGCCTTGTCAGAGGAGAGTAGGGGGGGCCCAAGAGAAACAAAGTGGTGGCCTCACGCCCATACAGCATAGCAAAGGAGGAATACCCAGTGACAAAATGCTTGCTGAGGCAATAGGCAAAGAGAGCAGCGGGTAAGTATAGATCCCAGCTTGTAGCATCAGAGTAAGGGAGTTTTCTCATGATAGAAACCAAAGTTGAATTTGCGCGCTCAACTGCCTCATTGGTAGAAGGGTTATAGGAGGCAGAGAAGGATTGATGAGACCCCAAGGCCTTAACAACAGAAGTCACCAACTTATCATTGAAGTTAGTTCCATTGTCAGACAACAACACTTGAGGACAGCTATGGCAGTAGAATACGTCTTGCAACAGAAGGGCAGCAGTTGTCTTGGCAGTGATGTCCTTGGTAGGGCAAGCTTTCACCCAATTGCTGAAATGATCAACAGCAAATAGTATGAAGCAGCAACTAGAGCAAGAGAAGGGGAGAGGCCCTACAGCGTCAATGCTGACAGTATGAAAGTTGTGTTGAGGTTTGATGAGCTTGAACTTATGAGAGGCAGCTCAAGGTTGTTGGAGCTGGCAGTTGTGGCAACTAGCAATGACGTCTGAAATCATCAGGCGGAGGTTCTCCCAGAAATAGTTTTTCTGGAACCAGTCATGGGTCTTGGCAATGCCTCCATGTCCAGACTCCTTATAAGCTTAAAGCACCAGTAAAAGGCAAAGAGTAGGCTGTACATAAGGCAGGTAGTGGTCTTGTACTTTTTTGAAAAGCTGATTGTCATAAATGAGAGTGTCTTCAGATAATTTAGAAAGGGCAACTTGGACTTTGTGGTGCTCAAGGGTTGTAGGGATGGTTTAAGAGTAGCTAAGCAACTGGAAACACAACAGGACTAAATTTTTCTTACTCAACAGAGCCTCTATTTTTGGGTTCTGCAAGTATACTAAGATTTGTAAGTCTATTGTTGTGCTGTTATGGTGAATAATTCTGTTTATTGGGGACCTCTTGGGGTCTTTTTATACTTGGAGGAAGAGGAGGGAAAAGAAAAGGTGAGTCATGCTGACTAGGGTCTAGACTGTCAGGCAATGAACCTATTCTTAGAGGGCTGAAACATTTTGAAGAATATTCAGAGGGAAAGGGGTTAGATTGGACAAGAAGGGAAAATTTAGGCATGTGATCTGGGGTCTTGTAGTTGCAGCAATAGTAGGGCCGTCTTTAGAGAATTGAGTGTAGAATAGGGTTTCAGACTATTTTCTTTGAAGTTCATATTTTTGGCTAGAAGGAGGGCGGAAGATCAAATAATCAATTTATATAGTGGGATAAACAATGGGTTGATCATTGATGCATCTGCAGCTAGCTGCAGATGCTCCAATTGGTCACTAATTGCCATATGAAAACTCACTCCAATGGGTCACTCTCTAACGCATCTGCGGCAAGCCGCAGGTGTGTTGATTGGTCACTAATTGGAATTGACGCTATGTAATTTGGAGGGTTACTCTCCAGGATAGATTACAAAAAAGGGCAGCAGTTTCCCTTATACTTTTCTAAATAAGGGAGAAGTCTAGATAAGGCAATACCAGGGAGTGGCGCCCTGCACCACAGACTTCTTTTGCCTTTTTCTCCCACAAAGAAGGATATCCAATTAGTTTTTATAACATGTCAGCCTCAGCAGGGTAGAGCAAAAATAGGCATTCTGGACAGTGTCAGCATTCTGATGTTGAATCCTGAGGCAATGCAGCACAGTGAAGCTGTACCCTTGCAGGCAAAGAGCTCATCTAGTTAGCTGTCCTTCTGGTTCCTTGAGTTGCTGTAGCCATTTGAGCAAAGCGTGGTCAGTAACCACAGTGAAATGGGTGCCATATACTTAATGTCAGAGCTGCTTAATGGAATGCAGCACAGCAAGGCACTCCTTCTTGGTCACATTGTAATTTTTCTCATGCTTATTCAGGACACAAGAGGTATAAGCTACAGGGCAATCCACACCTTCATCATCCAATTGAGCCAAGATAGCCCCAATATCCAGGTCACTAGCATCAATATATAGGATGGATTTCTTATCATAGTCAGGATATAATAGGATGGGAGCCTCTTTGAGTTTTTGCTTGAGGGTCTCAAAGGTTTGTTGTTGGCTGACGGTCCATTCAAAAGGGAAATTACACAGCAGCTGGACCAAGGGTTTGCTAGTGTCAGAAAAATCAGGGATGAATTGTCTGTAGTATCCCATCATACCCAGAAAAGACTTGGATTTATTGCAGGTTTGTGGGCGGAAGCATTTTTTCAATGTCCTCAACTTTCTTAGTCATGGGGTGAATTCCTGTCTGAGTCATCTCATGTCCCAAGAATTCAAGGTGTTCCTTGAAGAAGGCGTGCTTAGATGGCTTGAACTTAAGTCCAGATTCACAAATCTTTATGAACACTTCCTTAAGATGGGCCAGGTGGTTGGTAAAGGTAGCACTAAAGACAGGGTATATCATATAAGTATACTAAAACACACGAGAGCTTCAAATCACAAAGGATGGAGTCCATGGCTTGTTAGAAGGTAGCCAGGGCATTGCAAAGTCCTTGTGGCATACATGTAGGCTCAAACAGCCCTTAAGAAGTGATAAGCGCAGCTTTTTGCCTATCTTAAGGTGAGAGTTTAACTTACCAGTACCCAGATGCTAAGTCCATGGTGGAGAAGAACTTAGAGCCTGCAAGGCGGCGGAGAGCATCATCAATACGCGGCAAGGGATAAGAATCATTTTTGGTTAGGGAACTCAATTGTTGATAGTCTATTACAATGCAATGACCTACATTATTCTTCTTCAGTATAAGCAAGGGAAAGGTCCATGGGCTTTAGGAAGGAGCCAGTAGTCTTGTGTCTAACAGTTTTTTGAGCTCTTTAGACACCTGAGCACCTCTACTTGACTGCAGCAATAAGGTTTAGCTCAAAAGGGGGGAGAATAACCAGTATCAATCTTGTGAATGACAACTTTGGCTAGATTATAATCAGTGCTATCCTTAGCACAGATATCCATAAACTGATCCAGTAGGTCAAGCACCTCTTTATGCTGAACTGGAGACAGCTACAGGAAATCTTGAGCAGTGAAAAAAATAGGACTTGAGGTTCATCTTCAGGTAAATTAAAGTCCTGTAAATTGCCAAAGGGATGTAGCAATAGAACATCAGGAGCATTCAGCAACTTGTCATAGCCAATAGCATGTCCTTCAGACACATGTATGGGTTTCAGGAATATCCCTGACATAAACCAAAGTATTATTGGGGGCAATGTTGGAAAACAATGGAGAGGTACCCTGTCAAGAGTCAAAAATTCAATATGAATTTTTCCCGTTAATGGAGAAAATAAAAATCCAATAAAAGAAAAAAACATAATTAATTAGACGCCAAAATATTTTATCACCCAGGCAGGCGCCCCCCACTTGCCCACCCAGCCGCCAGGGGCCCTGCCACAAGCCCCCAGACCACATGCTTGCCCTCTGGGTCCCAATTGGCAGCCAGCCAGCCACCCACCTGGGCCTCAGGCCCCACTCCACAGCCAATCAAGAGCCCCCATAAAGTGCAGCCAATCAGGAAAATCACTGGATGTATGGAAAATATTCCTGAAGAATGCCTGCCCTCCAGAAGAAGGGGGAAATAAGGTTTCAGATTTCAAAAACTATTCCTGTCCAACAGAAAAAAGCCAAGCCCAAGTTTTACATGTGAGCAATAATTCCTCCCATGATAAATGGGTTTCTGCTTCCCAGGTCACAAGATTGAGTCTAGACTCCAATCAAACCATGTTCCCCAAGATAGAAATAGATCTTGAAAATCTCAAAAATTGTCATCACCATATGACCCCATGTCCAGACAAGATCATTGGGGCCACCAAGAATGGCCAAAACCCCAACAGATAACAGAAGAACAAAAGTTTGGCCCTCTTCCCAAAACCCAATTGCCCTTCCTATCTTCTAAACTTTTGGGATTCCCCATCTCCTGCCTTCCACTCCCATTTGCAAATCTTTGCACAGACAGAAGCAATATAAATAAAGAATCCCTCCTCAGTTATAGCTTGTGCTATTGTTGAGTTTAATACCCTCAATAAAGCTAAATCTTACTTAAAACTTAAGTCAAATTTAACTAGTTAGCCCCAGCCAACCCCCTCTAATCCAAGGAACATGAACCATTTTATCTTCACAGCTGTGCTTACAGCTTGCCTTGGGATTGGAGGCTATCAACAGGGATCAGAGTTCTTTGGACCCTCACCAGAAGGGCTAGTTCATGATCCCCACTATGATCCTGGACAACTCAACTCCTCCCACTCTGGTTCTTGGCCTCCCCTGGTGTCCCCGCTATCCATTGCAGTGTACACCTTCATGTACTATGTGTTAACAAACTTTTTAAGGAGCTTTTGAAGATACAACATCCATGCTAAGGTCTTTCATTAGTTGATGACCATCTACCCAATCATCACTGCCCTGACTGGTTTCTAATTCATCAACCTCCTGCCATACCTGCTGCAAGTAGTACCTACTGTAACTGGGTATTACAATGGGGAGAGCAGTCAATTTGTCTACCAGCAGTTGAACAGAAACTTTATGAGAGACGTCTAAGATCCCTGAGCAGAGGTAGGTTTTTTTGTGGCCTAGCAAGGGAGGAGAGTACAGCTCCAGGGATTTGTGCTCAGGTAACTCATATGATATCTGAGAGTCTAGGATGGCTTGAGATCCAGGGGAATGGTTACAGCAGAAGTGGCTAAGAGAGGAATCCTTTCAGATGCAGGACAAGCCATAGGAGGGCACTTCATGTTGGAGGAATGGGTACAGTACTTTAGAGTGAAGACATCAGTGGGGTATTCTAAGACACACATCTTGAGGCGCTTTCTGGGAACTTTGACAGACTCCTCAAAGATTAACAGGACCTCATACCCTAGGATGGAGAGGTAACCATTCTTCAAGTTGATGATACCATTTTATTCCCTAAGGAATTGAGTACCAACTAGAAAGTTGTAACTCTCATTCTCCAAGACAAAGGCAGGCGCAGCCAAGAGTAGCTTGCCAAACTGCATGGGAAGAGCAGAATAAGTCCCTATAGCACAAGTCATGGATAGCCCAGCTGTGCCATACAACTGGTGGTAAGTAAATTTGTGGGCAAGTTTGAGCTTCTTTACAAGCTTTGAGGAGACAACATTAACAGGAGACCCTGTGTCTAAGAAGGCCTTGATTTTCACCTTCTGGATGAATATCTGTGGTGAATGCTCTAACAAGCTGTCAGGCTTAAGCAGTACTTAGATATGTGAGAACCAGGCAAGGTGGAGTACAACAGAATATGACTTGTCAGCATAAAACTGAGGAGTTGCCAAATATTGTCAATATATGAAGATCATAGTATTAATAACAGCAAAAGAGGTTCAGTTGTTGGTTGGCAACAGGGCAACAGGACAGGATACAGAGTTGGTGTATAGTAGTCAGCCAGATACCAGATAGACAATATATACTTTTGGAAGGATTCAGTTGTCAGTTGGCAACAAGACAACAGAGTTGGAACAGGGCTGGCAGAGAAATGGGTTTATATTAATCATTCAGAATCTGGATAGACAATGGATACTGGGGAAGGGGAAGAGAGGATTCAGAATTGATAAGTGGCATACAGCATACTTATGATTCCTAGGTGTCTCTATATTAACAGTGCTGAAAACACAAGCTCAACATCTGTTTATAGCTTACAGGAGCTATCATGGCTGTACAAACCCAAGGTCTGCACCTCTGCAAAGGCAATTTACAAGTAACTTATCCAATTTAAAGGAAAAACAACAGTATTTAGTTTACAATAAAAGGTCTCAAATTTATTACATAAGTCAATTGAAGAGTATATAGGCAACTGTGATATGATAGCCAACTGAAATGTTGATCAACAATATGGAATATTGATGATCAATAAAGTTAGTTGCTACAGTTTCATGTGGAGATTACAACTGACAAGAGTGGTTGTAAATTAGATCAGCAGTGTCAATTAATAACAGGTTGTTCCAAAGGCAAATGTGGCAAATTGGGCATATTTGGACGCATTATGGAACAGACAGTTTAACAGATCACTTATACTTTATCTGAGCAACAGATATGACATGTGGAATAATCTGTCTGACATCTTTGACCTATAGACTTTTCTGGCCAACAGATAAAGCCTATAGCTTTGTATGGACAACAGGAAATGCCTATAGCATTGTATGGCCAACAGATGAGGTCTATAGCCTCCTATGACTAACAGGTAAGGCCTATGACCTCTTATGGCCAGCAGGTAAGGCCTATAGCCTTTTATGCCCAACAGATAAGGCCTATAGCCTGGTTTGGCTGACAGAAGCTGGTAAATAGCGTCATAGCTCATAGCTATTTCACCACAATATCTCTACACAAGTAGTACTACAACCAAAGGGTGGGAGAACAGCCAGGATGTCCCAGGCTTCTGCTAGCTCTTTGTCCCACTTTTTAATCATGCATCTCAAGCCTGGAAACTAATACTAGACACCTGGAGAGGAAGCAATACTGAAACATTCTTGAATACAGCATCAGCTACTTCAGCCGCTTCTTTGGACAATTCCACAATTACAGGAGACCTCTTAGCTAGAGTGAGGTATGGATAAGAGACAGTCTCTTTGGCTTCAGGCAAAGGCTTGAAAGTAGTTGTAGTTTTCCAAGATTGTAACTTGTAAGGGACTTCAATGGTCTCAGGAACAGTAAGCACTGAATACCCATTGGCTTCTGAATTGACAATGTCTGAATTATCCATGTCAGAATCATCAGAGATATTGTGGAACAGCAGCAGAATGGGAAGAGCCTCAGTGTCAGCAGGCTCAGATTCTGCTATGGAGGGGGGATTGGAGGAGACTGGGAAGGATTGTCAACCAAGAGCATCTCTGCCTCTAGGTTGACTGTTCTTTTCCTGCCTGCTCCTTGGGATCAGCTCCTTTAACCCAAGGCTTTGTACAGACTCAAAAGTGGTGACCAATCTGGCTGCAGTTATGGAAACCTTGGCGTCTATGAGGATTCAGGGAGTTCATAGTGAGGATGCAAGGACCACAGAAAGAAAAACCAGAATTAAAGGCAGCTCAATTCTCCCGCACAACTGCCCCAGAGTGGGTAAGGTACATATCCTGCAACAGTGTCTTTATATTTCACATAGAGGAAAGCATAGCCTTGTGAGCCTTAAAGTGGAGACACAGAAGCTGACTAACTTTGGGGGCTTGAGTGCAAGCCATGTACACTTCTTTTGCTGTCAACTGTCTGCTTGTTATTAATTGCTGTCCTTCCATGTAGAATTTGTCTGCAAATTCAGTCAGAGTCTCCTTAGGTTTGAAGGCAATGTGCACAAAGGCATCTTTTTTCATTTCTAAACTAAGGTTGCCACCAAATTTGTCAATCAGAAGCTGCTTCATATCCTTCCAAGTCTTGATGGTGGGCAACTTGGGCACTACTACCTCCTGACAGGTCAGGTGCAGGCAGATTAGAATGTGTTCCTTCTTAAACTCATCAGATGCTCTCCTCATGCCAGTTTTGTAGATAGTTAGAAAAGCTGCAATGGTAGATGTGTTGGGGTCAAAGACTTGCTTAAAGGTAGGCTTGAAGTGCGTTTTGGTAGTTGGGCCACCATTCTGCTATCAGGTACATTTATGCGTGGGGAGAATTCCGCTTCAGATTTGGAGGGGGCTTCCTGGCCCACAGCTGAAAAACACTCTCTTCAAGAGTAGTCAAGGTTTCAGAAGTTTGGGCACCCATATCATTGGCTAGGGTGGTCTACTGCTCAGTAATGTCCAGGAGCTGACCATGTGTGGTTACAACAGCAGAAAGCTCAGTCATCCAGGAGGTCAGAGAAGGTCCCACTGAGAGGCAAGAGGCAAATCTGTCATTTACCAAATTGATTAATTCACTCATTTCTTGCACATCTTTTTCAAGGTTGGAGTGGTCTCATTTCAAATGGTCTACCTCATTGGCTAGAGGAATCAAATCTTTAGCACATTGGATTTGGGGGGCTTCTGGCAGTCCTGGGCAGCAGCCATCTTCATTTATAACCTCAGCTGGACTAGTAGCAGCTGCCACAATCTTGCCTAGAGGGGCAACTTCTTGCTGACCCTCAGCAACTTGGATTATCAAGGTAAGCACCTGAGGTTCTGGCTGTGGCAACTCTGCAGGGCGTCCCTGACTGCAGGTGGACACTTGTAGCTCTCAAATGGTGCCCCATAGTTTCTGTTCTCTGTATATCAGATTTTCAGATGGGGGAAAGGGGAACATCTGGCTTGGGCGTGAACAACTCATATACTTGAGCCTGAAGCTTGGCAATGGCAGCAGCAGTAGCAGCCCTTTCTTGATCAAACTCTTCATTGAACTTGTGTAGGTCTCTAGTTACAAGGTCTGTCACTTGTTCTAATTAATCAAAGGAATAAATACTGAAAGCATTGAGCTGCTGCACAAGTTGTTCAAAATCAGTGAGATAGGCGTTTAGGGTGGAATCTATTTGGGTTCTCCAGGGCTTTTCTAACTGGTGAAACTCATGTAGACACTCCCTGACATATTTGGGGATGGACTGGCGTATTCTTTCGATGGAATTATCTAAGCAGGTTTGGGAAGTAATAGAGTTGTGTTGATTATCAGATACCAAGGAAAACAGGGAGTAGATTCACTGTTGGTAGGCACCAAACTGATCCCAGTGGTGTGTGACAGCTGTCTGTAGGAACAAAATCTCCTGAGTGTGGAGTCCTAACACCATTTGATGGTGGGCTAAGGCAGGTTGTACAAAGGATGGTAATAGGTGCTCAGCAGAGCCAGCCACTGAGAGGAGATGCTGTGGAAATTGTGGAGCCACAATTGATTTGTAGTATTCCGCTCAATTGAACTGTAATTGGAGGCAAGGAATGGCCCCTTTACAGGCTATCCTAAGGGCTACTGTCATGACTTTTTCTAAGTCAGGGGTACCCAAGGGGTAGGCTACTAGACAGGGACTATTTCTGAGGCTCATTACAGTAGGAACAATAGGTGGGTCTGTGATGTCTTCCTCAATAGGAGGACTGGTGATTTCAGGTGAAGTCAGCTCTTGTATAGGAGGAGGCAAATGACCTGAAAACGTAGTTGCAAAAGGGATAAACAAGGGGCTTAAAGCCCCTGTAGTGAGCACCATTTTTGTTGTGTTCTGAGGCGCAGCACAGAAACACAACAGGGAATCCTAACCTTAGTATTGGATTCATACTAAGTCTTAGTTATATGGCAGGGAAGGCTATGCAATTACCTTGTGGCCCTGAATGAATAATCTCTACTAGTTGTGACTAGAGAGGCGCTAAAGTACTTGGAAACACAAAGACAAAAATGTGAATAGAACTTAAATTTTATTGTATATAAAGATTGGGGATGTATACTGTGTAGCTTTACCACAAAACAGTACATGGATGGTAGGATCACTCACCACAAGCATGAGTGTGGCAAGCAAGCTGCAAAGAATCAGGAAATCAAACTATTGTATTTCCCAGTTTGAATACAGACTTATTTCAAGAAAAGAAGGCAAAAGCAAGAGATTTGTCATCAAAATAACCCATCAAAGATGAAATTAAAATATTATGAGTGGCGGCATTCACAACAGCGTAGGTCTGGGTTCTTGGTGGCATGCAATTGTCAGCAATCTGGTTATTATTTGGGAAATCTACCTACTAAGCCGGCAGGTTGCAGAGTAATTCACTAACTTGAGTCTGTGACCCAGTGGGTTGGAGGGTCCATGTCCCTCCTGGTTAGAGAAAAGCATCTCCCGAGGCCCAGGGTTTATTTCCTGGGTTTTCAATACTAGTATTGAAATGTCATTCCTGACATTGCTAGACACTGACAAGCCTTTACAGTGATTTAAATTGAAGTTGGGCCCAAGAACAAGCAAAAACAGGATGTTTTTAAAATCAATTTAAGAATATATATAGTTTTCTAAATGAACTTTAATATTGATTCATTTTTTTTGAAAGCAAAAACAGGTAAGCCAAAACCTACTTGTTTATACAAGCCTTAGGGAGCCTGAAAGTGTAAATTCACTGCTCCCTTTGGCCTTGGATCACACTGTTTTTCCTTGACGTATCAAGAAATCAAACCAAAGCCCAGCCAGGCCTCTAAATTCCATGGCTGACTTATCATAAACTGTTGGCAAGCATTTTGTGTTAGAATATTGTGGGGTTCCTACTCATCAGTTTCCATTGTGTGTCCTGGGTCATAGCCAGGGACCAACTGAAAGAAGTTATCATTTCTCAGTAGCAGTAAGTGGCTTACTAGAAGTCTCTTATACTTGGCCTTTGCTACTTTAAGCTAATTCAATACTTTTTCTATGACTAGGCAGGCATCCCCATCATGCACTTGTAATTCAGCTTGTGCTAGTCTCTCTGTTGTGTTTGGCTCCTGAAAACATCCAGGAGAACACGGCAGGAAATCTTTATAACAAAAGATATGAGGTTCAAAGCTAGCCTTGGGTTAGTCTTCAGGGCAAAATTAAGGGCACATACCTTAATTTCCTGGAATACAAGATGTGAAAGTCCTTTTGGAAAAAAGGAAAGAAAAGGGCTTCAAGAATACTAAAGCCAACACAAGTGTGGATAAAGTTGTCTTTATTAGGAGAAATGATTCTACTTAAATAGTAGACAAGGGCCAATGATCACTCATTAGGTAGACAGAGTGGCAGAAGGGGTCATGTTGGGATGAGGTCAAACCAGGATCAGTCAAGGGCAGGTATGATAATCCAGAATGAGTGGAGATCAAACCGGACCCATTTGCAGAAGATGAGGAATTCCCAAAATCAAAAGCAAAACCAACCAAATCTTTGCACATATCATTATTCAAAGGCCAGATCAAAATAGCATTAATGGCGCAATTTCCAACACCCTCTTAGAGCCTATACCAATTCTTTATCATCTAGATAAACTCAACCCCAATGAATTCCCTTCCTCTATCTGTCATCTCAAGGTGTTTAGTTAATCTCTCCCACTCCTCCTAAGAAAACTTACTAGTGGCAAACCTTTGACAGCTTTGGCAGTAGGTGTCTTCTTCCCCTTGGCTAGGGTAAAAGATATTGGATAACTCACTGATAGGGTCTATCTTTACTACTGAGAATTTGGATATGGGTCAAAATGGGCTTTTATTCACTTTCATAAGGAATATTCCCTTAGAAGCCTTCTGTTATATGGCCCAGGGGTCTGGGAAACAATATAGATGTGCCAATACTTGGAGTCTTCCAAAAATCTCTTGGACTTCTTGTACATGGTCTTAGACTCCTGCTCCTTTGCTTAAACTCCTGCTCTTTGCTCAGCTTTGGCTTCTTTATCTTAAGTGCCAGCTCCTTAATCTTGGGCTTCTGCACCTTTATCTTGTTCTCTATCTCTCTGTTCAGCTCTAGTAGCCTTGTTATTCCACTTGATCCAGCCCCTGAAAAGTCTCAGATTAAACACCCTTTTATAACTCCTTGTTTCATTCCTTCTTTCTTTCAGAACTCTGGTTTATCAAGGCTTAAACTATCCAGTTTCTTCTGCTCTACAATATATTAAATCTTTCAACTTACTTCATCCAATTAAACCCCTGATTTTTCTGCTTAATTCCCTTATTTATTAGGCTTAAACTCTTCAGTGAAAGCCCTCAAAACAGTGATCAAACAGGCTTTGGCCTGCAGCCAATCAAACACCCGGATTGAATGGTTTCACCCAAAGGTTTGCCCAGATGACTTGCTCTTGACTCTGGTTTGAACCTGGCGCTGTCTTGCTCCAGAATAATCTTTGCTCCATGTTTTGAACAATATTGCCGTGATTCCCATCATATTTCTCATGCAAAACTTGAGCGCTTTCACATATGTTTTACTCAAGGGATTTTTGAACCCTTAATTCTTCAGCATTTCTCTGAATTTCTCCGCGTTTTCTTCATCATTTTTACAGTTTGAACCTGCCTGTCAATTTCCTTTTGCCTCACTTAACCATCTCAGCAAAATTTCAGCCTTTGTCCCAACAGTTTTTCTGTCCTGTTTCTGGTCTCTTTTGCTAATTTTATTCAATTGATTCTTAATAAATTAACAGTTCAAATCCTGTAAGCTATTTCCTTTCTTCCTTCTATTTTACATATGATATTTAATTCAATCTTTTTATCAATCATTTGGCAGTTTAATTAATTCTTGTACTGCCTCTTTTTCCTTATTAATCCTACTTTCAATAGTCCAAAACCAGCATTCTGGCTTCTGCATCTACTTCTGCTGGTTCTTCCTAACCAATCTCCAGTTTCCCAGCTAGTCCTGCTCCATGATCTTCTGGTCTTAAGCCAGTCCTTCTTCATGATCTTCTAGTCCTTCAGCCTGCCATTTCCAGTTCATCAGCTAGTCCTGCCTAGTTTATCAGATAGTCTTCACTATGAACCACCTAGGTTCCATTCCTCTTTTGTGTGAACCATCAAGGTTCTTTTCTTTAATATGATCCTCTAGTCCTTCAACTAGTCTTCAGTGTGATCTTTTACTATGAACTTCTATTGTTTTATTTTCAGTCCCTGTTACCAATACCTCAGACTCAGGCAATAAGTCTACAAGGCTACTGGCGTTTGACTGGGCCCCTGCAAGTGACCTCAACTTGGGCTATTCAACCACAGACAATCCTTGTGTCTGTGCAGTTGTCTTTACTCACTCAGGTTATTAACTCTGAGCTTTCAGGTGAAAAGTAACCAACTTTACTTCCCAGAGGCCTGATCATACCAAGTTCTGCAGCTGTTTCCCCAAGCAGCCACCCTGATACTGCCTATGAGAATATTCATTCCCCCAATGAGAGCTTCAGGACTTCCCAAAAGCCTCCAAGGAAACACATAAAAGTACACCTTACCAATCTGTTAGGTAAGATGCTTACTCACAGACTTTCTGTGAGTGAAAAAGGCACATAGAGCTATCTTAGCTCCTCCCTTCCCTGAAAGCCTGTGTTACCTGACAGGGTCACAGCACCCATTCTCCATAGCAGCTAATGTTACCTGCTAGGGAGAAGAGACATTCTCTACCCCTAGTAGTCAATGTTATCTACTAGGTTCAGACACCTAACCTGCACACTAGCATCCAATGTTACCCACTGAGGAAAAGAGCCACTATCCACCCCCAGTAGCCAATGTTACCTACTAGGTTCAGACCTTTCAACTAGCCTCCTAGAATCCAATGCTACCTGCTGGGTAAAGACACCTAACCAGACCCCAGCAGTCAATGTTACCTTCTGGGCTGGTTAAACCTCTATCTATAGTAGCTAATGTTACCTACTAGGCAGGCCTTACCTTCCCTAGTAGCCCCATGTTACCTACTAGGACTCTACCCGTCTCAAAACTACCTTTCATGACCAAATTTCAGCATAGAGTCTTTTATTGAAGCCAAATCCACCCTCACCTAAAAAACTGCTTCCATGTGGACTGTCACACATATTCTTCTCAAGCCCCATTAACCACGCCTAGATCCCCCTGTCCAACAATGGAAAAATCACTTATTAATTTGGACTGTTATTTGGCCTGGTGTTGTCCCCTTTTCAAGATCATTAGACCCAACCAATAAAATGGGGAAACATAAGTCACTACAAATTTCAATGCTTCAGTTCTTCTGAAGAAATACTGTATAGACACTGTCTAATCAGGTCTTTCTCCAGAAACTATTCCAACCTCCCTGACAACGGGTTGCAAAAATTATCCCCCAGCCAACCAGGGGGTTTCACAACTCCTGGTAGCTCCATCTCTCTGAATTATCTCCCTTAAAATGGCAAGCAGGCCTATTTGGGTACCTGTTTATCTACTGTTAAAATTAAAAGTATTTGCTTTTATTTTTTTAATATTTTTGGACCCCAGCTCCTGGAGCCCTTCTAAAAATTATTAGTAAAATTTGGGTCCCCTTACCTTCTTTCTGGTCCTTCTTGGTGCTTCTGTTGTCCCTAAGACTATTATTATCATTTTCAAGTGGTTATTATCTGTTTTTACTTTTATTTTTGAGTTCAAACTGGAATTACAGTTGGTATTCAATATAAAAACTTACTTTATTTTCAAAAATCCAGTGTTTTTGCTTTTCTCTTCTTACTTTGAGTGTATATATGTCAGGAATATTCCTGACAACACCTTGGTTCAGGACAACATTTTGTGCCCAATCAAACTTGATAAACAAAATAAAAAATGGCAGCAGTTCCCCCTTATTGGGGAAACTGCTGCAAAAAGTCAAGGCAAGGAAACAGAAATTAAAAATAAATTTTTTAATTTGGACAGGTTTTATACCCCACCCGCAGGCCGCACGCCTGACTGCCAGCCAGTCCCCCGCCCAAGCTGCCAAATGGGGAAAATTCTAAATGGGGAAATTCAAAAAGGCAATTTCCCCAAACCCAAATGGAGGGGAAACTGCTGCCCAAATTTGGAATTTGCCAAATTTGGGAGGGGCTGACAAGCTGCTCAACCCACCCATTCCTGCATTGACTGCAGGATCCAAAATTGAATGCATGAAAACATCTGATGATACACCAAGTCAATGCAAGCACAGAAGTAACAATTCATTGCCTATACACCACTCCCAATTCCCCTCCTAAAAGGGAATTCCAGACAACACCAAGTGTTTGGGATTCCCTGTCCAGTATTTTATTCTATTCATGCCACCACAAGGATGATAGTATATAATAAAGCCAATTCACTTGATGATAGTTTGTACTATCATTGAGTGAAATTACCCCTCAATAGTATCACATAAATCAATCAGAAATTTACCCTACAAGAAAGTTAAAGACACTAAGCTTTGTCTGCCCTTTCCCAGGATCAGAAGATGAACCATTTAATCTTCTCAGCTGTACTCATAGCCTGCCTAGGGATTGGGGGCCACCAATACAATCACCAGCATGGGCCATTTAATAAACCACCTGGCAAGTACATCTACAAGGAGCCAGCACAGCTAAACTCCTCCAAGCAGTACTCCTGGCCCACACTGGTGTTGCCCCACTCCACCCAGTCCGTAGCTATATACACCTGTGTATACTATGTACTTACATATTTTGCTGGTAATTTTGGACAATATAACTTACACGCCAAGGTCTTCAGATGGATGATGACAGTCTACCCCATTGTGACAGCACTCACAGGATTCCAAGTCGCCAAATTGGTACCTTTTTTGCTAAAATACTCCCCCAATTGTTGGGTCTTTACAATATATCATTGTAAGAGACTCCCCTGGTCAACATCAAGGCTTCCAACGCTTCTAGATACCTCCCAGGACTTGAATTTTCTTGTGGTGTCCCCTAAACTATTATTTTTTACTTAATTAAGCCACTGAAATCACTGCCACCTCCCCCAAAAATTCTGGTGAACAAGAACATGTTGGTCCCATTTGCCAAGTTTGTGATCTTCACTCTGGCTCCTGCTCTCTTTCTGATTTGGTCCACCTCACCTTAGTTGTGGACTTTTATCTCCTCCTCTTCCTATCTGACAGGTGAGAATCTCTCTCACCTGTTACATCTACTGGATAAATTCACTGGAAAATCCAGCAGCCTACTTTTCACAGGAGAAACTCTGGTTTGTAGCTTGACCTGTAACAACGTGAAGTTTGCCCTGTCCACTGAAGCACCAATAAGTCATCTGTATGAGGACTCTCAGGTGCCTGCTCCTGTAGAATCTATGGCTCTTCCCCCAATCACCAGTATGCCCCCAACCCCAGAAGTGCCCCCCAGGTGCACCTCCTGGCTTGTTTTGGGTGTTCTCTTGATGGGCCTGAACATGTACCTCCCTCAACTGTCCCCTGTTGGGTCCTTTTGGTCCCTTGTTTGGGCAGTCATCCCAGTCCTGCACTAGATGGCATCTTGGTGTGGTTCCCCGCTGAGATGGGAGCCAAACTTAGTTAGTTTAGCTCCCCTCTCTCACAGGAAGAACAGCTGTAACCAAAGGAGAAGGCTGGGGTAAGAAAAGCTTATGAATTTTTACCCTCAATTCTAAATCAGAGAACTCAAAGTAAGAGCCCAAAATTTAAAAATGTTTGAAAATAAAAATTCACTTAAAAGAGAGAATGGACAAACAGGGACCCAAAATAGACCTGTTTTGCTTTTAAGAGATTTAATTTAAAATGGTAATGCCACCAGAAGCTGTGAGGACCCCTGGTTGGTTGAGGGATACTTTTTACAGCTCTTTGCCAGGGGGACTGGAAAGTTTTGTATTACTTTTCAAGGTGTGATATTATTAGTTGCTGCCTATTAGGCATTCCAGAGGATCATATTTTGATGAGCAATTCAAATTTTCAGAAAGCAATGTGGGAGGATTTGATTGGCTGTCACTTAGATTTTTTTAGAAGCAGTTTATATTAAGCCAGGAGATAGTCTAATTTGACCTGTGTTTTTTCCCATGCCAGAACTAAAGAGTCAGAACAGTCAGTGAGATATAAAAAAACAAATCTTTCATCAACAGTGTGTGCTAAATCCCCCAAAGAATTAAGAGGTTTAGCCAAACTTTTGTTGCAACCAAGATTCCCCTCTTGCCTTCCAACATATCTCACAATACACAGGGGGCGCTCAATGAATTGCCCCATGATTTATTTAACAGCATGGATCAATCTGATAGCAATTTTGAGTTATGGGCACTATCTCCTAATTAGGAGTTCTGTCATTTCAATATTGCTGATCCCAGCACAATTTATTCCTCAGCTTTGAACCTTACATGGAACCTGCCACTGTGCCACCCCCTGGTGGTCTTGTGGCTCTTCTCATATAGTATATTAGTCACAATACCAATTAATAAACCTTATCTTATTCCTCTCATTCTTGTCCTTTCTATTGAACTGTTGTCTTCCCCAATCAAATACTGAACTATCATTGGTTCAATTGCAACCCTTTGAGGAGATTTTTTGTACAGTGTGAAAATCTTGTTTAATCCAAGGCCAAAGGGGGGAGTAACTTTACAGTAGCTACAACTTCTCTATCCTTCCAAAGAACTAGCCAGGAGCCACCCTGTTACCATCCCAAGGCCTATACTAATGCTCTTCATTTGCTGGAGCTAGGTATATCAATAAACCAACATTTAACTGTCTTAGGCATTCAATCTTTATTTGGTCAATATAAAGCCCTTGCCTGAAAATTAGCTCCTCAGGTGGACCACCACAATACATTACACAAAAGAGTTGAGTGGACATAGTCTCATTTGTGATCCCCAATTCTTTCAGGTAGTTGGGCCAGGGGGTAACAGGAGAATTCATAGGGACTAAATACACAGGCAGATGATTATTTTTATCCTTAAAGAGGCAGGGTTAGATGGTGTACCAATAGTTCTTGCAGCCAAAGGCCTCTGGCTTGCGTGATCTTGCCAGGGGGTTGGCTAGATGAATATTCTCTAGGGTAAACTCATAGAAGGCCTGGTTCAGTGAGTATTTGGCAAATGTATTGGATCAACCAGGGCATCAGGAGGACAGAATGGTGCAGGTGTGGGTTCTGTGAGATCTGTGGGTGTGATAGCAGGAGAAGTGGGTCCTGGTGATTCTGTCTGAAAGTGGAAGAAAACAAGTATGAAATAAGGCAAGATATGTTTATACCAAAGGTTCATAACAGCATTAATATTCAAAATGAAGATGAGGTTCAACTTACACCTGACAAGGTATATATACCATCTACCAGGCTTTCATCTTTAAATCAGGATTCTGAAAACTTGGGCTGCTGGGCAGCAGGAACTTGGGGATGGCAGGGTGGCATCTGATACAGGCAGGCATTATTGGCTAAAGTTGCAGAATAGACGGCTAGACCTTTCTGTTCATTAGCCTGGTTGAGAGGTTCAGGTGGGATATTGGGCATCTCTTAGGTTCAGGTTTTAAAAAAATCATTTGAAGCTTATTGGCAGGGCAGCGGAACTCTTCATGGTATTTTTTAGTGTGATTTTGTGAGAATTGGGGAGCATGTTAGTGGGAAATAAAACCAACCTTTCAACCAGAATAAAAATTGTGGTTTCAGAAACAACCTTTTGGTTGTTGCCAAGAATTCCTGGGAGGCCAAGGGGGGAGGGAATCAACTGGACACAAAAAAGATGCAATACACCATCTGGAAAACGCCATCTAGAAAGACGCCATCTAGAAAAAAATTGGCAATAGGGTCATAATTTACATTGGCAAAATTAAAAAATATTAAATAGTTATTTTTTACATAATTGTTTCTAATACACCATCTAGAAAAAAGACATCTAGAAAACGCTATCACAAATTGAAATAAAAAGAGTGTTATCCAAATAATATTTTTTGAATATAAAAACACTTAATAAATACCCTAAAATACGCCATCTAGAAAGAAGGCATCTGGAATCAAATAATAAATTATACTTTTATGTGATAAACCAAGCCTTTTCTTTATTAATTGGGAATAAAGTATGATACTAATTTATGACCAGATATAATATATCAACTCAAATTAACTCATCTTTGATAGTACTATCTTCCTGTAACACAGCCATTAAAATCCACTTTTGATATGCTGATTTTATTCCTTATCATAAAAGTATCTGTAATTTTTGGGTTTCAACTTTAAAATGTTTCATTAATGATTTTATATATGCAAGGGTAGTGTCTCCATTAACTAAAGCTGCTATAATCAGCTTAATAACAGTGTAACTAAGACCTCTTCATCACTTAAAGGTTGGCACAATCAATTTTCTTGCCTGGTTAAGATAAAGAAGCCCAGATTCATTGTGATTATCAACAGCCAGAGATAGATAATTGACATGGGCACCAGCTTTACCCCCAGGCCATCAAAAGCAAAGCTGTTGTATCCAAGCATGCAGACCAGCAAGTCAAGTTTACAAGTGTTACTAAGGAGGTTTTGACCTATTACACCAGAGAAGGCCGCCTTATCTATCTCAAAGGCATTGCAAAGACTCTTAGGACTGAAGCCTGATCAAGTTACTCTTTCATTAAATACTTTACTTTCAAACATTTAATTTTTACTTAATTTTTAGTACATTTATACAAACATAGAAGCAAAATTCAATATGGAAATATCACAGTTTTAGGGTGTGTTGACTTTGGAGCTTTGCACACTAAAGTTGGTACTAGCTGATCCCCCATTATTATTGCATATTTGAAAATTTTGGATTATTTTGAGTCTATCCATATGTTTTTCTTACTGTTTTTAAAAAAAATTGGGTTTTTATTAGTTTTTAAGTTATTTGGCGCAGTTCTGCCAGAAATTTGACATAGGGTTTCTAGATGGCGTTTTCTAGATGAAGTCTTTCTAGATGGCGTTTTAGAACACATTTTCTAGATGGCGTTTTTCTAGATGATGTTTTCTAGATAGCATTTTCTAGATGGCATCTTTCTAGATAGTGTATCCCACCACAAAAATCAACGGAAAAAACCAAATGGCCAGATTAGACTAACAAATTTTGAACTTTATTAGAGTAGAGAATGATGAAGCAAGGTCTTTCACAGCTCTTGCATTCATTTAAAGGGAGGGTATTAATTTGGATGGGAAGTTGAATGTCCAAAACTGATTGACCAATGAAATGAGGGAATATGGATGCATCTCTTGAGGCAGGAAAATCTGGGAAAATCCAAATGGACAAAATCAAAGCAAAAACTGACTCAACTAAAAATTGAGGAACCTGTCTTGAATGCAATTACCACTGCTCCCAGATGCTCTTGCACATGATATTTAATCAGAGGTGTCTCTTGGGTGGGTTAGGTGTGGGCATTTTCAGACTAATTCTGCAATTAATAGTGTGAGGATCTTTATTGGGTTTTTTCAGTAAATCTTTGGAAAATATCCAAGCATAAGTTGACAGAGATCCCAAAGAATTCAGTAAGGATTGAAGTAGAGGCCCAAGGGGGAGCTATAACTTTACAGATTTTCTACTTCTCAAGAGTATCTCCTCTTGCTAAATCTGAGACTGTTGCTTGCAATTTCATGTGCTAGCTGCAAAGATTTTACTATAAGCTGTTTTCCATTCAAATCATCATCATATTTAAGCCCATAAAAACATGGGTGGCAAGGCCCTTGGTCCTCTAGGCTGGCAGATTGCAGATTATGTGGACCAGGGTCCAATTCCTGTTTTCAACTTCTATTTATTATTAGAAGCAAAATGTCATTTGTAACATTGTTGTCAAAGTTAATGCTGATCCAGTTGATATGTATGGCCCATATGCCAATATGATATACCAGTGTGACAGAAATTGCCAGATAATAAGAAGCTGTCTCCAAGTGGTGGGGAATCACCACCCAAATCCACATGGAGTTAATGATTAACCACCAACACAGCTTCAGATACTGTTTGGTGAAATTTCCAAATGAGATAGTAGGGCTAAATAAAATGATTATTCTTAAACAAAAGAGCCCAAGATAAATGGCATGCAAGAGAATTGGAGTGTCTTCAGAATAAAATTCTGGACATTGAGATGAGGCAATTGTCACGGCTTCAGATATGGTAGGAGGAACAGCTCCAAGATTGACAGTCATTGAATTAACATTTGGTGGCAACAACGGCAAAGTACCAACAGCAGGGCCCCATCTTCCCGTAATAATCCGGCTAAGAATTAGATTGTAGGGAATGTAGAACAGGAGGTCAACTACAGGATGCATTTGAAATAAATGTTAGACCATGGGATATTTGATTTTATTGAGTGAAATTTTGGGAGGACTAAACTCTTAAGAGTTGAAACAATGAAAATGATTCAATATATCAAAATTTGACTAAGTAGTACCACCTGGATCCTGGGCTCCTATTCCTTCCACATTGTCAAGTGAGTATCTGGTCCATTTTTTAAAGAACCCTTTAGTGACCAACTTCTGATGAACATGATGATAAATAATATCATATCAGGTGACCCTCAAATTACGTTTATTTATCAACGTCAGCTTACAAGGAGAATTCATATTCAACTGGCAAACTGGAGCAGCCATAACCCATTTTTGATCAACTGTTTGATTTAAGTTCATTAAATGTTTGAATTTGTTAAAGATTTTCTGGCTTTTTGAGCCCTCCTACTTGGTCAAATAATTCCTGGCATTATGAAATTTACTGTGACATTACCCTCTGCTTTAGCCCGGGGTGCAATACTGCCATCCAGGAGATGGGACAAGGAGAAGTTCTTATGGGCAGGAGTAAGATTCATTGCTGCTAAGGTAAGCTTGGGGTGACCAATGGTAGCGGGATTGTGATTGTAGAACTCTTGGATAAGATATGTGAATTGGAACAATCATAATGAGGAACCCATGATTTTCAGAATTAGGATGGCCTTTCCAAGACACCAAATATTCCAGTCAACATCAGTTCTTACAGGAAGCCAAAATACAATTCAACTCATACTCAAGTTCTCCTTCCACAAGAATGGATTGGGAAGAAGGAGTCTCAGTGCCCTTAAAGGGAGTAAGTAGGCATTCATGAAAAGTATGGAAAATCTTAAAGGATGGGGATAAATCTAACCAATACACAGAGGGGCCAATTTGACGTTCAACTTTGAAGGGACTGACTCATTTGGGACCTAGCTTGCGGCAGGAAATCTTCAATTTCATATTGTGGGCATCCACCATGACTATATTACCTGGCCTGTAGGTAGAACCTTCTTGGTGCTTGCAATCTGTGTATTCCTTGTAAGTTGTCACAGCAGCAGCAAGAGTAACCTGAAGCTTCTGATGAACCTGTTTCAATACAGCAGCTTGATCATTTGCAGCTTCCACATTGCTAACCAATCAAAGATCCATGTTGGATGAGGGATTGTAATCCACATTGGCATAAAATGGCAAGACCTGAGTTGACGTGTGTGGGGTGGTATTATATGTGAACTCTGCCATGGGTAGGTTGGTACACCAGTCATCTTGTCGTTCATTGGTGTAGCAACATAGGTAAACCTCCAATTTTTTGTTTAACCTCTCTGTTTGTCCATCAGATTGGGGGTGAAAAACTGTGGAACGGCACAATTTGATACCAAGAATTCTGGTAAAAGCTTCCCAGAACTGAGAAATAAATTGAAGCACAAAGTCACTCACAATCTCCATTAGGATGTCATGTAGGGAGAATATACTATTCACAAATAACCTAGCTGTTTTCACCAAAGTAATTGTGGTTGATCAAGGTAGAAAGTGTACCATTTTTGTGAAAAAAATCTACCACCACCATGATTGCATTAAACCTATTAGAATCCGGAATTTCACCAATGAAATTCACCAAAACTGACGTCCAGGGGCCTGCAGTGAAACCAGCAATCCAGTAGTCTTTTTCTGGCTTGCTTTGGACTGAACACATACCAGGCAGCCTCAAACAAAATCACTACCTGCACCAACAAACTTTTCCAAGAAAACTGTTAGCAAATTAGTTACACTGTTTTTTTCTCTGGGTGGACTGCCATAGGACAAGTGTGATAGGCCTCTGTGATTTTATCACAAATGGTTCCCTCTGGAACCCATAAGCAACCTTGATGGTATAGAATTGGTCCTATCTTGTGATAACCCTGTGGCTGGCCTACCAGATGTACACATGCTAGTTCCAGTAACCTATCATAACCCTTGGACAGAGGCTGTAAGAACTTAACTTTAGAATATAAGTCTAAGTCTGTGCCCTCAGTTAATGTGAGAATCAGGGAGCAGGTTAAGAGCAAATAGAACCAAGCTCTCAACCACAATAAAATTGTGGTTTCAGCAACAACCAAAAGGTTGTTGCCAACAATTACTGGGAGGCCAAAGTGGGTTAAAGGAATCAACTGAATACCAAAATCAACAGAAAAATCCAAATGGCCAGATTAGACTAACAAATTTTGAACTTTATTAGAGTAGATAATGATGAAGCAAGGTCTTTTGAAAATCTTGTATTCATTTAAAGGGAGGGGATGGGATTTGGGTGAGGAGTTGAATGTCCAAAACTGATTGGCCCATGATATGAAGGAATATAGATGCATCTCTGGAGCAGGAAAATCTGAAAAAATCCAAATGAACAAAATCAAAGGGAAAACTGGCTCAACTAAAAATTGAGGAACCTGTCTTGAATGCAATTAACACTGCTCCCAGCTGCTCTTGCACATGATATTTAACCTGAGTTGTCTCTTGGGTGGGTTAGGTGAGGGCATTTTCAGAATAATTCAGCAATTAATAGTGTGAGGACCTTTTTTGGGGGGGGTTTCAGTAAATCATTGGAAAATATCCAGGAGTAATTTGGCAGAGATTCCCAAGCATTTGGTGAGGATTGAAGTAGAGGCCCAAGGGAGAGGCATAAATTTACATTTAAAGACATGGTGGTAAGCTTAGCGGCAGAGTTAATACAAAGGTGACTACAGCCTCATCCAGAATCAAATTATATGTGTTAAACTTGATGTCTATACTAGCATCTGGGAGATAGGAAGGGTTTCTGCTCAAAAAATCTGCCAAGTGATTATCAATTCCCTTAATAAACTTTTAGCAGAACTTGTATCTTTTCAGATCCCCATGCCATCTAGATTGGCAACCTGACAAAACCCTGGGTTGGCAATAGTACAGAAGAGCTTTGTGGTCAGTTCTTACTACAAATGAATGACGTGCCAACATGAGATGGTGATGCCAATGCTTCAAATATTCCACAACTGCCAACAATTTTTTGTCATAAATCATGTAATTGCGTTCCTGAGCCTCCATCTTCTGGGAGAAGTACCCCACTGGTCTTTCAACACCATCATTGGCTGTTTGTAGCAACACACTGGCCACAGTGTATTTGGAGGCATCTGTGGAGACCACAAAAGAAAGCTCTGGGTCCACATTTTTCAAGACCAGAGAAGACAACAAAAGAGTTTTGACTGCTGCAAACGCTTTTGCGCACTCAGGCGTCCAGACTAAAGTCATTTTCCCACTAGCCAAATACAAGGGGGCCGCCACTTCAGAAAAATGAGAAGTAAACCTTTTCAAGAGATTACAGGTACTCAGGAAACTGCAAAGGTAGGATACTGTTACAGGACTAGCATACTTGTAAACCACTGCTTTCTTTTCAGGGGCAATATTGTGACCATCCTCAAAAATAATATTACCCAAAAAGGTAACCTTGCACTTAAATAATTCACACTTACTCCTTTTGATGATCAAATTAGCCTTGAGGATACACTCTACAACTGCTGACAGATGGGTCTTATGAGACTCTTCATCCGGAGAAAACACCAATATGTTGTCCATGTATGCAATGGCACATACACCCAGGAGATCTCCCAAAACTGAGTCAATTAATTGCTGAAAGCAAGCTGGGGCATTTTTTAATCCAAAAGGCATAATGCAGAACTGAAATATACCTTTCTTTGTTCTGAATGCCGTCAATCACTCCATTCCCTCCACAATCCTAATCTGATTGAATGCATTCAAGAGATCAAGTTTTGAGAATACCTTTGCCTTTTTAACACACCAAGAAATTTGTGCTTTGAGAGGCAAAAAGTAGGGGTCAGAAATTGTGATGTTGTTCAAATTTCCATAGTCAACACAAGGTCTAAGAGATCCATTGGATTTTTGGACAAACAACAACGGAGAGCAAATCAACAAAGCCTTCTTGAAAATGTAACCCTTTGTCAACATGTCCCAAGTTCACTCTTCCAAGCATGCATTGTCCTTCAAGGTCAAAGGGTAAATAGGTGACACAATACAAATCAAATCAACAGTACCCTTAAAGTCAAAGTCAAACTGAGTGTTCTTGGGAAGAAATTTGCCCCTAGGGACTTCAAATGCTGCAGACCAGGGCTGAAGGCATGCTGGTAAGTCTGAGCTCACAGGTGTAGGAACAGGAACCAGCTGGATTGTCTGTGAAGACTGCTCTAATTCTGACATCTCAAACAGCATTATGTGAATGGTGATGCCTGAAAAGTGGCCCACTTATAATGCATTTTCTTTTAGCAGAGTTGATACATTTCGGTCCCGCCAACAGCCCACTCCTAAGATAATAGGATACATAAGAGTAGAGCATATGGAGAATCTTGCAGTAAAGGATTGACCCACAACTACAAACATCACCAGTTTCTTAAGTTGGAAAGAAAGAAATGTTTGACAGTTTCCACCCCTAACCAACATTCCAGGATGATACTAAGTTGTAAAAAATTGGCAGTCTCAACACTCATGAAATTCTCAGAAGCACCAGTATCCAACAGAATGGATTGCCAGAAGATAGTTTGGCCATTATTGATGCTACCATAAAACAAGAAGTAACCAAAAGTGGATTTATTTGCAGCAAAGGTAGAAATCTTGGCAGGGTCTTGTTTTTCATTGGCAGTACAGACAGCAGCTTTAGGAGGCGGGGTGCTCCTGAAAGTAATGCTTGATCATTTCTTGGGCAGCTTCAGGGAGGACAGGACAATCACAATCAATGGGGACAAGAGGCAACTCCTCAGACTCAACTACCAAAGACTTTGCAGGCACAACATTTTGAAGCATAACCAACAAAATCTTGGTGGTTGCCACCACTGGCACTTCATTTACCTCAGCAGGTTTGTTCAAAATTGCCAATTGCAACTGAGAAGAAATGCAAGGAGAGCAATCACAACTCTGACTAGTCAAAGCCACCACAGAACAATTACCAGAAACCCAGGAGTGTGCAGCGGGTTTGGCTTCAATTTCCAGAGCACCTTGTTTGGAAGTCAACAGATTTGAGACCAGGGAAAGAATTTGGCTTACCAGGGCCTCAGTTGTGGCTAACAGGGAATCCCAAACTGCCAAATCCTGGGCAGTCTGATCAACTGCTAACCATAACGCTGAGAGTTTATTCACCCTGGGAACATCAACTGTATGACAGTAGGTAAGAAACTGAGGAAGGAATACCAAGAGCGGAGTAGTGCCCTGCTGGAAGGTGTATAACTTATGATATACTTTGAGCTCCTCAATAGATACACACATTATTTAACAAAGGGTATAAAGATGCACTTTCAGTTAAAACATGTGGATTGCGCTCCACCACAGACAACAACCATTCACAAGCATCCTCTGAAACCTTTGTCATCACATGGTAAACTTGAGATTTGTGACTAAGGCTAGAACTGTAATATAATGATAAGGCCAACAAAACTTCACGCAAAATTTCATCAGTGGGTGGAGCAGGAAAATAATCCGGGCGCCAAAATGACATGCCGCAACGGAAACAAGAAACAGATGATCCAGTCTCAACAACTGTTACCAGATATGGAAACCACACATTAAAGAAGAGCCCAAACTGAAAACTCAGAAAGGAGCTGATGCAAATAAATATGGTAAACACAGATATCTCAACGGAACAGGATAAAAGAAACACAAATTCATGGCAAGCTGCTTCCAAAAACTCAGAAATAGAAAAGTTAAGTAATATGATGGGAATTGCTGGATATTGAGAAGCTGTCTCCAAGTGGTGAGGAATCACCACCCAAATCCACATGGAGTTAATGATTAACCACCAACACAGCTTCAGATACTGTTTGGTGAAATTTCCAAATGAGATACTAGGGCTAAGCAAAATGATTAACCCAAACCAAAAGAGCCCAAGATAAATGGCCTGTGAGAGGATCAGAGTGTCTTCAGAATAAAATTCATGGCATTGAGATAGAACAAAAGTTTCAGTTTTGACAGTAAGAGGAACAACTCCAAGATTTGCAGGCATTGGATTAACATTTGGCTGAGGCAACAACAAAGTATTGACAACAGGGCCCCATCTTCCTGTAATAATCCAGCTAAGAATTAGATTGTAGGGAATGCAGCACAGGAGGCCAACTACAGGATGCATTTGAAATAAAAGCTAGACCAAGGGATATTTGATTTTATTGAGTAAATTTTGGGAGGACTCAACTCTTAAGAGTTGAAACAGTGAAAATTATTCAATATATATCAAAAATTGACTAAGCAATACCGCCTGAATCCTGGGCTCCTATTCCTTCCACATTTTCAAGTGAGTCTCTAGTATAGTTTGCAAAGAAACCTTGAGTGACCAACTTCTGATGACCATGCTGATAAAAGAGATCATATTGAGTGACCCTCAAATTACATCAATTTATCAACATCAGCTTACAAGGGGAATTCAGATTCAACTGGCAAACTGGAGCAGCTGTAACCCATTTTCGATCACCCGTTTGATTTAAGTCCGTCAAATTGGTTCATTTTGTTAAAGGTTTCTGGCTTTTTGAGCCTTCTTACTTGGCCAAATAATTCCTGGCATTATGGAATTTACTGTGACAACCAGTGCTTGGACTGGTTCTGGTTCAGTCTTTAAGCTCTGTTTAAAGAAAGAATTAAACTTAGAGCTGAAATGAAGTGTGAGCCCCATAAGTCAGTCACTTGGGTCTAGAACCTATCAACAACAATACATGAGAAACACTTATGTTCTAAATCAGCTTCAGAATATTCACACAGGCTGCATTGCCTAAAGTCTCTAAAACTATGATGGATTTCATATCTGGTTTACAGCAGTGATTGCACCCCCAGATCAGATTTGACTGGGTGTAGGACTGTGGCAGATCTGAGACAAATAGCTGCTTTATAAAAAAGCAGCCATTCATCTCAGATCTGGAAACAATTCTCGAAATTTGTCATAGCTACGATCTTTCCAGAATCGTTTTCATACAAATTACAGACATGTTTTTTTTAAAAAAATTAAAATTAATTCTTTTCTTTCAAATTTTAAAATAAAAAATATAATAATTTGAATTCAAATTTTTCACTTACAAAAACAAAGAATTTATTAAAAAATTTATAAAAAAATAGGCTCATCCAGAAAAAATAATGCCATCTGGGACCTTTTTTTTGAAAATATCTGATTCCCCTAGGTAAAGGGAATCTAAAATCTGGAAACTCAACAGCTTGGATGCGTCAATTACAGCAAATGCCATAATCAGCACATTTTTAATCCACCACAACCCTAACTGGGTAGCAGTGACACAAGTTGAACCTGAAGCATTTAGCATCCAGAGTTAGTCAGGACGTGTTAAAATCGGAGCCCGCTATCGAATCAAAATCCCACTTGAATGCTAAGTGGTTCACTCCTAGGAACAACATAAGGTTCCATCACGCGTAGGGTGACTCCGACTAGCGCGGCTAACCCCTGGCCTTGGGTCGCTCGTATCAAAGAGTTATTTTAAATTAGTTAAATCAGTAAATTATTCCGTCCTGGGTGCAGCGGCCCATAGCCGGAAACTAGCCGGGACGGGGCGAAGCATTCCTATTCACGCGTGATTAAATTTATCATGAATCGCCTTAATTAACTATTAACTAAACCCTTGGCCTACTTAGGTATCAGCACTAAAGGTTTTCCTTGCTAAAAGCTAAGCATCGTATAGGATCAATACTTGAGGTGGGAATCGTTATTTAATAATATTGGTATTTTTAATGTTTAAGCCCTTGACTACTCTGCACTTTAGTACTGGAAACAAAATATATTTGAATAGTCAATAGTTTGATTATTTTTTGGTGTACATCTAAGGATAATTAATGTTTCATCTCCTTTACATCTCATCTTAAAATCAAACTACAACTTGGATCACAGGGAAAGGGCTTACAACATTCATTAGTCTTTTGTTACTAGATTATTGAAATGTCAATAAATTCATTTATTGGCATCTCAATGAGTTTAAACCCATATCGTGGAAAAGATGGTCCACACCTTGATTTAATCAATACACCAGTCACTTGGCTCTTTGTTGGGGTTTTTTAATGATAGTTACTTTAACATTCCAATGCCCTGTCAATGTCCATTTCAGGCGTGTAATTTAAATTTCCAAAGTTAAATCCTGCAATTGGGGGACTTTAAAAGAGGGGCTTTTTAAGTACGCTGTCAGTATTTTAGCTAAATTCATTACAAGTGTTTTATGTCTATAATCCTCAGTGCCATTACGAAATGAAGGCCAAGTACAGTATACTACTCAAGCATTCATATTACATCAAAATAGATATATTCATAATTGAATTGTATTGTTCAATAAAAATTTACCTAATTAAACTATGGTTAGATATGGGAATTACTGGACTCTTGCCGGCCTTGAAGTCGATCGCTCGGCCCATCTCTTTAGAAGAATATCGTGGCAAAACTGTAGGGGTGGATGCCTACGTATGGCTCCATCGCGCGGTACACGGGTGTGCCTACGAGTTAGGCCTTGGAATTCCTACTACCCGCTATCTGAGTTATTGCACCAAATGGCTAGATATGTTTGCGCACTACGGAGTCACCCCGTATCTTGTGTTTGATGGGCGACGCCTTCCTTCAAAGCTCTCGACCGAGACTGAGCGGCAAGCGAAGCGACAGAGCATGCGTAAGCTTGCCTTGTCTCACCACCTTGCTGGGGAAAAGAAGCAGGCAGAAGAATACTTCCAGCGCTCAATTGACATCACACCTGAAATCGCTTACACCTTAATGCAAGTTCTTATTGAACGTAAACTGCCATATGTTGTTGCGCCGTACGAAGCTGATGCGCAGCTGGCATTTCTCTCACGCAACGGGCATCTTGCAGCAGTAGTGTCGGAAGATTCTGATTTGCTAGTCTTTGAGTGCCCCCGTGTGATTTACAAACTCGATATCACAGGCGCAGGCTCTGAGATTCGCCATGAAGATATCCCCAAAGTGCCAGACATGCAGCGTCTTTTTGAAAGTAACCCTGAAAAATTCCGCCATCTTTGCATTCTGTCAGGGTGTGATTATCTGCCTTCGGTACAGGGCATAGGACTCAAGACAGCAGCCAAGTTTATCGCCTCGTCCTCGAATTACTTGGAAGCTATAAAAACTATATCCCATAGTCCTCGCTTCAAGGTGCCCTCAAACTATGCTCGAGAGTTTGTGCGAGCAGAAATGACATTCCGGTTCCAATGGGTTTATGATCCCACCACCAAGGAGATTGTTCATCTCACCTCCCCTCCCGATCTCCTGGCCAAATATGACATGCTCTTTTTGGGTGAGCCAATCACCGACAAGAAGAAGCTTCAAGGGCTTATTACTGGCACCTTGCACCCCGACACTTTGAAGCCCATCCCAGTTGCTAAAGTGGCTGTTGAGGCAGGGCTGGCTTCACCTTTTGGCCGAGAAATCAGCTTTGTTCAGCCCAAGCAACCCACAAAGCCCAATTCTAAAGTTGAGCTTGGGAGGCTTTTCACTCCTGTAAGACAATCAAACCCCAAAGTTGTCACGTCCTCTCAAAGCCGGCATTTTGTGTCCCCATCAGCCAGCACCCAGATTTATCCTTGCCTCACTCCAACCAAGTCATATTCTACCCTGACTTGTCACAATGTAGGGATTTCGCCGCTTAAAAAGCTTCCCACTCCTCCCGAGACACCGTTGAATAGTGACCCCCAGGCTCCGTCGGCAAAAAGAAGTCTATCAGAGTTGTGTAAGTGGAATTGCAGTCATCTTTTTATAAGCACAAAGACATCCCAGGTGCTCTTACGTAAAAGAGAATTATCTTCTTGCCGTAAGCTCTGTCTTACAACAGATGTATCTTCGTCTTGTATATACTATGATTTAAACATCTCTCACAAAAACCCTCAGCCTCATTTCCCGAGACTCTGTCACCTTAGCGGCTGTAGATCTCGGGCAGCTTTTAGAATTATATTTAGAATAATACATCACTAAAATAGAACACCAAGGTAGCTCTGATACACCAGCTACTTAACTTTATAGCCACATTACATCAGATCTTTTGGCTAACGAAATTTATTTTAGCCCGCCAGGACGAGGCAGTCCAAGCACCCGAGAAGAGAATGAAGCTGGATGATCTCAATTCAAGCGACTTAGATTTTTCAGACGAAGAGGTTTCATCTTTGCTTATTCCCTGAGTTGCTTAGAGAATTTATTTGCCATGCCACCCCTTTTCTGATGCAACGTTGGTATTAGTTAATAAATATAGTCATAGAAATATTTACTGGCTATGCACTGTGAAGCCTTGAAATTTCACATCCCTGGCCCATTTCACAGTATCAGTGACTTGGCAATTAGTCTTCAACCACCCACTTATGTTGCAACATCTTCGATTACATCACAAAGTTCCCAATGTTAATTCTGACTGAATGTGGATAAAATCACAAATCCACACAAACATAATTCAGAGAAACATCAAATAACCAATCCTGTCTAGTTAACCCAGCACCACAAAAGCCAAAAGATTACAGATGCTATAAAAGTAAGTGACGGTGGTTTGACTCTGCATTAACTTGAATTTCTGATATTAGTTCCCTACCCAAGTCATATGCAGGATATACAAGTAGTCCCGTAAATGTACTTCATTGAATCTACTCTTTCAAGATTGAGATGAACTCACTAGCTGAGACATGATGTCACTAGATAGGGATGCTTCGGCTCTTGGCTGCTCCAACCAAGACGAGAATGCTTAATATTTAACGATTTAAAGTAAGCCTTTTGAATCGGGAGACTCAGAGCCAAAAACTGGCCGAAGCAGCCCTAGTCCTAGATGCGTGATTGAAATCAGTGTATGGAAATTCTCTGACTACATTCAATATCGCATAAAAGCTATGGGGTTTCAGTGCGCAATAAGCAACATATGGGTTGGTTCTCATTTTAGGATAAACTTAGCTAAATGCGTACCATCCTAAACTTTGAGCTGCCTGCCAAAGAACAGTCCACCACCAGGAGTTCTTTCGGTTGGCCTATCGGTACCCACTTGATTTACAACCCCGCCCTTTTCAAGCCCCAGTTAAATGGGTTCATATTGGGACTTTATAAATAGAAATCATACATAAAAATCCCACAGTGACGTCAGCATGTCTAAAATAGGATCCAGGAAAAAAGGTACTGAAAATCTAGCGGGTATTGCAAACCCCGTGATTAAAAACTGTGAAATCGTATTAAGCACTGCTCCACCTTCAGTAGATGACGGAAGCTGTCTCAGGACCAGCCATCAAGATGTGGCAAAACAGCACCAATTAAATCCAAATGCTAAAGCAGAATGTGCTTATATAGCACATAGCGGGTACCAGAGTACAGCTCTTCAGAAATCAGTTCTTAAGTTTGGCAGTGGGGTATTCATTAATGACTTTTTTTCCATTTTTGACATTAGGTCAAGGTCTAATATTCAATGCCCTTCTGAGCTGAGACTGTTAGTTGGATAATAATAAGTCATCTACCTTGATTTTTGAAACCAAAAGGTCACTCGATAAAAGTATTGAGAAATAAATAGTTTAGGTTCTTTGGATTGTTTTAGAGCATTTTATACCAGCATATGCAAAAATGGGGGGCAGCTATTGAAAAGTACTCCAATTTAAAAGGATACCCTTGTACCAATAAAAATAGGTTTATGTAGTTTTTTTTAAAATACTGCTTGTAATCAACCACATTTTTGCATAAAAAGCTGTATTGAGCAACTTGACATCAGAAATATGTGCATTCATGATTTTTAAAAAGAAACTATGATGTAAATCTTGGAGAGATAAAGCTTATTGTCACTAAAACCAGTTGTTTACATGAAATACTTAGATCCCACTGCAGTTAATAAATGATCCAGTGAAGTAATAATCAATAAGTGGGGCAAGACAGTGCTGTAACTAAGCCTGTGTGTCAGTTTAAGATATTTCTGCAAAATTACAACCTGTTTGGCAAGATGCAACATTGTTAAATCCAACATACATGGTTTGATATCTGAGCTGCAATTTGGCCTTTGGTTTAAACAGAACAAAGTTTGGTACCCCATAGACACATTTTTGGATTTAAAGCATGCTTCTTATTTTCATGGATACCAAATAAATCAATAACAATCCAAAAGGAATTGGTCAAATCCCCACCATAAATCTATTAAGTCTACTGCTTTTTAAATGCAAGAAGGACACCAACACCTAAATTTCCATTTTGTAATGATCTTTATTAGATCTAAATAATCACTGCAATAATTAGAATACAAAAAACAGGGAATTGACCATGATAATGTCGAGTTTATACTTCTGGGAAGTATAACAAACGGAATAAGGGGAAGATTTAAGAAGAGAATGATACTTTATTGGATATAAATATAGGCTAATATATAGTATCATGGCAAGCCACATACTGTCCATGTACGTCATGGAGGTCATGAGGCTTATCTGAGTAATGTTCCTCTCGAGTCATGAGGCTTATTCAAGTTATGTTCCAGTTAGGATCTGGATTGGGTGATCCCCGTCATAGATGATTGACTGATAATGGTGCCACCAGTTTACTGGCTGGCCAGTGAACCATTCGGTGATCTACTTGGGGAGTTAATTCCCCAAGAGAGAGTAATCAAAGATGTTGTGACATCTCCCCCTGGGATGCTGGAAGGCGGAGCCTTGGAAATTTTCTTAAGGGTGTCGGGAATGTGTGCTTGGCATTGATTCAGTTTGGCGTTGGGAACAGGGAAGTCTGGAGTTTTGTTAGGCTGTTCTTGCTTTGCACAGGTGAAGTTGGTCATGATGCATAGGTTTCAGTTTGGTTCATGCCCCAATTCCTTTGATAAGGTAGGTGTTGTTGGGCTTGACTTCCATGACAATGCCTGGTCCATGTAACTCTGGGTATAATTTGTGTTGGTTGTGGTTGACAACCCAGATTTTGTCCCTGACAAGGAATCTTTCTTGTTGTAATGGATTGCTTCCCTTTCAACCCTTTGGTGTTCCATTTCTCCTTGGTCCTTTCAGGCTTGTAATACGTTGGGGTCACTGTCGTCTGGCACCTTTTTGGGCAGAGGTAATTGTGGTCCTGCGGATGTATTAACGAGAGCGGGCTTTTGTCCATAGACGAGTTCATAAGGGCTTTTGCCCGTATTGCAGCTAACTCGTGTTCTACAGACCATGAGCACTGTTGGGAGCATGTCAACCCAGGCCTTTGTATTGTTAGCAGATAACTTACTGAGGGCTTCTACAAGTGCGCTGTTTAGTTGTTCTACTCGTCCATTTGCTTGAAGGTGATATGGGCTGGCTGTGATGTGTTTTATACCGTGTTTGGCGAGGTAAATGTTGGTATCAATGGCTTTAAGTTTGGTGCCTCCATCTGTGATCAGGAGGTCAGGTTTCCCAAATTTGGCTATGACTTCTTTTCCAATGAATTGTCTCACATTGTTGCCTTTGTGCTCTTTGTTGGCTTGTGCCACAGGCCATCTGGTTGCATAATTGATAGCTGTGATGATGTACTTCTTGCCCTTTTTTGCCAGGCATTGTCCCACAATATCCAGCGACCATACCTTGAAGGGTTGTGTGATGGATACGGGTACTACTGACTTGGGTTGCGCTTTGGTTTGGGCATAGTTCTTACAGATTTTGCATTGCTCCAGTACCTCTCTGATGTCATCTAGCATATTAGGCCACTAGTATTGTGTCTTGAGATATTCATGCAAGTTTCTGCTGTGGGTGTGTCCCAGGTCTCTGTGATATCATAGGATTGTGTCAATCTTTTGTGTTGACGGGACGTAGGGTACAGTGTCATCATTTGGAAGTATTTGGTGTAGTTTAACATATACGTTTTTGAACATGTGTTTGTTCTTAAGGACCTTCTCTTGGATTTCCATTGGGATGCCAGGTGGGAACCCTTCCTGGAGATTCCACATGATTAACATGGGCTAGTCAGGGTTGCCATCAGCGCAGAGGACATGTTTGCTGTATAGTCTTGACAGAGCATCTGGAATAAGCATTTCCTTTCCTGGTTTGTATTCAATTTGCATTGGGTATCTCTGTACAAGATTCATCCATTTGGCTTGTCTCCTTGACAAGTGTTGTTGTGTTTTGAAGAATATCAGCAACTTGTGGTTGATGAGTACCTTGAACGTTTGGGCCCCTTACAGATAGCATTGCCACTTCATGAGGCAGTGTATGATATCTACCAACTCCTTGTTGTGTATGGGATATCTTTGTTTGCCATCAGATAACTTCCTTGATTCATATGCCACAGGGAGGAAGTCCTTTTCTGCCGTTTGTATATGGAGTACCCCTCCTATGGCATAATTGAAAGCATTGGTTTCTAGCTCATAGATTCCCTCACAATTTGGGTATTAGAGGATAGGGGCAGTGACCATGTGTTCCTTTAGTTGGCGGAAGTGTTGATCACATAGCAGTGTCAAGACAAACTTGGTTGTTTTTCTTATGATATTAGATAGGGAGGCTGTCAGGACACCCTAATAAGGGATGGACCTTCTTATGTAGGCTACCATTCCAAGGAAGGTGCAGAGTTCACTCTTATTTCTTGGAGCTGGCATCTCAGTTATGGCACGTATCTTGTCTGGGTCTGGTTTGATTCTGTCCTTGCTGATAATGTGACCAAGGAATGAAAGTTCTGTCAAGAAGAATTCACACTTTGACGGTTTTGCAACTAATTGGTTCTCTTGCAGGGTGCAGAGGACCAGGCAGACGTCTTTCCAGTGTTGTCTCAGGTTGGGACTGTAAATGATGATGTTGTCCAGGTAGATAATTGCTTGTTTTCCAATGTGTTCCTTGAAAAATTTGTTAATGAAGGTCACAATAATGGGAGCGTTTGTCATGCCAAAGTTGAGAACAATACATTCAAAGGATCTGTATTTAGTTCTAAATGTGGTCTTTGGAATGTCTTCCGGTTTCACACAAATTTGGTGGTAACCTGCTGTCAAATCAATTTTTGTGAAGATTTGGGACCCTCCAGGGCGTCAAAAAGGTCATAAATTAGGGACAGGGAATACCTGTTCTTAATTGTGACCTTGTTGAGCACTCTGTATTTAGTGATCAGGCAGAGTCCTCCATCTTTCTTTGTAATAAAGAAGACAGCAGCACCAAAAAGTCACTTTGATGGTTGTATGAGCCCTTTTTTGAGTGCTTTGCCAAGGTAATCATTTAGGGTGTTGTCTTCTTGTGGTGTGAGGCGGTAGATAGGTTGTGCTTTAGGTACACTCCCTTTGAGGTCAATTTTGTGTTGTATGCCGCAGTCAGGAGGTAGTCCTGGTAGTGTTTCTTGAAAGACAGCGGGGAACTTGTTAAATAGCTGGTCTTGGATGTGGTCCTTTTTATGCTGAGTCTCCATATTTTTAAAGTGGATGACCTTGTATGTGAAGATACTCCAATTGATTTTGCTAGGGTTGGTTTCCTCTTCTGTTTCCATGATTTTCACAAATACATGGTCCCTCATAAGCGTATCAAGGTGATTTGGGTAAACATGGTGATGTACTTCTCCTTGTTGAATGGTGAGGGTAGCACTATCCCAGTCAATGTGAGGTTTGATCTTTCTCATCCAGTCCAGGCCAAGTATAAAATTGTACTTGGGGATTGGTATGATTGGGCCACCAAGGGTTGTTTGTACAGCCCCTATTTGAGCCTGGAAAGGTCTTGCCTCTCTGATGACTGATGTGCTTCTGTTATCTGTCATGATAACTCTCTTGATGTTACTTTGGACCGTGGGTAGTTTCATGAGGTTGGGAAATCTTTTGTCTAAAAGAGATTGGTCTGCTCTAGTGTCAAATAGCGCTATGCCCTGATATATGTAAAAGCAGAAAGGATAAGTGAGGAGTTTATTTCTATTTTGGGCAGCAAAAAGTATAGGATTTCTAGAGGGTACTTGGATCATGGTGATGAAATCCACGTCCTGGTCCCTGTACAAGTCTTGTAGGTTGGGGGAGGGCGGCTTGCCTAAGCACTCCCCTGAGCTTTCCCCTCTTTGTTGGTATCTTCAGTGCTTGCTTGGTTAGCCTGCACTATACAGTTACTGGTTCAAGGATGGGTGTTGTTGGCTCAATTATTTTGCTTGTTTGTTCAAGGGTCCTTCTTGGCTGTAGGGCTCTCCTTGTGCTTGTTTGTTGCATATAGGTTGTCAGACTTTTGAGCTGTGTGCTTTCTTTCCAAGAATACATCTTCAAGGTTCTTGCAGCGGGTCATGTCAAACTGTTGCCTAATGTGTGTGGGGAGGCCATTATAGAAGCCCAACCGTGGCTCGGGTCATCAAATTTGATGGTATTAGGAGCATGGTCGCGTAGATCCTTGTATGCAGCAATGTATTCCTCAATTGTTCCTATCATTTTGAACGTTCTGAGTTTGGTAATGATTACAACGTCAGAGTCCTTCATGGAGAAATTTTTGAGAGAGGGAGCTTTGAATACCTCCCAGTTTTCCTTCTGGTCAGGGTGTTGGGATAGCCATCCGCTTACAAAATGTGATGTGGTTCCTGTAACGCAAAGGGCAATTTCAATGACCCAGAGTCTTTGGGGGTAGTCCACTTGCTCAAATTTGTTTTGTGTACTGTTGATCCAAAGAGAGGCGTTTTCCTGGTGTAGTCCCGCAAAGGCACTGATTTCAGCTGTATGCAGGTGCTGGAATACAATATTGGGTATCTCAGACTGTTGTGGTCCTGTTGTGGTTGGCACTATGGGTAAAAATCTGCGGGCTTTGAGAGTGTTGTATTGTTCAATGGGTACAAGGACGTTGTGTAGATAAAAAAGCCTGCAGGAACGTCTTGTCTTTCTTTGTAGTCTCTCCAGCCGTTAGAGAGTACCATTGCTTGAGTCCTTTTCTTAGGAGGAATTTTTCCTTTGAGTTGGGTAGGTATGGATAACCTACCTGTCCTACCACTGTCAAGTTTATACTTCTGGGAAGTATAATAAACAGAATAAGGGGAATATTTAAGAAGAGAATGATACTTTATTGGATATGAATATAGAATAATATATAGTATCATGACAAGCCACATTCCGTCTATGTACGTAATGGGGGTCATGTGGCTTATCTGAGTAATGTTCCTCTTGGGTCACAAGGATTATTCAAGTTGTGTTCCATTTAGGATCTTGATTGGGTGATCCCCATCATAGATGGTTGACTGATAATGATACCACCAGTTTACTGGCTGGCCAGTGAACCATTCAGTGAGCCATTTGATGGTCTACTCAGGGCGTTAATTCCCTAAGAGGAAGTAATCAAAGATGTTGCAACAATAAAATAAATCAAATAGTATATTCACTCTGATAAAAACAAAAGAAAAATCTATTTTTATAATGTGTTACTTTAGCAGAGCTACAAAGCATAAAGAAGAAATTCTTAGGCCAGATGCTGCCTTTATTTAAATTAAATAATTATATATCTTTTGATACGGCTTTCAGAAGAAGATGTGTCCATCTATAGAAGATAATATTCCTGAGATAAATGGGGTGTTTTTCTTATTTAGAAGTTATTGGCTATGATATCTCAGCTTGAAGGCTTGGTCATATCTGTTTTGACTTTGGGGCTGAGTGTCAGGGTCCAAAATGAGCCTGTCAAAGCATTGATGTATATTGGTTTAAAAGTTTGCAAATTTGCAATCACTAAATCAATTTGTTGACTAAAGTTTCAGTAATTGATACCACTATTTTCCCAAAATAAAATTGATGCCCTAGAAACAACTGACCCAAGAAATGGCAAAAAACACAACAAGGCCTATTTAAAAGAATTTTGATAAATCTAAACTACCAGAATTTAAGAAATTAGGAGATCAAAATCCATCAGATAAACTCCAAAGCTTGAGCCACCTTTCTGCCACGGTAAGTTTCATAATGCCAGGGATTATTTGTCCAAGTAGAAAAGCGCAGAAAGCCCAAAAACCTTTAATAAAACTGACTGATTTAACAGATTTGAATCAAACAGTTGATCAGAAATGGGTTACAGCTGCTCCAGTTTGCCGGTTGAATCTGATTCCCCTTGTAAGTTGATGTTGATAAATTGACATAATTTAAGGGTCATCAGATATGAACTTATTAATCAGCATGGTTGTCGGAAGTTGGTCACTCAAGGGTTCTTTGTAACCTGGACTAGATACTCACTTAAAAATGTGGAAGGAATAGGATTCCAGGACCCAGGCAGTATTGCTTAGTGAATTTTTGATATATATTAAATAATTTTCACTGTTTTAACTCTTAAGAGTTGAGTCCTCCCAAAATTTACTCAATAAAGTCACATATTCCCTGGTCTAAATTTACTTTTGAAATGCATCCTGTAGTTGGATTGTTGCGCTACATTCCCTACAATTTAATCCTTAGCTGAATTATTACGGGAAGATGGGGCCTGCTGTTGGTACTTTGTTGTTGTCACCGCCAAATGTTCATCCAATGCCTGCCAATCTTGGAGTGGTTCCCCCTGTCTTTGAACCTGAAAATTGTGTTGCATCTCAATGTCCTGAATTTTATTCTGAAGATACTCTGATGCTTTCACAGGCTATTTATCTTGGGCTACTTTGGTTGGGGTTAATTATTTTACTTAACCCTAGTATCTCATTTGAAAATTTTACAAAACAGTATTTGAAGCTGCATTGGTAGTTAATCATTAACTCTATGTGGATTTGGTGGGTGATTCTCCACCACATGGAGACAGCTTCATATTATCCCATGATTTTCATTACACTTTCAGATCCTGAAATTTACAGATTAATTGCCTTAAACAACCATTCATATTGTTACATTACCAGGAAAAGTGAAACATATAACCTGCTGGCCAATAAGGATCTATCACCAAGCCAGAAGCTAATTTTCCAGCAGCATATAGCTGATAAAGTTGAAAATTCTTATTTGTTGACATCTCTAAATAAACAACTGTTAGTTAATGGAATCTGAGCATTTGATTTTTGTAGGAGTTTATTATATCATTACAAATGTTAAACTGTTATTACTGTCAAACAAAGAGAGCTTACAGCTCCAATGCCAGCACTGGGAGAATGAACATCTTATTACTGCTGTTGCAACTGAACCAATGAGAGTTCAGTATTTCATTCAGGGAAGACAACAGTCTAATAGAAAGGACAGGAATAATAAGAGTAAGGTATTATTTATTATAGAATACTGCAATTAATATACTATATGCAAAAAGCCACTGGGCCACAAGGGGGTGGCATGATGACATTTTCCATGTAAGGAGTGGAGCCAAGAAACAACTTGTGAGGGATTAGCAGGTTGAATTGACAGCGCTCCTAATTAGGAGATAGTGCCCACAATTTAGCATCACCATCAGATTGATCCATGCCGTTAGATACGTCCTGGGGCAGCTCATCAAGCGCCCACTATGTATCATAATATACATTGGCAGTCAAGGAGAGTAACTCAGTTGTAACACCCCCTTGCCCCTGCTTGTCAGACACCAGGAACAGAGCCTGTAGAAGATCTAGAAAGGTCTGCACAAACAACTTTTATGTGAGAATGACGCAGCAGGGGCACAAGCAATTGTGATGAAGCTTTTTGGTGTTTCCTTGGGCGTCTTCAAGTTGGTAGGTATGGTTATCATAGACTGCAGCTATTTTGAAGGGTCCCAAGTGGTTGGGCTCTAATCTAGTGGAATTGGGGTTGAGGGCATAGACAGGGTCACCTATAGTGTATCTTGCCTCAAGGTGCTTTGTCCTCCCCTCAATTTTTCTGTGTTCAATGTCTCAAGCTTTGGTACATCACTGACTCAGGGAGGGATTAGCTGTCAGGGGAGGTTTCCCAGGAACTGTGGATTGTAATTTTCCTTGATCTACCCTTGTTAAGCCGTCAGGGGTCCCAAAGGCCAAGGTGCTGGGACTAAATCCGGTACCCCTGTTAACTCTTGCTTGAAAGATGAATAGGAAAGTGGTTAGGTGTTCAGTCCATGCGGTATTGGGGTGCTCCTGTGAGACCTTGGTAATTGATTGTAACAACAAACCATTTAGATGCTCCACGTGCCCATTGGCCTGGGAATGGTAGGGAGTTGTGACTACTTGTTGGAGGGCATTCTTGACACAATACACCTTCATAACGTGCCCTACAAGCTCAGGTCCACCATCTGTGATCAGAAGTTTGGGCCTCCCAAAGCAGGCAACAGTTTCCTTGCAAATGAAGAAGTTAATGGTAGTGGCGGTATGGTTGGTAGTTGCCCATACCATGTGCCAATGGGTAAAGTAGTTGATGGTCATAATGATGTACTTCTTGCCTAGTCTGTCTTTGGGAAGAGGTTCAATAATGCCATGGGCCTACTGTTCAAAGGGTTCCATGGCTTGATGGACAGGACAGACTTGGGAGGGGCAAGTTTAGATGTGTTTTTTCACACAGGACACTTGTCTCAAGGAGGTCCAGGATGTCTTGGTGCATGCAGGGCCACCAGACCTTGAGTTTCATGATTTCAAAGAGGTTACACCCTCTTATATGACCCAGGGTGCAGTGGTAGTGCAGGATTGTGTCTCCTTGTTGCATGGTGGGAATGTAAGGCGTCTTTTCACCTGCCTCTGCCTGGTGGCAGACATTGCCAGCATAAGTGATGAACTGGCTTTTGTTGTCCTTCAGCTTGGAAATAGTCACAGAGTTGAGGTCTTTGTAACAAGTAGCCTCAGGATGTAGGTAGAGCATGGGCCAGTCTGGGTCTAAGCTGCCATCTCTGGTGATGGACACTACATACAGTATGGAGAGGGCGTTGGCTGTGACAAGTTTCTTCCAAGGCTTATATTTGATACACAACTGATAGGGGGACAGGTGCTTGACCCAGCCTGCTTTATGTTGCATTAAGTGTGACTGATTATTGAAGTACTGAAGCAACTTGTGATCTGTCAGGATGCGGGATGAAAAGGTGGCACCCTACAGGTAACAACACCATTTATTGATGCAGTGTATAATTGATGCTAACTCCTTGGAATGTATGGGATAGTGTTGATCTGAGATGGTAAGCTTTCTGGATTTGTAGGCCATAGAGAGGAATACATCTTTATCAGTTTCCACCCTTAGCACGCCTCCTATGACTCTGTCAGAGGCATCAGTCTCAATTTTGTACTTGTGGTTCCAATTGGGAAATCACAATACAGGTGCAGTTCTAAACTTCTGCTTCAAGGTCTCAAAGGCTTGATATCTGGCAGGTGTTCAGTGAAAGCGCTGTTTTGTGTTTAAGAGCTTGGCAAGGGGTGCAATTATTTCTCCACAGTTGGGGATAAACTTGAGCACATAGGCAACCATGCCCAAGAATGTACACACCTGAACCACATCAGTGGGGGGTAGCATGCTTTTGATTGCCTTAATCTTGGCAGGATTGGGCTTGATCCCTTGGGCAGAGATGGTGTGCCCAAGGAACAAGAGCTCTGACTGGAGAAATTTGCATTTGGAAGGCTTGTCCTTTAGCTGGTTTTTACAAAGGGTGTCAAGGACAGTACAAAGATGTTGGAGATGTATGGTTTGATCTTGACAGAAGACAATAATGTTATCAAGGTACACAACAACACATTTCCCAATCAATTTCTCAAATGCTTTGTTCATCAACATGGTAAAGGTGAAAGGAGCGTTGGTCATCCCAAAGTTCATGATACGGCACTCAAACAACCTGTAGTGTGTGCGGAAGGCAGTCTTTGTCTCATCCCCTGGTGCAATGCAGACCTGGTTATACCCCACAGTGAGATCAATCTTAATAAAGAACTTCCCACCCGCAAGTGTGTCAAACAGGTTGTCAATCAATAGCAGGGGGTATTTGTTCTTAATGGTCACCTTGTTTAGAGTGCAGTAGTTGGTTACCCATCAAAAAGAATCTTCTTTCTTAGCTACAAAGAAGATTTCAGCTCTGTATGGCAAGAGGGAGGGGAGGATGAAGCCCTTATTGAGAGCGTCCACAAGATGTTGACAGAGGGTCTCATATACCTTTGGTGTCAAGTGATAAAGGGGACATGCCTTAGGCAGCAACCCTTGTAACTGGACAGCATGTTGCATTTCTCTTGGAGGAGCAGTTGGTCTAGTGTTTCACTGAAGACATCCTTATATTCCTTGAGGAGTGCAGAAAGTGCTGATGGGGAAGGCATGGCCAAGGGGAGAGCCGCAAGTGGTTTGATGCAGATAACTTTGACTGAACACTGATTAAAGTCTAGTTCCTCCCTTGAAGTTTTATTTACCAGTCTATGTGAGCCTAAAAATACAGTATTGTGGAGTAGTTTTTCTCATCTTGACGGGGTAAATATGAAAACCCACTTCATTTCTGTTGAGAGTGATTATGGAGGTATCCCAGTTAATATATGAGTGGTTGTGTCAGAGCCATTCAAGGCCATCAATAACGTTGTGGCTGAGCCCTGCCATGATTGGCCCAGAGAGCTTAGCATGGACATCCCACATTCTCAAAGAGAAGGGTACCATCTCATGGGTGATTGCCACTCTGCAAAGTTGGATACACATACTGCTTTGAATTGGCTAGGCACTCTTCTAAGCTGTTGAGAATCTAAAAATTCCTGGTTAATCATAGTGTGATTGGCCCCAATGTCTACCAAAAGTTTGTGGGTGTTCCCACAGAAATGGAAGGGGTAGACCAAGGGGTGATTTTAATCAAAGAATGACTTGCTTGGAGGATAGGGTTGTCACTGTGGACCTGGAATACATTGAGGGTCTTGACATCATGCACATTATAGTTGCAGGGGTTTATGGTGAGGAGAGATTGGGGGTGATAATCAAGTAGGGTTGCAGAAACTCTTGTATCTACAACCCCCAGGCTTTTCCTGGGTCTTCATTCTGAGCTAGCTAAAGCTCCCCCTTGCAGGGGCAATTATCCCCATTTTCCTGCTGATGGGATTGGTAGTTGCCCGCTTGGTTATGGGCACTACCAGGTATGGGACAAGACTGAGGAGGTGCATCATTGGATCTGTGGAACCCCATTGAAGCTTGATTGTTGGACTTCACAATGGCCTTATAGCAGTTGTCAATAGAGGTACAACGCCCTACAGGAACCCATTTGCAAATATGGGGCTTGAGTCCATTGACAATAAGAGTGAGCAACATGGCGTTTCCGTTGGTGACAGCTTCTGGGGCGGCAGCAAGGGCTTGCTGCCAAGCTTCAAGGTATTTGGGGACAGATCCTGTTTGTTTGATGGCCAGGAGGGGATTTCTAACTACAATGGGTGAAAAGGTTTTACTGTAACAGGATCTGGTGGCGTCCCAAAATGTTGACCAGGTGACTTCCTGCTCTTGGCTTACCCAGTTGGTAAACCACACTGAGGCAGGCCATGTAAGGCGCCCAGATGCAGTGGCAACCCACATAGGTTCAGGCACTTGGCAGATATGAAGGCGGGTTTCTGTGAAATGGAGCCATCTAACAATGTCAGCCCCTTCTACACCCCCACAAAAGACTTGAGCTGGAGGTTTAGCATGCGTTGTGAGAGATCCAATTGAGGCAGGGTGACACTTGTGTTGCGCTGCCCCAGGCGGAGGCAATTGTACACACTTTTAAGCAACAGCTGGTCCTGGTAGATAAAATATTCTTTGGTGATGTCTTCCTTGGAGATTGGAAGGAAGATTTCTTGGAGAGGAGTAGCCACATGGACCATACTCTGTCCTTTCTTGAGGAGAGTTGTTCTCTTAGGTAGGTTGTGAACCTACTTCTACTACCACTGTTACAACTGAACCAATGAGAGTTCATTATTTGATTTTGGGAAGACAACAACACAATAGAAAGGACAAGAGTGAATAGAATAAGATGTGGTTTATTGAGGAATACTGTAATCAATATACCATATAGGGAAGCCACAGGTCCACAGGGGGTGGTACAGTGGCAGGCTCAACATATGGTTTAAACTGTAGAATAACTTGTGCAGGGATCAGCAAGTTAAATTAGCAACACTCCTAATTAGGAGATAGTGCCTGCAATTTGACATAATCATCAGATTGATTCATGCCATTAGATACCTCCTGGGGCAGCTCATTGAGCGCCCCCTGTGTATTGTAGGATATGTTGGCAGACAAGGAGAGAGAATTGGTTGCAAAACTTCTTTAGTACAACCAACATTTGTCACTGTGCCTCTCCCAGAGCACTAGAAAAGAAAATAAATCCCACTTCTTCCCCCATTCTCCTTATAAGGTGTTACCTAGCTTTTCCAACTTGCCCCCAAGCCAGCCCATGGGTTCCACTGCAGAAGAACTCCTCCTTGCTATCACCAATTCATAATAAAGCTACAGAAAGATTAGGTTTGCCTATCTCACAATGCTGGGGCTCTATGAGCAAGTGATTTCACACATGAGAGTATGGTGCCTTGGGCTACTGCTGCTAATTATGTGATAAAAATGCTCTCTGCCATCTACTGGGACATTCAGGCCAGGTTCTTCCCCCTGACCAAAGAATTTTCCTGAGAGCAACCTGGGCCATGGCAGTTTTCTTCTATTTTTTCTGGTACAAGATTATTCTTTTGAAGCTGAGTTGGTTCTGCTTTAAGCTGAATCAATCTTGTTTATTCTAATAGCTGAGAAAACTACTGTAATATCACAGTCTTTGTTTAAGATAAAATGAGATGCAATCTATAGACAAATTATTAGCTGTGGTGCCTTAGCTAAAGAGCTTGGCTTGATAAATATTTGAGCCTTTGGTGTAGCTCCCAAATGAAGTTTTGGTGGGCATCAATTGATGGAATACTTCCTAGGGACTCACACCTGAGCAAACTTGATTCCTGAGTACAACCTTGACACATATTTGAGTTTTTTATCTGCCCTGGTTACTTTGAGAGGCCCTCATGATTCCAGATCACTGATAGACAAGGAAATCAGGAATTTGATCTATCATACTGAGTTGCTGCACCATGCAAGAAGATTTTCTTGAGTAAGTTGTTTTGTGTTAAAGCCTCAGTGCACTACCCAGAAGAGCTTAGCCAAATATAAAACATGCTTGGCTCAAACAGCTTAAAAGTCTACTAGCTTTTCAATCAATTTAGTGAGACAGTACATACACTTATCTAAACCAAGGGAAAAAGGAAGGCTCAAAGCAATCAACCCTCAGAAAAAGCTAACTTCTGCTTTCAGTCAATTCATGTGTTGTAATTATAGAAGATCCAATATTTACACACTGTCAAGGATCTGGATGTACAAGCATTCTGACTACCACCAACTTACTCAATATCCAGTCATCACCTGATTTGGCGCTCTTCCAATATACAGTTTGACATACCAGGAATGATAAACAAGCAATATCACATGACTTTCCAAATATCCAGTGGCTTAAACCTATCCCGCACATGACCAACCCCTAGGTTCAATCCAATTAAATCTCCACCACAGCCAAATCTATATAAGTCTTGTGACGGATCCAGGAAATTCATGCTTGATTTTTCATTATCCTGGTCTGACTCTTTTACGGTTTGACAGGGAATCCTTTAGGTAAGCTTTGATGAGCTTGGATTCCAGGCAAGCAATCTTGGTGTTAAACTTGTTGCCATCTGGTGATCACTTTCACATTTTTTGCTTCCCATAGTCTTAGATGCAGACTATCTCTTTCATTCCATGGTAGTCTTCTTTCAACCAAAAGCCAAAAACACAAAGCATAAAAAGATTGAGGGGAAAGCAACCATTGTCACAATAAGCATAATTTTTTTATTAATTATTATCATGTTTCCATTTTATACCAATCAGGGTACATTCAGCTGAAAACCCCTCTGGTTCCAGAATCACACCTGGATTCCTATCACATGGTTTATGACATAAAGGAGTCCAATCCAGATCTTTACCAAAAAGATCTTCACACTCTTAACCTATAATAATGTGCACTAATCTATTCCAGAATTGCCTGATTCTTTCCGTTGAAATGTATTGCTTTGGCTTGAAGCATTCCAGACTTCCAGCGCCAAAAACCTGTGGAATATATGTATTCCTGATCCAAGCTATCCTTGTTCCAGCTGGGAACCAGCTGATCAATCCTGAATGCATAGACACCATTGTCTACATTTAGTTATTTTTGCATTTAATGGTTTTTCACCTTAAACCCCATTAAACTGTTTTGAAACTCAAACCAGGCGCCACTGCGGCGCCAAGGAACTTCCCCAGGCGGCGCCCCAGCGCCTGAGAAAATTTGATAGCAGCGCCTCGCAAATCCATTAGGCGGCGCGGTGGCGCTTTTAAACCCCAATTTGGGGGTTTGCTTTTGGCTAACCTTAACCAAACTTTTTGACACAGTCAAGGCAATTAAATAATATAATTAAATCCTCATTAATTATATTCCAAGAATATATTAATTAACCTTCCCAGTTAATTAATCTGTTTGAAGACAACAAGTCTTTACTTGACACAGTCAAGTCCATTTCAGCCCTATAATTGAATCCCATCAATCATATTCCAGGGTATCAATTAACCTCCCTGGTTAATTAGACGGTTTGAGACACCTAGTTTCATAATCTGAATTGTTCAGATTATTCATTACAGCCCTCAATTAGTACAGCCTAATTGATTCCTGGGTATCATTGCTACGCTGGAAAGTCTCTCCAAGGCCAATCCTATTGTTTTGAATTTCAACCTATGAAATTCATCCCAATTCAACCTCTTTGTGAAACCACAGCCCAATGTGACTGTAGTACGGTCACAAGTCTAAAATATTATCCAATAAAAGATACTTCTCTTATTTCCTAATTCCATATTTGAAGCTTCCCCAAAAGGCGTTCCTTATCACTGGTGGCAGCTACAGTTTTTTGACCACACCCATGAAAGAGAAAATGACTGACCAAAACCTGCCCACCTTTGCTCACATACTCAACCAGGCCACATCCCAGGAAACCTGGAAAACGTACTTCCGTGCCCACAACATTGACAAAGATATACCTAGTGGATGCACCGTATTTGAAGGTCTGGTCATTCCCAAAGCATGCACCAAGATAATTCAATACAGTTGCTCTCTTCAACCACAAACAAACACACAACCACCTATCACAGGTGAAGTTACCAACACCAAATACATTGGTATCAACAAGTTCTTTGGTAAAAACAAAGAAAATGTCATCAATTGGCTAGACCACTCAGCTGCTAAACTCCAAGCCAGCCGCATCCCCCACAAAAAATGGGTCCAGGAAGCCAGCAAGCGGCTGTACAAGGCCACAGCTAACTGGTTTGCCACCTGGTTTGGCTCACAAACTGACAACCAGCTTGACAACTGGGAAGAGTTCAAAGCGGACATCATACACAATTTCTGCGTCACTGAACCCATCCAAGACATTGCAATACAGCTCAGCAATCTTCCTCAGAAGACCACTATCACATCTTACGCCAATGAATTTGAGGAAACACACTGCAAAATCCAAAATCCAGCAGAAGCTGACAACGTACACACCAGAGCCTCATTCATCAACAGAATGAAACCCTCTGTTGCTGCCCTCATCTTCCCAGAGGCCAACACCTCCATGCCTGTGCTTATTGCAGAAGCCAAGCGCGCAGAAAAATGCGCAAAAATGGAATATGCTGCACATAACAACAATTGCTCCTCAAACTGCAATGGCAGAGAAAAATCCAATGGCAACAGAAAGAGGAGGGGGAACAGGCTTAAGTGCCCCTGTCTCACCCCAACTTGACAAGAAATTGTATCAAGGCACAAACTTTGCTGCTTGCATCCCACGTGTCCCACAATCCTCCATTTTTATGAGCTTAAAAATTAAAGATTGCTCACAACTTTTTGTCTACCTATGTGAGAATATCCTGATTTCCCCCATTATTCATCCCAAGGCCCCCTGGTTGGTCTTGGGGTATACCAGCGTCTATTATTGCTTAAACCATTTTACTCCTTTCCTGGGGAGATTCTGCTTACTTGGTCACCTCTTGCAAATGGTAATGATAGGGATCCCAGTAGGGTCCACTCTATTCAAATTCAACTTGGGAGCTCTCCTTCATTCCATTGGAGAGAGACTTCCCAATTAGTGGATCCCTGACAGAACCAGTCCCCTCAGAGTCCCCTGGCTTGACTTCCCCAATGCTCCTTCCCTCTGAGGATCCAGTTGGGCTGGTCCAAGAAGAAGGTGTGGGCATCCAAGAGTCTACTCTCAAGCGCACTCTGTCATGAATGACATTTCAATACTTGTATTGAAAACCCAAGAGTTGAGCCCCAGTTCCCAGAAGGCGGATCAAACCCTCCAGAACAGTCCAGGACCCGCCAATCTGTTAAGTTACAGGCTCAAATTGTTGAATTACTCCGCAACCTGCCAGCCTACTACAGAGGATTCCCTGAATAGTTGCCTGTCTGCCGCTGAACTGGTGCTAATGAAGACCCATACCTACAAAGAAAATGTAACCTGACTAACAGAGGTTGGGGAAGGACCTACTGTCAACCTTCCAAGAGCCAATAATGGAGCTTTGGAATCAACACTGGAAGCCCTGAAATCAAATCCTGATCCTCCAAAGACTACTTGAGTCACACAAAGTGGACAGGAACCTGCTGACTTGCTAAATCACATACCCAAGTTGACAAGTTACTCTGAGACCTGCCAGTCTCCCAAGGACAATTCCCCAAATGGTCATCATATTGATGCCAACCTTGAGCCAACAAAAACCTGAACCTATGAAGAGGTTGCAGCTTGCCTTACAGAGGTTAAAACAAAACCTATTTTTAACTCTGCCAATGACCACCAGCAACTGCCAGCATTCCATTCAGAGAGGGTAGTGCAATTGAACTACTCAGGTGACATAGTGAACAGTGGCGGCGGAAAGAAGCATTGCCACTTCTATTCACTAGAGCAGGCACTACCTGGATCTGCTGCCCTCAAGAATCTAAGCCAAGATTAATGCCCCACCAGTGCTTTGTCTGCAAACCTGAACCCTGCAAAAATTTAAGAAGCAAAGTCCCATGGTATAAAAAACCTGGCAGTATGGTGATGATCATATTGTCATTTTCAATAATAAAGTTTTATGAACCTTTGGTTTAAACAAATCTTAACTTATCTAGTCTTAGTGATCTTTCATCTTAACTCTGGCCAAGTAGACTACCAGGCTGCTGCCCCCTCCTGAGACCAATCTTCCAAATTGCCCCAGGCACTATACTGTCCCCCAGGAGCCCCCTTTAGACCTGTGCACTTTACTGAATACCCCCCAACCCGGCCTATTCAGAGTACAACTTGGAAACCATCCTCATTGCTGACCCTTTGGCAAGAACTAGAAGTACCAAATACATATGACGCAAAGGAAAGAGGGTCGAGATACTGCCCTTATTGTTCAAAGACAAGTACAACTACCTACCAGCGTACTTTGTTCCCATGACTCCACCATTAACCCCAATACCAGACCACCCACTGGAACCTACCACCACAGCCAAGACCACCTCTACCCAACTGTTTGGAGTACTATACATTACTTTGACAGGTAAGTGGATTCCATGGTCCCTAACTCTGGACCCTGGTCCTTAATTGGGCAATCTGTATCTTATATTATCAAGTTAGCACCCATTTTATGGTGGGCCTTACCTGCCAGCTCTGCCGCGCCTCATCCCAAGCCGCCCAATACCTCTACCTATGACTGGCTTCCTGACACACTCCCTGGTTGCTTTGTGGGATGATTTTGATGGGCTTGGACTCCTACTTCCCCAGACTATCTGCTGTGTCCTCCTTGTGGACGCCACTTTGAGCAGCCATACCAGTCTTTCACTAGATGGCATCCTGGTGGATCCTTCCCCCATAATGGGATCCAAACTTAGATAGTTTAGCCCCCCTCTCTCACACAGATCAAACACTTGGATTCAACAGTTTTTCTGAATAGTTCATCCATATGACTTGCTCTTGACCATGGTTCAAAACTGCCCCTATATTGCTCCAGATAAACAGCTGCTCTGTGTTTCAAACAGTTTAGCCGTGATTCCTGTCATGTTTCTCCAGCAAAACTTGAGAGCTTTCACCTATGGTCTACTTAAGGGATTTTCAAACCCTTGATTCTTCAACGTTTCTCCAAGTTTCTCTGCATTTTCTTCAACATTTCACCACTTTGAACTTGCATGTTGCTTGCTTTTTGCCTCTCTGAATCATTTTGGCAAAATTCCAAATTTTGTTTTCACAGTTTCTTTGTCCTTTTTCTGGCCTTTCTCTAGCTTCTTTTCACTCAATAAGCTCTTAATAATTTAAATTTCAAATTCTGTAAATTATTGCTTCTTTTCTTGCTTTTATTTATATGATAATTAATTCCATCTTTATATCATATCTTTTGGCAGCATTAAATAATTATTTAACTGCTTTTTTCCTATCATTTTCTCTTTCAAGAAACCAAAACTAGCATTCTAGCTCCTGTATTTATTCCAGATAGTCCTTCTGAGCCATTTTCCAGTTCCTCAACTAGTCCTACATCATAATCTCCAGGTTCTTCAGCTAGTCCTTCACCAGAATCTTCTGGTCCTTCAGCTAGTCCTTCATCATGATCTTCTGGTCCTTCCTTGTTTGACAACAGTCATTTTCAGTCTAGCAAACAACCCTTTCCAGTCAGCAATCAGTCCATGAACCACCTAGGTTCTAATCCTCACAATGAGCTGCCTCAGTTCCAATCCTCACAATGATCTCCCAGTCCCTCAACTAGTCTTCACTGTGATCATACTGTCCTTCATACTAGTCTTTACTGTAGACCCTACCATGAACCGCCTTGGTTCCAATATCAGCCCCCAATACTAATACCTCAGACTCAGGCAATAAGTCTACAAGGATACTGGCGCTTGGCTGGGCCCCTTACAAGTTTCCTCCACCTGGGCCATTCAACCACAGAAAATCTTCATGTCTGTGCAGTTGTCTTTACTCACTCAGTTGATTAAATCTGAGCTTTCTGTTACAAAGTAATCAACTTTACTTCCCAGAGGCCTGATCAAACCAAGTTCTGCAGCTGCTTTCCTAAGAAACTACCCTGGTGACACCTCTGAGCATATCCATTCCTTCTAATTATCACTTTGGGACCTCCTCAAAGCTCCCATGGAACCATAGACAAGGACACCCTACCAGTCTGTTAGGTATAGTGCTTGCTCACAGACCTCCTGTAAGTGCACAAGAGCACATAGAGCTATCTTAGCTCCACCCCTTCTCTGGCAGCCCGCATTACCCGCCAGGATCATCCACTTCCCACCCCAAGCAGCTAACAGTCCCTTCTGGGCCATCATCTTCCTCATCCCTAGCAACCATCATTCCCTGCTGGGTGAGGATAACCAACCAGTTCCTAGCAGCCAACAGTACCTTCTGGACTGGTTCATCACTTGCCTCTATTAGTCCCTTGTTACCTACTAGGCAGGCCTTACCTTCCCTAGTAGCCAATGCTCCCTACTAGGCCTTTACCTATCTCAAAACCACAGCACACTATCAATTCTCAGCATTGCATCTTTATTTGAAGCCAAATCAACCCTCACCTGCAAAACTGCTTTTATGTGAATTTTCACACGCCAGGTGATCTAGTCATGATTGATGCCCGTAATATGAAGTTGAAAGTCCCATGTTGTAAGTTAGATCCTAAGCAAGTTGGTCTCTTTGAAGTGGAACGTCAAATTGGTCCCTCTGTGTATTGGTTAGATTTACCACCATTCTTTAAAATTTTCCATACCTTCCATTAATTTTTACTCACTCCCTTTAAAGGCGCTGAGATGTCTTCTTCTCAAAAAATTCTCATGGAAGGTGAGCCTGAGTAAAAGAAAAATTGTATTTTGGCTTCCTGGAAGAATTGACGCTGACTGGAGTATCTGGTGTCTTGGAAAGGTTATACTGACTTTAAAAATTTGTGGGCTACGCACTAGGATTGTTCTAATTCCCCAGAGCTCATTTAAGAGTTCTAGAATTGTAATCCAATAGACATTGGTCATCTTGAGCTTACTCTGTTAGCAATGAAACTTCCTCCTGCTCACAAGAACTTCTCTTTGTCCCATCTTCTCAACAGCAGTATTGTACCCCGGGTTAAAGCAGAGGGTAATGTCATAGTAGATTCCATAATGCCAGGGATTATTTGCCCAAGTAGGAGAGCTCAGAAAGCTGGAAAACAGTTAACAAAATTAACTTATTTGACAATTTAAATCAAACAGTTGATCTAAAATGGTTTACAGCCGCTCCAGATTGCCAGTTGTATTTGATTCCCCCTTGCAAGCTGACGCTGATAAATTGATGTAATATGAGAGTCACTTGATATAATCTTATTTATCAGTACAATTATCAGAAGTTAGTCACTCAAGAGTTCTTTGCAACCTGGACTAGATACTCACTTGAAAATGTGAAAGGAATAGGATTCCAGGATCCAGGCAGTATTGCTTAGTGAATTTTTGATATACTGTAAATTCAGAACCTGAACGTAAAAATGCAGGATTGTCAAATCCTTGGTCCAAATTTTGAATCAATTTTGCGGGATGGCCCTTTTTAATCAAATTTAATTCTTTGTATTTTTATTTGGATTTTTAAAAATGCGGGAACTCATAGACACTTTGCAAAGTTCAAGTTGAACTGCATATTTCCAATGGACAAAATGAATTAACTGGAATCAGATTTGAAGTGTTCAAATCCATCAACCATTTTCATTAAGTTTACTATGTTTTTTGAAATTGGGGGATTGTCAAATCCAATAACCAAATTTCAAATCACTTTTGAATGCCACTAGTAAGCTCAAATAATAATTGCAGGAACTGGAATCCAAATTGAATGTATAGTAAGAAACTAGGAAAAATCAACCCAAATCAAGAAGCTCCACTCTAGATAAAATCAAATGAAAAATCCAATCTCAACAACCATGTTTAGACATGAAATTAAGTGAAATGTAAAATTGTCTAAACTGAAAATGATGCAATATTCTGCACTCTAAATCACTAATATAGCAACCATAAAACCATATAAGGATATATGAGCTACCCTCCTGATGAGGCTGAAATTTTTTAAAAGTTTTTTGGCCCCTGGCGTAGACAGGGGCCAAACAAACATAATTTCAAGGAAGGAAGGAGAGGTGAGAAAGATAAACTATCAGTTTACTACAAAAGTGTTAATGTATTGCTATTAAGGATAAATGATTACAGTGGACTTTAAAAAATGCTAATAATAAAATAGAATTATATATTACATTCTTTCTTATCACGTTGTCTTTTACTTGATGTGTTGATAGTTCATTTGCTGTTGATAATGTGCTTGTGTTTAATTGGATAGTTTCACCTCCAGTTGCCTTGGCAATAGGAAATCAAGTTGCCTTTACAATCACAGCTGGTCTTGGGGAGGCAACTGGAGAAGAAACTATCCAATTAAATGCAAGAAAATTAGCAATAGCAAATGAACTATCAACACAACAAGGAAAAGACAATGTGATAAGATAGATTGTAATATATAATTCTATTTTATTATTAGCATTTTTTAAAATCTACTGTAATCAAGCATCTAAATTTTAGCCATCCTAAAATGGAATAGGGCAATTTTTGAGAATGCCTATGATTCCTAAAAGAATTAGCACAAATCCACTCTAGATCCTTTGAAATCCTTTTTGAGATTCACATAAATTATATTTATTTCAAATTCACCTCATTTTTTATTTGAAACTTGGTTCTTGGATTTGACAATCCCGCAAATTCAAATTTGTTAAGTTTTACATGATGTCTATGATTTTTTTGAAATACAGGAAATCTCAAATTGTACACTAGAATCCTGCATTTCTGATTCATGTATCCTGCATTTGTTTGTTGAGTTTTGTCTTTTGTTAGTTGAGTTATCTGCTTAAGAGATTTCAATTTGCCAATTTAAATAAATCAAAAAAGTTAAATTAAATAGTTGATTTTATTAAATATTTTAATTTTCACTCAGCTGAGTTGCCCGCAACAGTGATTCAAAATTTAGACCAATGATTTGACAATCCCGCATTTTTACGTTCAGGTTCTGAATTTATAGTATATGAGAAAAATTTCACTGTTCAACTCTTAAGAGTTGAGTCCTCCCTAAAACTTTTACTCAAATAAAATAAATATTCCCCTGGTCTAACCTTATTTTAAAATGCATCCTGTAGTTGGCCTGCTGTGCTACATTCCCTACAATTTAATTCTTAGCCAAATCATTACAGGAAGATGGGGCCCTGCTGTTGGCACTTTGTTGTGGCCTCCACCTAATGTTAATCTGATGCCCGCAAATCTAGGAGTTTCCCCCACTGTATCTGAAGCAGAGACACTTGTAACATCCCAATTTCTGAATTCTACGCTGAAGACTACTTGATTCTCTCCCAGGCTATCTATTTTGGGCTCTTTTGGTTAGGGTTAATCATTTTGCTTAACCCTAGTGTATCATTTGGAAATTTTAAAAAATGTTATTTGAAGCTTTGTTGGTGGTTAATCATCAACTCTATGTGGATTTGGATGGTACATTCCCACCACATGGAGACTGCTTCTTACTTTCCAACCATTTCTGTCACAGGTTGTGACCCATGGCTGATTAACCCTTGTCTGATACCTGAATTTCCTACAGGTGTTTTGAGATCTCACAGCCATAGTTTGGAATGGTGGGAAGCTTGAAGGCTATAACTTTGCCAAGTGTTTTAGAGTTCAGCCCGTAGGGTGGCACCTTTAGCTGGACAAATGCTTGGTTTCCTGCTACCCTTGGTGTGGAAATCCCTTTAGGATGCCAGGAGTGATGCTGGGGAAATAGTGAACCCTAATCTGAGTAAAAAGGTCTGATCAAAATCTGGAGCCAGGGCAAAGATCAAACTACCTAAAGAGGGAAGATCTACACTGGAGAATAAATTTGGGGATCATACCGGTAAGATACTGGCATATCTGCCTCATTTCTGACTGAAGCGCTTTTGTTTTCTTCTATCCTAACTTGGGGTTGGATTCATTTATCATTGAAAAATGGTTTTGGATTTGATTTAAAAATAAGCATCCTTAAAAAAATTGGACCAAACCTTTGGCAATCTCCATAAGAAGGATGAGGATAGAAAATCATCTATTGTGTTTGTTGTGTGCCTCAAGCAATATGGGGTCTTTGGGGTGTTGCAACATCTTTGATTACTCCCTCTTGGGGAATTAATGCTCCAAGTATATCCTGAATGAGCCACCAAATGACTCACCAACCAACCACTAGGACTGTGGCACTATTACCAATTGGCCATCTATTACGGGGATCACACAATCCAGATCCTAAATAGAACACAACTTAAATAAGCCTTGTGACTCAAGAGGAACATTGCTCAGATAAGCCCCATGACCTCCATGACATACATGGATGGTATGTGGCTTCCCATGATACTATATAATATCCCATATTCATATCCAATAAAGTATCATTCTCTTCTTAAATTTTCCCTTAATCTTGTTTAATATACTTCCCAGAAGTATATACTCGACAGGGGGAATTGACTTTCCAAAGGTGTGGATTACATTTTAACTTTAAACTCAAAGATGACTTTGCTGGGGTTAAAGCGGATCAAAGCGTTCGGCTGGGATGGAAGGTGTCAGAAATACTGCAGTTGGAAATGAGGGGTATCGACGCTGCCATCCCTGGTCATTGTTTTCCAGTAGCTTTTCTCCAGAAGCATAAAGGGACTGGTTGGAGGTTAATCAGGGGTGGGAGTAGTTGAATGTGGCGCCAAAAAGAATGGCGGCAAATTAAGAACAAATCTAATGTGTCCGTGATATTGATGGGGATTTCCGGAGTTACGCCAGCGCTTTTGCTACTGCCGGCTAAGAAGATATGGTTTGCCGTTGAAGCTTTGGTCGATGTTACTTGTCAGTAAAAGCTTAGGCTTGAATTATAATTTTCCATATCTATTGATTAAAGATTGTTGGGCTAAAGTTAAGGGTTATAACTTTGGCTGCCATAGAAACAGAGCCAGTGAGAAGGTATGTAAGTAGATGAAGGGGTAAGAGTATGTTTCTTTAGCTATGATATGAAATAGGATTAAACTTGAAATTGAATTTAAAGAATAAATAAAGTGGAGCTTGAGAACCAGTCTAATACAATCAGGACTCGGGGAACAAAACAAGAGTGAGTTGCAGAGAATGCGCTAGAAATACAGCACCAGTGTTAAGTTTAGGCTCCCTTGGCCATGGAGTCTCCATCCCGACTGGCCAGAGATTGGAGGAGCGACATGTTCTTTTCGGCAAGTTCGTTCTGAGCAAGCTTTGAGTCTTTGAGTTCCTCCTAGATCTTAGGTTAATGGTAGCCTAAACCCAAGCTAACCTGGAGCTTTCTGAATTCAGCTTCACGGGCTGCAGCTTCAACCTGTTTGATCTCCATCTGAGCCAACGCTTCCCTGAGCTCTGTCTCCTGCTTGGAGAGTGTCTTGATGATGAATAAATTTGAAGATGCAAGCTTACCATTTGTTCCTTCTTGAGGGTTTCGTATTCTTCCTTCTTGCATGCCAAATCTTCGCTGAGGCGAGTGTTTTCATGGGTGAGTTTGGACAAGGAGCCCTTGACTTCGGCGATGGAGTCATCGTGCTGCATGGTGATTTCCTAGAAACCAGGGTCCGCGTAGGTTAGGAGTCTTGTTATACCTGGAAAAACCCGCCCATGCGAAAAAAGATTACCTCCTTTTCTTTTTCGAGTTCCTTGATTTGTTTCTTGGCTGCCTCGAGCTTACTTGAACTACTTTCACGCTCCTAAGATATCAAAGTTAATGCTGCGATGCCTTCTAAAACACTCACTGCTAATTCGGATTTCAATGTTTCATTTTCAACCAGCAGCTCTTTATATTTGCATGATAGATCTTCGCTTGAAGCCAAAGATTTTTCTTTCCTCTCAACAAGCTCTGTTTTCTTTCGGAGACTATCTTCCAGTTCCTACTTATTAGTCATGTGCCAGGCTTAATCCCCCACTTGTATTTTTCCTTGCGCCAAACTGAGATCCTTTTGCAGCTCCTCCGTTGTGCAGGAGAGCTTAGCAGTTTCCTTTTCACCTTCTTGCTTGATTTCGTTGACAGCCTTGGCAAGTTTTGCCTCAAAATCCGCCAAGCCTTTTTGGATCTCTTGGGCGTGAGACGCTTTAAGCTCCTTAATTCCAATTAGCAACCACAAGAAATATTCGTTACCTCCAACTCAGATTCTAACCTCTTCTTATCCTCTTGTGTTTTGGTGAATTCTGATTTTAGGCTTAAGAGTTCTTCAGCGGTAGTATCGTTCTTGGCGATCTAAAACTTAGGCCAAGAAATACAAACCAGTTACCTCGAGAGCTTTTTGGGATTCTGAAGCTTTGACTAGAGCAGCTTCCAATTCACTTTTAAGAGTTTCTATTTCTTTCTCGCTAGCAGACACTTTTTCCTTCAAGGAAGCTTCGTGGGTAGCCTTAAGGCTTTCGAATTCCGCTTGGAGTTTACTTGTGATGTCTTTCTGTTCCGATAGCTCTTTGCTATGAGAGCTCTTTAGATCATCCAACTCAGTCGCCTTGCTTTGAGCGGTCTCGAGCTGGCATTTGATTTCTGCCAGTTGGGCTTCAGCTTGAGCAACAGCCTCCTTCTGTTCCAATAGCTCTTTGTTATGCGAGCTCTTTAGATCCTCCAACTCAGCAGCCTTGCTTTGAGCGGTCTCGAGCTGACATTTGATCTCTGTCAGTTGGGCTTCGGCTTGTGCAGCCGCCTCCTTCTGTTGAGTTTTTTCGGATTCTAATCCTGATTTGAGATCAGCAATGGTCTGCTCATAATTGGCCTCGGACATTTGCTGGAAACGTTAAGAAGTATAGCTTGCAGATAGTACCTGTTTGAGGCGAAGGGCCTCTGCTTCAGCCTCTTTGATCTTGTCTTCGAGCTGACTGACCTTCTCTTCAGAATCTTTGATGGCCGTTTCATGTTCTGCAACCTTCTTCTCTTGGCTTTTAGTGAGCTCTTCTAGCTCGGCATTCTTTGCTGTTTAGATATAATTTTATAAGGGTACCTTTTTCGTAAGCTCTTCGATCTTCTGAGAAGCTTCAGTAGGAACTTTTCTAGTCGGGGTGGCAGCTAAGGATGCTTTCTTAGGAGCGACTTTAGCAGCAGGGTCTACCCGTCTGGTGCCATTCACCGAAGTTTTAACTGGAGTTTTGACTTCTTTGGTAATCGGGGTTCTGGGTGCGGACTTTGTGGCTGAGGTAGATGAGGGGGTTCTGGGGGCAGACTTTGTAGCTGAGCTAGATGAGGGGGTTCTGGAAGTTTTAATCGCCGTGGGGCGGGGGCTGAGAGGAGTGCGCTTAATTTTGGGATCGGCGAGTGGGGATGCCGGGGTGGCAGGTTTACGAGTAACGCCAGCGGCGGGTCGGGCAGGGGGTGAAGTGGTTTTGATGATGGCGGGTACAGCGGGTTTTCGAGGGGCAGTGGTACTTTTTATGGCGGGTGCAGTGGAAGTCGTTGTGGTAGTTGTTGTCTTGGATGAAACTGAAGGTTTACTACCGGCGGCCGAAGTGAGGGCACTAATCCTAGCCTTGATTGGAATCGTTGCACCAGTATTTACAGGAGCCTTTTTTAAATCATTCTTTGGAGGGGGAGGCCTTTTGATAGCAACCTTGGGTTCAGGAGCTACAGCTTCGGCAGGCTTAGAGACCACAGGGATCTCCTCGGCTGGAGTCTCAATTTTTGCTTCAGCTGGGGTTGATGGCTCTTCTTTTTTGACTACGGTTTCCTTAGTGGCCTCTTCAGCCGATGCTACGGAGTTGACCTCAGAAGTTCCCTGCTCGCTGATGGGAGTGGTGACGTCTAAGGAATCCTGGTTGGGGGTATCGAGAGTAACTGTAGCGACAGCCTCGTGGGAAGCTTGGTTGTCGCCAGCGGACATGGCTATTTCTTCAAGCGACATGATAGATAAAAATGGGATATATTAGCAATTAAAAACCTCAAAGAAGCTAGATTTCTCGTTCTTTGGTGTATATCCAAGGATTAATTAGCGCCAGCATTGCAGGTTGGATCCATTCCTTTTACGTAGGCGAAACATAGGATACGAATCATACCAAACGAACTTAAATACGTCATTGCCATAATCGAATTAAATTGCCTAATCCCATACCAACTTGAACTGCCGATACCCGAGCATTAAATGACTCCGCTTGGCAATCAAACTTTATTCTTCACCCTGCATACATCCCTGAACAGCACCCAATACATCGCCTTACATAACCACATAGCGAATTCCGATCAACTGAACATTAAGTTCACTATATGCATGCCATCTTACTGATCAGCAAAAAACACTATTCCCATCTCACTTATGAACGCCGCTATTAACCAACCAATTTTTTTCTCCACTACCAAATCAAACCTATCTAGTGGCACCACTTCAACTCGCTTACCAATCAAAGAATTGATCAAAGCTGTCACCCAAAGAGGATAAACCACTTCCATCCCACCTACTTGAACCAAATAGCCTCGATTAAACTCAACCTACACCTGATATAAAATCAAACCCACCCAAGGATCTATAAACCCCTCTTATCCCACCCAAACTTGATAAACATCTCAGGAAGTACCTTACCCCATGCTGAACCGATCCCAATCACTAACATATCCAGATACCCTCAAAGCTTAACCACCCAACCACATACTATACACTTAGCTATTCCAAAAATACCATCTCAAAAGGCTGCTGATCTAGCCACCAAGGCCCAGAGGTTTCTTAACCGCCAACAGTAGGTACTCTGGGCAGCAGGCAAGGTCTTGCTCAGAACCCAGAGAGATCATATCCACAACAATCATTCCAAGCCAGACCAGATCCATCATCTAATCAAGAGATCCAAACCGTCTAACACCAAGCTCAAGGATTCCTTCAGCTACTGCTTTGGAGTACACATCTAGATCAGAGGGTCCAGGTTATAAAGGTGGGACCCTTTACAGTATAGCCTGCACTGTAACTATGCTATATTGGCAGAGTTGCACAGGAGAATTTTTTTGTAAATTAGATAACCCTTTTATCAGAATATATGGATTATACAGTTGCAGCAAACTATTTTAAAGGAAACAGGATCATATAGATCAATCAATTGGATTTGAAAGAGGGGTGACTTGATCTGGTTAACGAGAGAAGCGCCAGATCAAGTTATCACCGGGTCAAGATCATCATTGGTTCCTGTTTCCTTGTTTAGTAAGTCAAGCTGACTTCTGTATTTGGCTTCAGGTACCAGAAAAGTAAAGCTGGATGGTGTGTGGTTGCTTGTGCAGAACCTTGCAGGAATGTCACTTGTGAAAAATTCCTGCTATCAATTAGCAAGAAAACCCCCCAACTACAGGATTTGAACCCTGAAACCCTGCAGGCTGCCAGCCTGCAGGCCCAGCTGCTCAGCCGCCTGCGTTTTTTTGGGCTCAAATCAGAAACAAACTCAACTTTGGGAAAATTCCTGAGACCTACCAACTTGGAGCCACCTACACTAAAGCCCTGCCTGCAGAAAGATCCTGTTAGCTCTGCCAATGAAAGTGCTGACTTGAGCAACAATCCCAAGATAACTGGGGCCACCAGAGGATGACAAATCCTATGGCTCAAAAAGGGAATTTGAGCTTCCTCACCTCAATTCAACCAATGAGAAATCCCCCATGCAGGACACCACCAAGGGTTTTCAACCCCTGGTAGATGGTATCACCTGGCCTGAGAGGGTTTGCAAAAGTGTAAGGTCTTGCCCATAATGGTGCAAGATTATAAACTAAGGCGTACAAAGTGTTGGGATTCAAATTTAGAAGATGTAAGAATGTAGGTACTGTCTGTAAGAAAATCTTACAAAACCCGCTAAAAACCTATATTGCGTAACAAATGGAGTAATAGAGTTTAAAAACCCTAAGCAAAGAAGATAGAATAAAGTGTTCAATAGTGAACAATTTGTAACTAAAGGAATATTGATATTAGAATATTCTCCATCTGCAAATTGGAACATATAACTACTGAAAGACTCCTCAAGTGAAAAAAATGGATACAACAAGCCTAAAGCTTGTTGTTTTACAAGTTCCATTTGGATTTAAAGAAAAGCTAAACTAAAAAATGAATTAAAAAAAATTCTAAAAATTGACAAAATTGAAGTTTTTTAAAAATTGTAAAGTTGAAGGGGAAGAAATCACTTAAAATTTTGGCTTAAAGCCTACTCTTTAAAAGCTCTTTATTTATAGAAGAAAAGCCTTTTATGTTGGCACTGATAGTCAGGAGGAAGCAGCCAAGAATAGGAGCAACTGGAGAAGTTGGGAAAACCAGAACCAGAAAGGGGGAAACAGAAGCCAGTACTATGCGCTGATCAGTACTTTGAAGCTGGAGAGAGATCAGCAAAGACGTAAGCGGGAGTTTAAAAGGTAAAGATAGATGAAAATTATTCTAACTTAAAGTAGAAATATATGTGGATAAAGAATCAGCAGTCAGAGCAACAACAAAAACAACAATTTGAACACAAATCACTAAAAACAAAGGTAAGAGTACTTTAAAATACTAAATTATTAACAATTTAACCTAAATTTTGGATATTAATAAATAACCCAAAAGATAAGTAAAAGGTGAAAAATAACTTAATTATCTCAAGAAGCCTGCCCTTTGGGGCAGGGCATGACAAAAAGTTTTCTCATGTCAGATGGGCATACTTATACCCTGGGCTGTTTCATGGCCATAGTTTTTCTGGGTGTGGCTTGGCTAAAGCGCTGTCACCCAGGAAAACCCAGCCTGAAGCCCTGCCCACTTGTGGTAATTGTAGATTTAAATCTAACAATCAATCACAAGTGGGTGGTGGCACAAAAAATTGGGTCCAAGTGGGGTGTGGATGCCCCAAGCCCAATTTTTTCTTCTCTGACCTGTTGGTCAAAAAATACTGACCTCAAAGGAGGTCAGGTAACAGCTTACAGAACAACCATTGGTGGTATCTGTAAGGTGTCTAAATATTACATACAAGGAGGCCACCTCATCAAGATGCACCCAAAGGCTTTAAGTAACAATTGCCCCCACCAAACTACCTTAGTAGTTTGATATTTTATTCTCAATAAATATCTTGCCTCAATGATTAACTTATTTCAATATTTCCCAATCATATTTGTAATAACCAGACTGCTAGATTCTGCTTTCTAGCCTCTGTAATTTTCTGATAATCTTTATCCTCCTGCTGAAATGATTCCTGAACCCCGCAAAATTGAATGTGGGCCTATCTATGCTGCTGATTTCTTGACGTTGAGCCAAATTAAGGTCTTCTTGATGTACCTGTGCATAATTTTCTGCTGCAACTTTCCTTATTCACTCTTTAAGGGTTACCATTTCCAAGTAAACACTCATTGTCTCCTCCTCATTGGTAATGTCATCCTCATTTGGGTTTACATTCCCCATTTGATCAATTATGCCAAGCTCTCACTCTACTTTACCCTGAAAGGCTTCCAGGAAGTTGCCCATTGCCATTTTTACATTAAAGTGATATGAACCTTTGGTTCAACCAGGTCATTCCATATTTGATTTTAGTTCACTTTTATTTGCATTCTAACCTTTGTGGCACCGTTCTTTACACTCACCAACCCCAAAAAACTGCAGACCAACCACCCAAGTTATAACTTCCCCCAAGAGCATCCCACAGCCTGGTACATTTTTCAGATATCTTTCAAACCCACATTATTTGGATTTTACCTTAGAAGAGATCCTGATTTACAACCCAGAAGCCCATATTAGAGAAACAGAGCTTATTAGTTATGAATAAACTTGGATCACTGTTCAATCTTTGCTATTTTTTGACAAGTATTGGTAGGGCCCAGAATGCCCTAGACAATCAGCTAGCTTTTCTGGAGATAAAGCAACCAAAAGTATGGAAAACATTAACAACTTTCTTTCTGGTAGAGAACCCCCTTTACGACTGCAAATGGCCAGGGGTTTGCAGGGCCTGTATGCTGCAAAACCCTGGCATCAAGTCTAAACACAAATTTGGGCCCATTTACTATTGGAAAATGATAAATTGGGAGGGCAATTGTTCAATCCCACAATCAGGCGCTTGATTGCTTGCGTGTTCTAACAATAGCTGTGGCACCTTGGCATGCTGAAGCCAAACCAAGGTTCATGTTATACCAGCCAATGCTCTTCCACCCCCAGATCAAAATGCACAATTCCTGAGCCAAATCACAATTATTTCTGAAAGTGATGCCACCAGGCCTCTGGTGGCACAAAAGGCTAATTATTCATCAGTAAGTATAAGTAGTGAGGAGGGAAATCCCTTCTCACTGTTGACATCTCAAAATAAACAACTTTATGCCCATGACGCATTAGTTCTTTTGAGAATTATCTATTTTTGCACCAATATAATCATTCTGTTTGCATCTATTTGTGAACCCACTACAAAATACAACTACACCTATCCATTTCCTCCTGGTTCTGCTCCTGTCACTTTGGTTAAGTCATCTTGCGCCTTTGACTTGTAGTTCTTCTATCCTCATCACCTGGATCTTCCTCCTGGCCACCCTAGAGTGTCCATTCCGCCTATCATGAAGGAGATTCCTCTCACTCTACCCTGCCCAAGACTTCAGCAAGTTGGGGTTTGTTTACATAACAGTATTGGGGCTGGCTGATCAGGTCATGCCAATACTGAAAGTTGGCGTTCTTTGGCTACAGCTGTGAATTACCTTGTCAGGATATCACCAATTGTGTACATGGCCTTTCAGGCCCGTCCTGCCTCCCCTGTGGGAGTCCAGCTGGACTCTGGTATGGGCTGTGACTGTCATGGTGGATTTCATGATGCTGGGAATTATTTGCCCAAGTTGAAAAGCTTAAAAAGCCAGAAAACTGTTAACCAAATTAACTGATTTGACGGATTTAAATTAAACAGCTGATCAAAAATGGACCACAGTTGCTCCAGTTCACCACTTGGATTTGATTCACCCTTGCAAGCTGACACTGATAAATCAACGTAATATGAGAGTCACTTGATATAACCTTATTTATCAGCACAATCATCAGAAGTTTATCTCTCAAGGGTTCTTTGCAAACTGGACTAGGTACTTACTTGACAATTTAGAAGGATTAGGAGCCAAGGATCCAGGTGGTATTGCTTAGTCAAATTTTGATATATATGGGGAAACTTTCACTTTTCAACTCTTAAGAGTTGAGTCCTCCCTAAAATTTTTACTCAAATAAAATCAATATTCTCCTGGTCTAACTTTATTTTATCATGCATCCTGTAGCTGGCCTACTGTGCTATATCCCTTATAATTTGACTATCAGTCAAATTATTACCGGAAGATGGGGTCCCGCTGTCGGCACTTTGTTGTGGCCCCTGCCCAATGTTAATCCAATGCCATCAAATCTTGGGGGTTTTCCTGATGTATCTGAAGCCAAGACATTTGCTTCATTCCAATGTCCAGAATTCTATTCTGAAGTCATATTTATTCTCTCCCAGGCAATTTATCTAGGACTTTTTTGGTTAGGATGAATCATTTTGCTTAATACATGTGTATCTTTTGGAAATTTTACCAAACAGTATTTGAAGCTTTTTTAGTTGTTAATCATCAACCATATGTGGATTTGGGTGGGGGTTTCTCATTGCATGAAGACTGCTTCTTACTATCCAACTATTTTTGTCACAGTGAAACTTTATCTCATTTATTATACTTCTCAGAAGTATATACTTAACAGTGGTCTCACAGGTAGGTTATCCACACATATGAAACTTAAACAAAAATTCCTCCCAAGAAAAGAACCCAGCAGATGGCACTTTGTCACAAGTGACAAACTCTTATCAACCATGCTTATCAAAAAACCCCAACTACAAAACTCAAACCCTGGCATCTTGCGGGCTGCCCGCAGTTTTTTGGGCTCAAATCAGAACAGGATTTGACTTTGGAAAATTCTTTTAAGCTTGACAAACCAAATGTACCTACACCAATACTCTCCACACTGGGGGTTCCTGTTAAGACAGCCAATCAACGGGCAGGCCCAGCCACTGATTTTGAAGTAACTTGGGCCTGCACAGAAGGGGAAACAGAGAATTTTCCTATAGAACGCGGGCCACCCAGAGGCGGCCAATCCCCCAACCTGACTAGGGAATTTGAGCTTCCTCAGTTTGAAGCAGCCAATGAGATAACCCCTGCAACTGACGCCACCAAATACTGGGAAGACCTGGTAATTGGGAAAACCTGGGCCGACAAAATTTGGGAAAGTTTTACCATAACAGATGGGCATACTTATACCCTGGGCTGCCAGGAAGATGCCCATTGCCATCCTTGCAATAAAGTGACATGAACCTTTGGTTCAACCAGATCATACCATACTTGGAATTAGTTTTAATTCATCTACAGTCTACTCCTTGTGGCTCTGCTCCCCATGCTCACCTACCTCAAGAAACCTCGGACCAGCCGCCCAAACTTTACCGTCCACCAGGAGCTCCCTTTGGCCCAGTACATTTTACCAAGTACCCACCCAACCTGGCGTATTTGGAGTTTACTCTGGAGGAGATCCTAATCCACGGCCTGGAAGCTAGAACTAGAGAAATTGAAACCATATACAGAGAAGGCATCAAAATTACCATACCTCCTCTGCTATTCCGAGACAAGTATAATTTCCTGCCCACCTATTTAGTTCCAATGACACCGCCCCACACCCTGCGGCCCAACTGTCTGCAAGATTCTGTTGCCACTAATGAATCCACTTCCACCCAAGTATTTGGGGTGATGTATATCACCCTCACTGTATTGATTGATTCCATGGTGCCTACAAGCGGACCTTGGGCAGTCCTTGGGAAATTGTTATATTATATTGTAAAGTTAGCCCCAATCCTGTGGTAGGCTCTCCCTGCTGGGCCCGCGGGCCGTCTGCCCGCAAGTTCTCAGGAACCCCCCACGAGTTGGATCCCTGACACACTTCCCACTGGCTGAAGACAATACAAAGAAGGTCATGGCATCCCTACAAGATTCACTGTCTTCAACAATATCCTTGTACCAACCAAAAATTATAACTTCTTCAATACACAAGGAATCCTGAACCTACCTCCAATCCCTGACACAACCAAAATACCCAACATTGTATTCCAATGCCTACACTTAACAGAAATCAGAACGTTCTCAGGACTATGCTGATAAAATGCCAACCTCTGGATTCAAAGCACCCAAAACAAATTTATAAAAGTGGGCTACCCCTGCAAACTCTGGGCAAGTGAAATTTCTTTATGTGTTACCAGGGCCGCCTTACACTTTGTAAGTGAATGGTTTAAGCAACACCCTGCTCACAACAAAGACTGACATGTTAAAAACTGCCTTCCTAGAGAAATTTGCCATAAAAGACTCTGATGTTGTGATCATTTCAGAACTCAAAACCTTTAAAGTGGAAGGTACTATTGATAAGTACATTGTAACCTATGAAGACATACATGATCAAGCTCCTGACACCATCAAATTTGATGAGGCTGGACCACAACTAGACTTTTACAATAGCCTCCCCACACATATCAGATGTCAGTTTGATATGAGCCTTTACAAAAGCCTCCAAGTTGTGTTTTTGGAAGAAAAACAAGCTGCACAAAAATCTGACAACCTGCATGTGACCAAAAAGCAAAAAGAGAGCCCCACAACAAAGAAGGACCCTTGATCAAACAAGCAAAACAACCAAGCTAGTAACCCTCACCTTTGAGGCAAAATTGCACTACACAAGTGAATCGAATGAGTACAGATAACACCACTGGGAAGGGAAAAGCTCAGGGGAGTGCTTAGGCAAGATGTCCTCTCTCACTTTGCAAGACTTGTAAAGGAACTAGGACGTGGACTCAATTATCATAATCCAAGTACCCTCCAGTGACCCTATACTGTTTGCCACCCAAACTGGAAATAAGCTCCTCACTTATCCTTTACGCTTATGCAGATATCAGGGCACAGTTTTATTTGACACTGGAGCCAACCAATCCCTTATCAATAAAAAATTTCAACCTCATGAAACTACCCACAGTTCAAAGTAACGTCAATATATTTGTAATACCAGATAACAGAAGCACATCAATCATCAGAGAGGCAAGACCTTTCCAGGCCTAAATAGGGGTTGTACAAACAACCCTTGGTGGTCCAATCATACCAATCCCCAAATACAAGATAGTACTTGGTCTAGACTGGATGAGAAAGACCAAACCTCATATCAACTAGAATAGTGCTACCCTCACCATACAACAAGGAGAGGTGTACCATCATGTGTATCCAATACACCTTGACACACTCATGAGAGATCATGTTTTTGTAAAGATCACAGAAAAAGAAGAAGAAAAGGACCCCATCAAAATTGATTGGAATACCTGCACATATGAGATTATTCACTTTAAAAATGTAGAGCTCACTTAGACAAGACCCAAGCCAACAACAGCTGATCCAAGAATTCCCTTCTGTTTTCCAAGAAAAGTTACCAGGACTACTGACCAAATGGGGAATTCAACATGAGATCAACCTCAAAGGAAGTATGCCAAAAGGGCAACAGCGCCCATTTCAACACTAAAAATGTCAACAGTGGCCATGTTGACACTTTTAATGTTGACACTATAGTAAAGTGACAACCCGGTTTTACTTAATGTTGTTTCCTGGATGTTGACACTTTTTTAATTAACAAAACACTTTACCCTGAACATTTTTGATATAAAAAATTATTTTAAAATGCTTTATTATAAAAAATGACCCCAGAGAGTTCAAAAATGCAATAAAAAATTACTATAGTAGTAAGAATAAGGAGATATAAGCAACTATTTTTCAATTTACTATGTAAATTACACTCTTTATTATAAAACTATTTTTTATTCCCATAAAATTTAAAATTCCAATGAACAAAAAATAAAGATATTTTATATATCATAATAACTACAAAATATAAGAAAATTATAATCTAAATTTATTATACTTCATATAAGCATAACTGAAAATATCTCATGCCTTAAAGATAAATTAACAAAATTTAAGATATTTCTTACTAAACCACATTAAAACTGTATCTGAAACTTATCATTTATACATAAAAAGATTAGTGCACTATAAATAAATTAAAAAATTAAAAGCTTAAAAGTAAAAAATATACAGGCAAAGCAAGGTTTATTAAGCTAATTAAAGCCACCAGCAAGAGCAGTGGCAACATCCTCAAGGTACTTCTTAATCTCTGCCACCTTGTACCTTTTCTTTACCACCTTCTGAACGCCCTCCTGGTATTCCTACTTCTTGGACTTCCTCTTCTTGGGGGCCACCCGTTTGGCCAGGTTGCAGAACTTGGAGACAGTCCGGGCCTGCTCCTCTTGTAGCTTGGAGAAGAACTTGTTGAACTTGGGGTTGATCCCAAACTTCACCTCCAGGCGCTTATGCCAAACCTCAAGGCTAGAGGTGGTCTTCATCTCCCCCTTGAGGCAGGCGCCTTGACAGTTCCAAGGGGAAGTGGCCCCACTCTTACCTCTCCGGACAGTCACCTTCTTGCCCACCCATTGGCGCTCAAAGTACTCCAGGTAGCCTTCAAAGATGGTGGAGTGCTTCTTGATATAAGCATCCTCCTGGAGGGCCTCAAAGCCAAGCCCAGTATGCTCTGGGCGCAAAAAAGCCAAGGCAGCAAACTGAGTCAAGGCAAAGCGGCACTTCCCCTTACCATTGTTAAGAAACTTTTCAAAAAGGTCCTTCTCGCTCTTGAGATTCTTGATGAGGGCCTGCCTAAAATGGAAGAAGCAGCCCTGGACTTCTCCATTGAAGGTGGCCTTGAAGGCTCTGAACTAAGCTTGCTCAAAATCCATTATGATAACCTTTGGCCCAAGTGAGCACGCATGAGCTAGCTGCTGAGCGGCTATGGTGGACTCATCCTTCTCAGCCAAGGAGGGATTTGACCTTGTGGTGTGGATGGGAGGGGGAGCTAGTTGGTGGGAAGGGAGCTCAAAGCATCCTGGGCAATCTTGAAAGCTCTGGCATAGACCTCTTCTTGGCACCAGGAAGGAGAAAGAACACAAGAGGGATAACCTGGTCATTGAACTGCCCATGAAGGACCCAAAGCTGCTTGAAAATAAGGGGGCAAGTAGCAAATGTGCCATCATACAGCCAGGTGGTAGCAGTGTTTAGCTGCTCCAGGTTTTGGGTTGTGGCATAGGCTACAATCCTATACTCCACTTCCTGCCCATTGTCATGGAGTAGGAACATCTCACCATCCTCTGTCTACTTGAGGGCATCTGTGAGGACCAGGTCTTTGATGTTGGTGGCACTCTTGGCCAGGGGGTTTGAGGCTTGGAGCCTATCACTCACAAACTTGACCAACTGGGTGTGAGTAGGGACCCTCTTGAGGTTGGTAGGGGTCAGGTACTTGCAAGCAAGCACAGCCAGCGGGGTGGCAGAAAGATCTTTGGAGGTGGGCATCACCTGCACCAGATACCACTTCAGGAGGCGGGAGATGGTAGTGTTGGGCATGATGCAGGTATGCTTGCCCTTTATGGTTTGGACCAGGTCCCAGCGCTAAGTGTTGAGCCGCACTAGGCAGGAGCAGTCCTTGCAGGTGTAATGCCGGCTCTTAAAGCCCCAGTTGGCAACTGTGGTAAGTTCAACTCCCTTAAACTTGACTCCCTGGTACTCGACACTTTGTCGAGTGCCAGGGAGTTGAGTGCCGCATATGTGAATCTATTAGTATTTTTGGCTTAACCAATTTTAAGCTAATTTTTACTAGTAATTTAGAGGTTCAAAACCAAAAACCAAAAATAAATTTACTTGAACTTGACTCTGTTTAATAAATTGGTTAGCTAAAATACCAATTTAAGGGGCAATTTACAAGTAAATTTACTAATAGAAATGAAAAAACCTGTTTTTGACACTCTAAACCCAAAAGTGACCAGTTTGACACTTTTTAAGCCAAATTTTAATTTTATTAATAAAATACATATGCGCTTATATAAAAATTGTTATTTACTATTATATTTTTATTATTAGTGTCCATAGTTGTTGATTAGGCTTCCAAGCACCACTATACTGGATTTGGTGGTATATACATTAATCAAGTACCCCACTTATTTTACATTATATCATTCCCCGGTTTTTGGATTAAGTGGTGCCACATAAATTAAGCCCAATTTATTAAGAGATTTCATATGTAATTTATAAAAAACTGAAACTCAACACTTTCTTTGTTTGACTCTATCAACTTGACACCTGATTGGTTTTGGATTTAACTAATCAAAGGCTTGGAATTAAGGCTAAATTAATATGTGACACACTATGAGCACCACTTGACACTCATCCACTAGACACTTTAACTTAGGGATTAGTACAGAGAGCTTCTTAACGTTTTAACCAACACTATGGTAAATAATTCACTCCCAGCTCCTCACAGCATGCCCTAATAACTAATAAACACCTTCCTACTCATTTACTTTTTTAACTTATGTTGTATTTTTTTATTTTTGAGCATACAAAACTGCCTTGCTTTTGGGTTAACTTTTGAACCCAGTTTAAATTTAAGCAAGTTTTATATGTAAAAAACATAGTAAATTTGATGTTTCTGCTTGACTCTGGCATACTTGACAGTGAGAATTCAGCCTTTTCTGGCTGTTTGACAGTGCCAAACTTGACACTTTACTATGTTTTGAATTTTCAACTCTCAATAAAAAAAATTCCACATAATATATTTTTTGCTATTATAATCTACTACTTTTTCTGCTGCTCTCCATATAATTTTCATATTTTTTGATTTTTAATTAAACTTTTACATTGATTTAACACTAAGATGTTATGCTGAACCTAACATCTTTGATGCTTTATCATAAATTCACTTATTTTCTATGTTTTAACCTTTATATCTACACTTTGAGTTTCTATTTTGCTTCTATTTACTTTTTTATGTTTTTTTATAAATAAAACTTTATTTGCATACTTTTCATTCAACTTTTGCTTTGCTTTACCTCTTTGTGTTTGCAATATCTTCTCAATCATTTTATTTACAATGCTAAACTTTTCTTTAGACTAAATCAAGCAAGAACAGCCAGCAGCCTAAGCGCCAAGCCTCCAAAGGCTCCAAAGAAACTGCCTCCACCCCCAAGCGTGCCAAGAAGCCTGTAAAGGCAAAGTCCCCAACCCCATCTCCTCCCACTCCTCCCCCACCCTTATCTTCTACATCCCCTTCACCTTTCCCCCAAAAATCCTCCCCCAATAAATAAGATGGTGATCTTACCAACCACTCATTTTATCACTCAGAGGCTGACCCCAAGCCTACCAAGGAGCGCCGGACCAAGAAGGCAAAGGCTGCCAAGGAGACCACCTCTTCTTCTGGTAAGAAAAAGGAGGCATCCAAGCAGGCCTCAAAGAATCCTCCCCCTCCCCCTCCCAACGGCTCTTCCCCTCCTTCTTCATCTGACCCCAAAGATGAGCCAGAGGATTACTCCAAGAAGTTTAAAGCTTCTGGTCATGTGGCTTGGGATCCACTGGCCATCCACAACATTTGCAATGTGGACAGAGAGTTTAAAGTTCCCAAGCGCTTCCCCCGGTACTTTCCAATCATGTCCGTAAAGGGCGGCCCTGGTTACGTTGCCAACAATTATATCTTTAATTGCAACAACCAAAAGTGACAGACCAAAAGCAAGCACTTTGTCTGTGAGGATAAGACTTGCAGGGCCCGGTTGAACACCAAGGGCTGGGAGCGAGTTACTTTGGAGAAGGGGGAGCACACTTGTAAGCCCCCCAATCACCTGATCACTCGGATGTTAAAGTGGTACCTTGTGCAAGTAATACCCACATCCTCCCATCTTTGCGCATCAGATCTGGCCATCAAGGCCCTCCAGCACCTGAAGCCCAAAAATCTTAAGTTGGTGCCCACTCAGAAGCAACTTGTTAAGTACATCAGTGATAAGAGAATTGCTGCCAATTCCCCTCCCCCCAAGGCTTCTGACGTCCTCTCTGAGCTCACGCTCACTCATGAGCTTAAGCAGCTTCCTAGTGGGGAGCGCTTCCTGCTTCATGATGACAGGCCTGCAGCCAAGGACCGTATAATCTGCTACTCAACTCAGCAGAGCCTGATGGAGTTGAAAAGGGCGTCAACCTGGATAGTTGATGGTACCTTCACCACTTGCCCCAGATGTTCAAGCAGCTCTGGATGGTTCATGCCCAGATTGACATCTGGGTGATTCCACTTGTGTTCTTCCTTCTTCCCGGGGCCACTGAGGCCATATATACCCGCACGTTCTCCATCATCCATCAAGCACTTGCCCTCCTTCCCCCTGCCAACAATAATGAATCCAGGAAGACTTCCCCCCACACCTGCGCCAACCCACTTTCCTCTGACAAGGACCAGGACACCCTGGACCCGGAGGAAAAGGCAATGCTGAGAGCTCTTGGGCCTTGCGTATGCATTATGGACTTTGAGCCTGCTCAGTTCAATGCATTTGCGCAGCTGTTTAGCAGGGAGGTGCAGGGGTGCCACTTCCGCCAAGCAGTTGCTTGTAATGTGCAGGCCCACACAGAGCTTAGTAGGTTGAGCCGGAGGGATACTTCAGACACCTGCAGATTTGTGCTGGCACAATTTAGTGCCTTGGCTTTTTTAAAGCCAGAGCACACTGCAATGGGGTTTGAGGTGCTCTCAAAGGATCCCTACATAGTGAAGCACCCGGAGTTCAAGCCTTTCCTTGAGTACTTCAAGCCCCAGTGGATTGGGAAGGTTGTCACGCAGAGGCAAGGCAAGGCCCATGCCAAGGCCAGCTGGAATGTGTACTGGGCGGCAGTGAATGGTGAGCTCAAGACCACATCAGCGCTAGAGGCTTACCACAAACACCTCAAGGCCAACTTTGGGCTTCATCCAAAGTTTAATAAGTTCTTCTCTCTCCTGCAGCATGAGCAAGAGAAAACAATCTTCAAGCTCTGAGATCTCTCCAACTGTGTCCCCCCACCAAGCCAACAACATGCTGTACCCTCTTCACAAAGGCCATCCAGGGTGCAGCCAAGCACAAATACAAGGCCTCTGAGCTTAAGCAGCAGCTTGAGCTTATTGCCACTGCCCTCCTGGAAGGGGCCAAGATGAAACAGGGAAAGAATGACGAGGAATAAACTTGCTTGGTTATATGATTTTTACTTTTAACATTTAATGTTTTAACTTTAATTTTTACTTATTAGCTTTGATCATTTAGTTCTTAGTTTTAATTTTTAATTTTTTTTAATTTAATTAGATAGCAGTGTTTGTTCTATGTATACATGGTAATTTTGAGATGAATATTTATAGTTGGGTAAGTGAAATATCTTAATTTTTGTTAATTTCCAAATAAAACATGATATTCACAGTTGTGCTTATATAAACTATATTAAATAATTATTAATATTTATTAATATTTTTCATAACTTCTATTTTTATGTTTTTGTTTATTTTTTCTCATTGAAATTTTAATTTTTATGGTAATAAAAAATATTTTTATAATGAAGAGTGTAAATTACATAGTAAAATGAGAAATAATTGCTTATTTCTCCTTATTTCTATTAAATAAAGTACTGTTTTTATTGCATTTTTGAGCTCTATGGGGTCACTTTAGTATACCATAGCTGTAAAGTTTAATTTTTTATATTAAAAGTTTTCAGTACATCAAGATCTGTTAATTAAAAAAGTGTCAATTTCCAGTTGTCGATCAGGGCAAAAGCTGAATTCTCACTTTACTATAGTGTCAAGTTCAAGGGAGTCAATTTAAAGGGAGTCAATCACCAGGGAGTCAATTTCAAGGGAGTCAAACTTATCACAGTTGCCCCCCAGTTGGCATTGTTGCAGCTGAAGATATACCTATTGGCCACCATGGCAGGCCCACCTTTAACACTCATGATGGGGAAAAACTTGGGTAGGGTGGAAGGAACCTTGAACTTACCATCATCATTGCAGATGTTGTGGGCCACAAGAGGGTCCCAAGGGCCAGCAGGAGCATGGCAGAAGCCAGGGAAGTAATTGGGGCGGGGCTTCAAATCATCCCCAGATGAGCTTGAAGGGGGAGAGCTTGGCGGGGGTGGGGAAGCAGAAGGGGGCTTGTTGTGGTGCTCCTCATGTGCAGGAGACTTATCCTTGGGTGGGGTCTTTTTGCCTTGCCGCTGCTTCTTGGCTGGCTCCTCATCAGAAGCCAAGTTGTAAAAACTGTGCTCTGTAAGAGAGCCATCAGTTTCCTCTCCCCCAGTGGAATGAGCAGGGCTCTTCTCAGGGGAGGGCTTGGGGGATGGTTTGGGGGTGGCCTTCTTTGATAAGACAGGCTTCTTTTTGGTGGTTTTGGTGGGCTTGGAGGGACACTTTGTACCCTTTGGCTGTTTGGAGGTGTTCTTGTCCTAAAATAATAAATAAGATGGTTTAAAATAAAGCAAAGTATGTAAAAAAACAAACAAAACAACTTAAAAAGCATAATATATAAAAAGTGAATCTTGGATGCCATTTCTTGGCATTTAAAAGTTAAAAATTATTTGTATAGTTTTTATTTTATTAAAGTTTTAAATAAATAAATTAAAAGTTAAGATATTTATGTGAAAGTATTATATTTAGATATAGATTTTATTTTAAAAATTAGAAAATATGAAAGAGAAAAGTCAAAAATACAACATATCAAAAAATGAGAAGTTTTTATTATATAAAACATAAAGTTTTATATGTGAGAACTGAAAAGCGTCAACATTATGAGTGGCAATTAGTAAAAAAAGCTGAATTCTCACTGTAATTACAAAAATTGTAGACATTATTTTTGAAAACATTCTCACTGTCAACATTATTTTGAAAATTTACTATGAAAAAACATAGTACATTTAATTAAATTTACGCGGGCTAGCAAAAAATTAACCATTTCCTGTGTATTTTTGTTCACATATAAAAATTAAAAAAAATATAAAAATAAGTTAAAAAAGTATCAAGGTTCTTTATTTCTTTATTAAAAATTATATTTGGGTAGTGGGAATATGATATTTTACCATTGTGCTTAAGTAAAGTTTTTAATAAGTTGTTTGTAGATATTGAAAAGGGTAAAGTGTTGACAACGTCACTTACAACATTCTTTATATGAGGTGGCATATTAATCTAGGCTTAATTGCGCCACTCTAATTTGCTTAAATCCACCCCAGGGGATAATCACAAGAAAATAAATGAAATTTACAAGTGTCAACATTATTTTTAATAATAAATTCTATAGTAATTTACATAGTAAGTCACACTTAAATTATTGGATCACCGTTAGCACCCAATCCACTTAATATATTAAAGCCAGAATAAGTGCCACATAAATATTTATAACATGAACATTCCAACAACCAAATATATGCACACTGTCTTTTTCAATATAATAATTCAATAAAAAATATTTTTAAATGCACACTTATTTTTTTTACTGTAGATGCTTCAGTTTTGTTATTAAAAATAAGTTTGGCTTAAAAAGTGTGGACATTGACACTTTTACGTCGTGAAAAAAAATAAAAAATAAACTAATTTTTATTAGTAAAAGTAAAGGAAAAATCAGGTTGAATCAAGTTTTTTATTAAGCTTAATATTAAATCATGTCAAGTTGGCCACAATCTTGTCATGTTTTCTGGGTTTGCACCCCTGAACGCTTTTAAAAAAATTAAGCTAGCGCAACTAGCAAAAAAACATAGGAGATTTAGAGTTTTGAGTTGACATGGGCGCTGTTGCCGCCAAAAGCACTCCCCATTTACTGCCTAACACCACAAGAGGACAGCACACTAAAGGCCTACCTAGACAAAGTCCATGAAAAAAGAACTCATATGACCTTCTAAATCTCTTTTTGGTGTAACTGTCTTTTTTTGTTGCAAAGAAAAATGGAGGACTCCACCTGGTCATAGACTACATGGCACTCAATGAGGTCACAATTAAAAACATGTATCCCCTGTGTTGCGCTTTTTGCATTACAGCGCCACAATTATTTGAGATTATAGGGCACAGGGTGTTTGCTTGAATACAGTCATATGTGAGGATATGAGTAGTATTGTATCAGAGGTGCCAGGATCAAATAGAAACATGATTATTGTCCAGAAATGGCTTCTGATCACGCAGAAGCACTTAAAGATTAAGAAAAAAGGTCAATAGATTAAAGATAGATCAAATATGATTTTATTGTAATTGATTAATTCTTCTTATATCTTCTACAAGGTTAATCTCTGGGCTGCTAACAATGTCTTCTAGTACATTCTAGCACCCCCTAATTTGGGTAACTATTAATCTAGGTTTGGAAATTATTGCACTTCACCCAGCACAGGTGGCCCTTGCTGGCATGGAATAGTTTAGTTGCTTCAGGATCACTTCCTACCTTCCTGAAATACTTCATTTTTAATGCTTAATGATGTAGTTAATATGAGAATTTGAGATTATGGGGAATTGAACCTAGCACTCAATGTAAAAGTAAGGCAGTGCCTTGGCGCCTACAATATTTGCCAGGCAGTGCTGCAGCGCCTGAAATAGTTTTCAGTTGGTGCTTGGTGTAAAAGTAGTTTGGCGCTTTGGCGCCTAATTCAAATGGCTATGTGACACCTATAACTTTCCAAAGCAGTGCAACAGCAAATCATGTATCACTAAGCGCCACAACAGCACTTACCACTGGCTGATTTATGGTTCAGGTCAGCAGACTACTGCTGATCCAATATGCATGTGTTTTATAATACCAATTTATATTGTTTGACAGCTGTAATTAACATCTGCAAGCTCTGTCATAATTGGAATCATTTCTTGGTCAAAATTCCCACCACCCTGCCTCTGATTAATGACCTTTTTGATTCCCTGGGGGGTCACAATTCTTCACAAAAGTTGACTTAACAGCAGAATATCACCAAATCAGAGTTAAACCAGAGGACATACCCAAAACAGTGTTCAGAACTAAGTATGGCTTGTTTGAATGTGTTGTCCTCAACTTTGGCATGAAAAACACCCTAAGTACTGTTGGGTTCCTGTCCACCAGTCCCTAAAGTGTGTTCTGGGTCATAGCCAGGGACCAGCTGGAAGGGGTTGTCATTCTCTAGTAAAGGAAAATGTATCTCAGAAATATTTATAGGAGTCAATATGGGCTTTTATTCACTCTCAGAAGAAAGATCCCCTTAGAAACCTCCTGGTATATGGCCTGGGAGGTCAGGGAAACAATATGAGTTTTCCAATACTTGGAGTCCTCCAACAATATCTTGGACGTCTTGTACTTGATCTTGGACACCTGCACCTTAGTCTTGGACTCCTGTGCCTTAGACTTGGACTACTGCACCGTGCTTAGGATCCAGCTTCTTATCTCAAGCTCCAGCTCTTTAATCTTGGGCTCCTGCTCCTTTATCTTGGGCTTCAGCTCTCTGTATAGCTCTAGTGGCCTTGGTATTCCACTTGTATTAGTCCAACCAAGCTCCTGCTGGCAATCAAAAGGCTTCCAAAAACCTCTTGTCAGAAACTCAAAAGACCTGGAGAAGATCCCTTGTCACAGATTAAATGGATTAGACATTAAGTTGTCCATCTAGGAATTGAGTGATAGAACAGTTGTGTAATTGCTTTATTGCGTCCTGATTTTACTAAGGATAAAAACGTTTAAAACGCCTCTAAAACAAGTGTTCAAAGCGCCTTTCAAATGCGCATAAGGCACAGGCTTTACTGTTGAGGTTGATAATAGAACAACAAAGTTATTTATATCTGCCTCCTTAAGGAAAGCTGCATGAAACCGGTTGTTCTCTTGCATGGGACTTTATGCTGTGCTAATCCACTCTCCTCCATTAGGGAAGTCCTTCTGTTGTGCCTCCCTTCCCCTGGTGGCTATTCCCCTGCCTCACACTATATAAGTGCAATACTATCATAATAAACACCAGTTTTGTCTTATTATCTTCTTATATTCTTCTGTCCTTACCCAGGCTGTCACTATACCACAACAAGTATAGTATTAAGATAAAGAAGTAGTAGACTAACTATTTGTAGAAATCAGCACCCAGGCTGCATATTTCATGACATTGGCGCTCATGGCTTCTTCAAACCACAGCTTCCTCTCTTCCTACCCCTGCGGCCCTGTTTTTGTGGAGGGAGAGATGTCCTTGCCTATACCTGCGGCTCCTTCTACCCAACCCACTCCAGGATCAACCTTCACTGCTTCTGGCTCTCTATCTGGTAGACTCCATGGCTCTTCCTATGATCAACCAGGACTAAGCCAGTGGTTGACTAACTGCCAAAAACTTTTGGAAATTGCCAGCTCCCAGTCAAGTATGATCTCCTGGATGAACTCCATTGAAAAAGCCCTTACCTCCTTGATACCAATCCAGCCTGACCCCATGGCTGAAGCAACCAGCATAAACTGTGTCTCTTGCTCCTTGGATCCTGCCTTGATGAAGGAAGTATACTGTCAATATTCCCCTCCTTCTTCTTCTGGTTGTTCTCCTGATGGAATCTCCCTTAATTCTGGTACCCTCTAAACTTTTAGCCGCTCTGGCCCCTGCTCTGGCCCCCCAAACCTTGCTCAAAATATATCAGAAGCTGTTCACTCTCACTCTGGAATGGCTCTATGGATGAGCAAGATAGAACATGTACTTTCTTCCTTGATACTCACCCAGATGAATCAGCATGATGCCCTGGAGCTCTATGATTATCAACAGAAAACTCCTAAGCCGGAATACATCTATAATAGATGCACCATGGGATTCTCTGCTCTTCAGGATACTATAAAGGCTCAAGAGAGACAAATGGGATTTCTGGAAGAGGAATTAGTTCTGGCCTTTCAGGAAAAGAAATAGTGGCTAGATGAGTTGGATGCTCAACATGCTCTCCTTGACTCCCTTCAGGACCAACCAAGCAAGCAACTTGAAGATGCCTCAGCAATTAGTACCCCTGATACTCTAATGGGATTGCACGGGAATGCTAAAGCTGATAGTTCCCCCTCTCAGAAGATCCATACTACATTGCCCTTTCCTGACTTAAACCACTGTCACAGAAGCAATGAAGATGATGTCTCCTTCATTGCACCTTCATCAGGTACCCTGGAGTCTCCCTAGGAACCTGATAGCAATCCTTCCATCACTCCTGATGGTTCTGAAGCAACCAAACCTCAGGCTAGTCAGAGCAAGGAAGAATTCACTGATGATTCTGGCATTGAGGAGTACAATGAGGATCACTCAAAAAACTACTAAGCAGCCAGGACAAGGAGAAATCCTTGACTGCATTTGTGGTTTCACCTCCCTCCTCACCCCCCATACCTCTCCCCCCTGACAAGCCTGTGTATGACCCTGGCACTTGTTGTTCCTTTACAACAGAGCCTTCTGATGCCCCTCCGCTGGTTGACTTTGCCTCTCAATCAGAAACGTTGGATTCTTGCACTGTGAGAATGCAAGAAGATCTTGTCTACTGGGTGCCCACATCCAAGTTCTTCTTGGCCATGGACCTGATACCTGGCTACTGGCAGATTGATCTCCCTCCAGATGATCCAGAGAATTGTTCCATACTTGCCAACCAAAGGCTGTTCCAACCTACCAGGATGCCTCAGGGTCTCTCTAATGCCCCAGCCACCTTCCAACAAGCTATGGACACTGTGATGGGGGACCTCAAGTCCTCATGTGCCCTGGTCTATCTGAATGACATTAAAGTCTTTTCTTGTATCTATAACAAACACCTGAAACCCCTGGAAGAAGTGTTCAAACGTCTGCACTACATCAATCTAGAGTACGCCAATGGAGAGCTTCCAGTTGCCTATATGCTGCATAGTAAGAAGGTCAATGTGTTACCTCTATTAATTGGGGAAGCCAAGGGTATCCCAGTCTACGTCTCCTGTAATGTGACTACCCCACCTGGCTCTCAGGTGATCCACAATATAGGCCTCTTGCTGGCTCTACCAGCTGGCACTCATGGAGAAATCTTTGGCATCCCTAATGCCTCCAGACTAGAACCATGGGTTGCACCAGGCATCCTGATGCCAAGTGAGAAGGAGGTACTCATACTCTTGGCCAACATGAGTCATGAAGCTATGGTTGTCTCCAAACACCAACTTCTGGCTTATATACAACTGGAAGAGCATGACAACCTGCAGGAGACCGCCCCCTTTGTGGACTTCTCTGAGTTGGGTCTACCCTGTGAACAACCACTGGTGCTGTCAGTCATAAGCTGCAAATCCCTATTTGACCTCTCCAAAGAGCAGAATGATCAAGCTATGGATCTCTTTGCCCAGTATAAGGATGTGTTTGCCAAGGATGATTATGACCTGGGCAAGGCTGCAGAGATTGCTCATCATATTGACACCCAAGGCAGTCCACCTATCTGTTCCAGACCTGTACGGCGCAGTCAAGCCAATCATGTTGTGGCTAACAAGGAGCTTCAGAAGCTATTGGGATCTGGCTTACTGGTACCCAGTAAAAGCCCTTGGGCTTCCCCTCTCCTGATTGTCAAAAAGAAGGATGGCAGCAACGTGTGGTGATTGACTACTGTCAACTGAATGCTGTTACCAAGAAGGATTCATATCCCCTCCCTTGTATTTACAATACCTTGGACCAACTGGGTGGCTCCAAGTTCTTCAGTGCCATGGACCTTATCAGTGGGTACTGGCAGATTGATCTACCCCCCGCTGATCAAGGAAAATGTGCAATCATCACTGACCAAGGGCTATTCCAACTCACAAGGATTCCTCAAGGTCTTTCCAATGCCCCGGCTACCTTCTAGTAGGACATGGATACAGTGATGGGCAACCTCAAACTCACCAGTGTATTGGTCTACCTGGATGACATTAATGTATTCTCCCAAACCTTTAATGATCACCTACAACACTTGGAGGAAGTCTTCCAGAGGTTACTTGCAGCCAATCTCAAGCTCAAGCCACAAAAGTGCAACTTCTTCAGGGAGCACCTTGAGTTCTTGGGGTTCATCATTAGCCAAGATGGACTCCGCCCTGTACCTCTGAAGGTGGAAGCCATTGAGAAAATGCAGATCCCAGCCAATAAGCGTGACATGCAGGTCTTCCTGGGGATGATTGGATACTACTGCCGCTTCATCCCCAACTTTGTATCCCTGGGTGACCCCCTTTTTCAGCTTCTCTGAGCTGGTAAGGAATTCTTCTGGATCCCAGTGTGCCAATCTGCCTTCAATGCTTTCAAAGGAACACTGACTGCAGCCCCTGTGCTGGCCTACCCTGACTTTGCCAAGCCGTTTGTGGTTCATACATATGCTAGTCTGACAGCAATTGGGAGTGTTCTCTCCCAACTGGACTCTGACAGACTTGAACAGCCTGTTGAATACTGCTCATGTACGCTTAATGTTCACAAGAGGAACTACACTGTCACCAAACAAGAGTGTCTGGCTGTGATATACTCCTACCAACAATTCAGAGTCTATCTCCATTGGGTACATTTCACGGTTGTAACAGACCATGCCTCTTTGCAATGACTAAAGACTCTCAAGGACCCCAAAGGACGTCTAGTGTGTTGTTCCATTAAAATTCAGGCCTATGAGTATAAAATTATTCATCAAGCTGGAGCAGCCCACCATAATGCTGACTGTCTCTCCTGTCTTCCTACTGTTGCCTTAGCATCCTCTATGGCTGACATTCTTTATGACAAGCTTATGAAGGATCCTTCTTTGTGGGGAGAGGAGCTGGTAGAGATACAGAGGGCTCTCAAGAAGTTAGCTGTAGATACCAAGGTCTCTAAGGGACAACTCCTGAAGCTTTGTGGGGACTCTTGGCTACCCTAAATACGCCCATCCCTACGCATGGACTTAGTGGTGGCTGCTCACAAGACTACTGGCCATGGTGGCATACTGAAGATGTTAGCTCTGCTACAGCAGCACTGCTTCTGGGAAGGAATGTACAATGATGTAGTAGATACACTAGCCAACTGTCATGACTGCAATATTGAGAGACCTAAGGTTGCCAAGTTCCAACACAGACTTGTACGCCCTGGGTTTGCCTTCCACACTGTAGCCATTGACATAGTGGGCCCCCTGCCAGCTACCAACAGTCACAACAAGTTCATCATTGTGGCAGTTGACCATCTGACTAAATGGGTAGAGGCCAAGGTAATTCACAACTAATATGCACTGGTGACAGCCACGTTTATCCTGAAGAATATCATATACAAACATGGTTGCCCCCAGATTCTGCTGACAGACAATGGTACCAACTTCACCAGTTATATCATCCCCTGCCTCACCCAACTGATGGAAATTTGTGGGACACTATCCACTCCTTACCACCCACAGACAAATGGCATGGTAGAGCGCACTAATGGGAGCCTGGTCCAGATACTCTGGAAGCTCAGTCACCAACATGAGATTGAATGGGATACCTTCCTGCCTACGGCCACCTTTGCATATAACATTGGGTACCATTGGGCCACTGGCAAGCCACCCTTCTAACTGCTCTACATCTGGCAACCAGGACTTCCCCCTTTACTACATTCCTTGGTAAAGCCCAGCCTGGCTGTGTCCCCAGAGGCGTACATCAACAAGCTAGTTCAAACTCTTATTTGCTTGCAATCAGAGGCCTACACCGTAAACTTAAACCATAAGTTGCAGGACCTAGAACAAGCTGCATCTAAACGCCCCACTTTACCCACGTACCTGGTAGGAGACTCAGTCTACTTCTTCAGCAATAGAGGGTACAGCTGTGAATCCAAACTTGCCTCCCTTTGGCAAGGCCCAGTTCAAGTTATCCAGAAGACTGGCCCCAACTCCCACATCCTTAAGGAGCACCATTCTGGGCAATTGATCACTAGAGTACACACTCAGTATATGTGTGCTGCTTCTAGTGACCAAGAGTAAGTCCCAATGAGGACAAAAACCCAAAAAAACAAAAGTCTAATTAAAAAATTCCATGGGTTGTTGTCCTGTTTGTGATAGTGTTGCACCAAAGTATGAGGAGTAAGAATAAAAGGGCAAGGTGTTTATTAGAGACTAACAAGACTCTTCATGTACCACACCAACTGTTCTACCACCTTAATGGCAGCCAGGAAACACAACTGGTTACCTATGGATCCGCAAAGCCAATGACCAAGGATTGGGCAACAAACCCCCACCTAACGAGACATGTGATTGACCACAACACCATAGCTGCTACCTAAAGACGCCAAGCCATTTTTGACCCTGTTGTCTAATCCAGTGGAGGGAAATGTTGCAGATTAAATGGATTAGACATTAAGTTGTCCATCTAGGAATTGAGCAACAGAACAGTCGTGTAATTGCTTTATTGCGTCCTGATTTTACTAAGGATAAAAACGTTTAAAACGCCTCTAAAACGGGTGTTCAAAGCGCCTTTCAAATGTGCATAAGGCACAGGCTTTAATTCAAAGGTTAATAATAGAACAACAAAGTTATTTATATCTGCTTTCTTAAGGAAAGCTGCATGAAACCGTTTGTTCTCTCGCGTGGGACTTTCTGCTGTGCCAATCCACTCTCCTCCATTTGGTAAGTCCTTCTGTCTGTGCCTCCCTTCCCCTGGTGGCTATTCCCCCGCCTCACACTATATAAGTGCAATACTATCATAATAAACACCATTTTTGTCTTATTATCTTCTTATATTCTTCTGTCCTTACCCAGGCTGTCACTATACCACAACAGGTATAGTATTAAGATAAAGAAGTAGTAGACTAACTATTTGTAGAAATCAGCACCCGGGCTGCATATTTCACAACACCCTGTAACTTTCCAGCCAGCCAACTTCTTATAGTATCCTTTTCCCAACGGTTCTGTCTTCAAAATGGCTTTCTTCATAAGCTTAAACCATTGTTGCTTGCTTTTTCCTATACAGTAGTTTTAGAAGCTATGGCAACAACCAAAAATACCTCAGATTTAAACAAAATGGTTTCAGATTTAAACAAAATCCAAGTTGCGCAAGATTCAGGATTCAATTAATTTATAAAATTTCAGTTAATAAATGAACTGTAAAACAAAAAAAACAGAATTTCACTAGCCCATTATACAAAATTATATCAAACATCAAGCAGTGTAATTCAAACCACAAACAAAATGAACTGACACAACAAGTGAGATGGATGGATGCTATTCTGGAGTATATTATAATCCAATCAGGATTCATATGAGGCACCAACAGAAGGATTAAAATGAAAAAAATTAGGCAATTTAGAAGCGTGTTACAACAAGCATGAAACAAAATGAAGTCACACAAGATGTGTAGTGTGAGCAGCCTAAAATAGAAATATAACAATTTAACAGCCAATCAACAGCTATCCAATTTAGGAACAGATGCATTTTATTCATTTTTATGGATCCTTATTTGTGTATAATGGTTTTGAGAACCTTCCAAATATGGAATGGTGATTACAATAAAAATAAATCATAAAATTTTAAATTTCTACTTTTCTACTTTTAGTGATTTTATCCTAGGGTTTTTACAATGGTTTTTAACAGCAATATCTTTGATGGTGCCAGCAGCTAAGCCAGCAGCAGCCAAGCCAGCTTCAATAGGGGCAAGGCTCAGGGCGTGGAGGCACCTGTTTATACCTAAGCCTTTGTGGCAGGTAACAAGGAAGCTGACCTATACCTGATCCCTGACCCATATGGCTTTGACTTGTTCAGTAATCACATATTGTCTAGCTCTTCCCCTACTCCTGTACCCACCACTGCACAAGCTGACCACCAACCAACCAATCAGGATGGTAAGCTTTATTTGGAACAACTTCCTGCCGCTAGTCAACCTGCCCCCCTACAGCCAATCAGGCTTCAGCTCCCACGTCCCAGCGCCCCAAACACAAAATAATTACTGCTCAGATTCTTCAGGAAATTGTGGCACTGAACTTGCAGGGTCTGTCCTGGGAACAGATTGCTAGCCAATTACAATTTACCCGGGCTACCATCATGCGGGAATTCAATAACTTAATGAATAAGGGGAATCTGATTGGGACAGCCAAAAAGGCCAAGAAGGCCCCCAAGTCCCAAATCACAGAGGTGTACCCAATAATGCTTGACCTCCTTCAGCGGGACCTCAAGCTTCCTCTGACTCATTCAGAAAGCAACTTGTGCACCATGACATTTGGGTGTCTGAGCGCATGGTACAGCTCTGGATGCATGAAAAGGTGGCTTCAATACAGATTCTTACCAATGTTGCTGGCAACCAATGGGATGGCACTGAGGATTTCCCGTATGATTGGGCCATTGAATCAATCCTGGTCCAATTCTTGACTAATCTAACAGATGACGTCATGTTCATCTCCTACTACAAGCTATCAATAGCTTTTGGAAATTTTGGTGCCCAAGGAAGAGCCCTCACCCAAAAAGGAAGGAAGAAGGTCAAGAAGGGGACTTTCATTGGTGCCTTTCTGGCTGTTTCAGCCAAGGGTTCTGTCTATTATTGGACAAACCCAGATTTTATCAATGGCTACAAGTACAGCCACATCCTTGGTGGATTACTTGACTCCTGGGATGGCTCAAATTCCAAGCACTGGGTTTTCTTGAGCCACCAGATGGAGGGTAGCTCCACTGCCCTTGAGGCCATCCAGAAACGCGGGCAACAGGCCTTGGTCTACCCTGCCAGCCATGCAGACATTCATCTGGGTGATGTTGTCTTCTTCAACATCAGATCTACACTACAGGAGTGCCACCCTCAGGCTTTTAATGATCTTTATCTTGGGGTCCTCAACCACAATTCTCTCTTTGGGCACCAAATGGTGGCTGACTTTTTTGCCCAAATTGTCTTCCATGTGAACATTGGCAACCAATCATGCAAGGATAAGCGCCTCCTGCCCCATGCCACAGCCACCTATCAGCCCATCCAGCCAATGACAGATGAGGAATATAACAAGCGTTATATGGCTGCCATTGCAAGCAATCCTCCTACTCCTACCCCTGCCACCCCACCCCCACCTTCCAGCCCCACCCACCCACCTAATCCCAGACCCCCAGGCCAGCACTGCCTCTACGTCTTCCTTCCTGCGCTATTCTGCCTACTAGGCATCACTCTTCCCCGCCCCAATAAACCCCCTGTCACCAAACATTTTCTATTTATATCATCTTGATTTTGAATTTCAATTGTTCATGTTCTCTTTGTTTATAGTTGGTTTTATTCTTTATGTTCAGCTTATTTCTATAAGATCATTTGTTTATTATGCTATTCATCTATATCCAGAACACAGTTATTTTTAGCAACCAAACACTGCCCCCTATGATAATATTAACAACAATGTGGTGATCAACTAAATTTGAATTAGAAAATTATAGGTTAATTGTATTTAGATAAAGTTGTTGCTGATTCAAATTCAAAACCTTAATAATAAACTTTAAGCCAATCAGGAGCTGAGTAATAAAGTGATTGTTGTGACATAAAGAGACATTCAATAATTCTTTGGTGCATGTGCGCTAATTAATATGATTGGCTGGTTGTTTTGCTATTGTGCACCATTGCCACTGTGGCTAGTTGTTGGTGGACTAGTGCACAATCAGCAGCTGACTGAACACTAGTCCACCAACAACTTGCCACAGCAGCAATGGCGTGCAATGGTAAAACTTCCAGCCAATAATATTAATTAGTGCACATGTACCAAAGAATTATTGAATGTCTCTTTATGTCACAACAATCACTTTATCACTCAGCTCCTGATTGGCTTAAAGTTTATTATTAAGGTTTTGAATTTGAATCAGCAACAACTTTATCTAAACACAATTAACACATAACTTTCTAATTCAAATTTAGCTGATCACCAAATTTTTGTTAATATTTTCACAAGGAACTGTGTTCAGGTGCTAAAAATAATATGGCAATTAAGGGACAATGCCAACACAAAGCAAAACAACACATATTGAGTTGAGCGTAAAACATATACACAATGGGTAAAAATGGGATATTGGAGTAATGTGAAAACAAACAGGGATAAACAAAGAGGCAATTATATCATAATAGCACAGAGTTTATTGGGATGAAAGCTATAAAAACATGTGGAAAGGTTAGTAAAAATTAATGAGAGAATTGGAGAATTTATTGAAAGACCTTGACTCTGCAATTGCAGAGATCAAAGAAATTGACCGCAAGATCAAAGTAAAGGTGAAGTCTGCTGTCCTCAAAGGCAAGAAAATTGACAAGGTGTTGTCCAAGACGCTTATGGCAAAATAACAGACACCCCTGAGAAGACAATCAAGTGCTTACTAAACATTCAGAAGACTGTAGTTGAAGGCCTCCAGTTTAAGGCATACAATCTTTCTGTGCTGTCTTTCTGGGTTGACAACCCTGAAATGTATGCCCACCTGAAACCTGCAAAGCGCGCAAGAAAAGATGATACAGAATTGACCGCTCAACTTCTTGGCCAAGAATGGCCAAGCCTGCCAAAGCCGCAGGCAAGGAGGAAACCCGTGAAGGTAACCTAAAAATAAAATTAATAAATTTTCCAAATACTTACCTTTTTTGTTAGAAAACGTTGACAGTGCATTCCGCCAATCCTGGTCTCTTTTGTCCCCCCACCTTCTATGCCAACTATGCCAATCATGTGGCAAGGCAGCTGTTTCTGTCTCCTCCTGTCTTGCGCAAGCTGGAGGACCACATCCACAGGTCCTTTCCTATATTGCAGGATGCATTGGCTGAGCTTACACATGCTAGCCGGCATCCAAGTGGGCAGTTACTGCCTACAAGGATGCCTAAATGATCCTCTTGAACCCAGTGGTTCTCAGTGGATTTTACTGTGTAAACTCTATTGAGCTTGTTTGGGACGTCCTGGCAAGGCTCCCATTCAAGAATATACCAGTGATGGGCCAGGCACATGCAGCTACTTGCTTCTGCTTCCTGGTAGAGCACACCATATCTTACCTGTTGGAGAACTTTGGGCGCACAGTGGGTAAATTGGCTGTTGCAGATGCAACAGCTGTAAAGAAGAATAAGACCCTCCTGGCGGACTTTGGGTTGGACTGGAGCGCCAATGAGATGGGGCTCCCTGCAGCCATGGAGCTTTACTTTGCAAAAACCAAGCACAAGAAAAAGATCAGCACAGTATACAACAAACTTTATGAGTTTACACAAGCCTTTGCTGGACAAAGGCTTCATCTTGTTGTTTACCTTGGGTATCTCTTCTACTTTGGAATGGGCGCCAGTGTGGAGGACCTAGACAGGTCCTTCTTGGGATTGACAAGGCCTGGCTCTCCTTGGATGGGAAGAAGGTCCCCCCAGATACAACTTGGTTGATCATGTGATCCAGGACGCCCTGGTCCTGGCTAGGATATACGGGTTTGCAGCCCTGCCTGAAAAGCTGCTGCTTTGCTCCCACATGACCCTACTGCCTTTCACCAGCAGCAGGAGTATTTCAATAAGGGTTTATTCACTGTTCACAGTGTGGCTGTGGAGGTTGTGCGCCACCTCCATCATGGGGTGGGTACTGTGACAGAAATCACTGGATAATATGAAGCTGTTTCTAAATGATGGGGAATTACCACCCAAATCCACATAGAATTGATGATTAGCCACCAACGCAGCTTTAAATATCTTTTTATGAAATTTCCAATTGAAACTCCAGGATTAAGTAGAACAATCAATCCTAACCAGAGTAAACCAAGATAAATGACCTGGGAAAGCATCAATGCATCTTCAGCGTAGAATTCTGGGCATTGAGAAGTGACACAATTTTCATTTTCCAGAATGGGGGGAGGAGCTACAAAATTGGCTGGCATGAAATTAACATTTTGCGGCGCCAACAACAAAGTTCCAGATGCTGGGCCCCATCTTCCTGAAATGATTCTGTTCAGAATCAGATTGTACGGGATATACCGCAACAACCCAAGCACAGGATGCATTTTTAAAATTTAAAATTAGAACTTGGGATAATTGATTTTTATTGAGTAAATTTAGAAGGACTCAACTCTTAGAGTTGAAACAGGGAAAATTATTCAATATATATCAGAAAAATTGACTAAGAAATACCACCTGAGTCTTGATCTCTTATTTTTTTGGCATCTTCAAGTAAGTATCTAGTCCAGGTTGCAAAGAACCCTTGTGTGACCAGTTTCTGACAACCATGCCAATTAATGAGCTTATATTGGGTGACCCTCATATTACGTTGATTTATCAACATCAGTTTACAAGGGGGAGCTGGTTTCAGCTGGCATACTGGAGCAGCCGTGACCCATTTTCAATTGACTGTTTGGTTTAAATCCGTTAACTTGGTCAATTTTGATACAGGTTTTCTGGCCTTCTGTGCCTTCTTACTTGGACGGACAATACCCGGCATTATGGAACTTACTGTGACAGGTACATACCGCTGAACCCATTACAGGCACCCTTAAAACTCTCTTTCCCAATAAATATCTTTGCACTTTAGTTTATTTCTATTATAAATAATTTTTATAAAAACTTATTTTAGCAAACAAGTTTTGTGACATAAATCCCAGAGAAGGTTTTCATAAAAGCATAATAATATATGTTATTAAAATACAATTCTACTTTGTACCTTATACATTTAACTTTTTTAATTTGATTTTTATAATTATTTCTATATAGTAATATAAATATATTCATGTAATCCAGTATCCAGTGTTTGTGATAGCCTCAGATGCCATAATAAAAAATATAAAATAAAATAGATAAATTACTAACCTCCATTGATGTCCTGCCAAAACTGATTGTGGTCTTAGAAGCTTCTAAATATAAAATGATAATTAATAAATATTAAATAGTAAATTAGAGAATGTAAAAAAAGTTGGACAAGCTAAGCTTTTAATTGATTAGCTGTTTGGCAAGGCAGGCAGGGATGAACAAATCAGTGTGGCCATAGAATTTGGCCACGGTCTCAACTGGGATGGTATGGATCCCAGCCTGCAGCAAATCAAAGAGGTCCTCAGTCCCAGCTGGGGTCCCTTGCTTAACTACTTGCTTGAGCCACCCAAAGACTTCCTTGATGGGATTTAGGAAGGGCAAATAGGCAGGGAGGAAGAGAAGGCGCATATTTGCTGTGGCCAATTTCTGGGGGCCCACTGCAATGCTAATGTCAATCATTGGGAATTCCTCAAGAATATCAGCCACCTTATGGAGACCAACATTGTCCAGCACAATGACATTGATGAAGCCCAGGCTTGTGCGCCTCAGGTGCTCCTGGACCAATTGGAGGAATGATAGAAAGGTTTGGCTATTGTGAGAACCTAATATCATTTGATAAAGCTCAACCCCTTTTGGAACAAGGAGAGCCACCATTAAATAGGCTGTGATGCAGACTGCAGCACACCAAGCCATCCCTTCATTTGAGCCTTTGGGGACATACCCATACCCATTGCGTATTGACAAGGCAAATTCTGATTTGTCAATGTAATAGAATTTGACTGTCCCCTTGGCTTTGAGGGCAGTGTACGCCTCTGTATATTTTTTCCGGATGTCAATGTTGGCTGGACTATTACAATTGTAGGGGGACACCCTGAGCTTTTTCCATCAAAAGTGCATTCCCTTGACCAAATGATAATAAAAGGAAATTGAGGCCTCAACCCCAAAAGTATATTTGACCATGGCCTGTATATTTGCCAGTTCAAGATGACAATCTTGGGTTATCCACTGGCGGATTGCCCATTTGTGCTCCTTGGTGAGCATAGTGGAAATGTGCAAGGATTGGTCCGCAGCAAGGACTTGGCCAGTATTGATGAAGATTTTGAATGTCTTTGAGGCGTACTTGGGATCCACCCCAAAAAGAGCTGTGGCCGCCTTGTAATCACCAGATTCACACATTAGCTTAAGCAGGATGATGTGTTTGATATCAGGGATGTGCTTCTGGGCGGGCGTTTTGGTGGTGGGGATTGACTTGTTGGCATTGGGCACAACACAGGGCATATGTCAGGAACCCACTTGCTCAGAAACATTCCACCCAAAAGGTGTATGGCTGTGGATGGGTTCAACCCGGTGAGTAGAGAACCAATTGGAAGGGAGACCATCCCCATATGAAACAATTCCCCAAATAGACGATATTGACCCAAAAGTGGGTTAAATCTTCCCAACAGGAAGTAAGCTCCAAGATATCCCAGGAGGAAAACCGAAGCCATGGGGCAAAATAAGGAAGGACCAGGCGGACTGGACCCCATGACCTTGGGTTCCTCTTTGATGGGGGATTTGATGACAGTGGGTTGGCAGTGTACCATACACCTGGTACCACTTGGCGCCACAACTTGTCCAAGTGACCAGGAGGAGGCAAACCAGAATCTGCTCTGGTTCCCAAAGAAAGGCTTTCAGTAATGGACTGAACAAGTAGCAACCAAACCAACCATTTATACCCAAATGGTCCCATTAGGGATGACTTGGGTAGCATCATGGTGTTGATTTTCAGGATGTGAGAGCAGGCAAAAGAAAAATCAACTAGGTTGGAAAATTGACTTTATTAACTGAACAATTAATAATGCTGGCAAGATGAAGCCTTATATAGGCTGCCAATAGATGTCCAATTTGCAGTTTCAAGGGGAGTTGGGGATAATATTGAGGAGGGAAAACTTGGCAGGAGAAGCTTGACTTGGCTTACAATTAATAATAAAATTATTATTATTTTAAAGAACCAATAGCCCCTGATGGGCCTTCTCAAACAGCTAGGTGTCATTTACCCCAGCTGTTTGAGAGGTCCCAGCTTGGGAAGCTTCTGGTGGTTAAGCAACCCACCAGAAGGAGAGGCTCTGTTGTTTTGATTAATCAAAACAACTACGGAGCCTTGTTCTTGTTCTTTGAAACTGTTTCCTGGTTTAATGATGGATTTGAGTGGCCCTGCTGCAGGCGTAAACTCTGATTGGATGGGGCTCAAAAATTCGAGCAAATTTGAAGGTAAGTTTAAAGTCAAAGTATTAATGTTGCCTAGGCAATAAAACAATGAGCACAAGGGACCGGGTTCAATCCCCGTGTTGGGCAAGGGGCAGGCCTCCTGGCTTGATACCAAGGAAGAAAAAGGTAATTTTGAGCAGGTGTTACATGCTAATAATTCTTTTTTAGGACCTGAAGAAAACCCAAAATTAGGAGAAAGGTCTTCAGACACTGGGTCAACCAAGATTCTGTTAATGTTGTCAGGAAAGGAGGCAAAGGCGTTCCTGACAGCACAGGTACCTTGGTGTAGAACGCAGCAACTTTCTTCAAGACCAGCTGTCCCTCATTGGTTATATAGAGCTCTGGCTCCTTGTCCTCCTCCTGATTGCCATCACTGACTTAGGGCTTGTAGCTAGTATTAAGTACAGGCTTCACCTTCTCCAGCATGGCTGACGGGACCAACTCTTGCCAGTACACAATGTCAAACACATACAAAGTAAGTTCTACCTCCTTGTTTCTAACTTTTGATAAGGAGCGCCTTTTATGGAAGCTTTGAATATAAGAGCAGGAAGAAAAGAAGTATATTTTATTGGATAATACTTTAGATTTTATAGCTTTAGCTGTGGCAGGGATTTATTTGGATTAAAACAAGGGGCTGGTCATGTGCTGGATGGGTTTGAGTCACTGGATACCTGGACAGTCATGTGATATTGGTTTGGTGTCATTTTTGGTATGTTAAATGGTATATTAAAAAGGCACTAAATCAGGCAATGACTGGATGTTACATGTGATGGAAATAGCCAGAATACTTGTACATCCAGACCCTTGACACACCCCCTCCCTTAAGGGGTTACTCAGGTACATCAGGAGGGGGCTTTGTCTTGACGGCTGCTGCCTGATGTTCCTGGAGTTGTTTATTAGTGGGCACCAACTGGGTCAAGTGTTCCCCTTTGCTAGGGCAGAGGCAAGATCTGTGATACTTTTTGGTGATGGGCTCTTTGGCACCCTGGAACTTAACCAGGTAGGTGTTCCTGTCTGGTTGGTATCTGATGATTCTTCCTGGTCCTCTGTATACTGAGTCTAGCTTCTTTCTGTTCCCGGCTAGGACCCAGACAGGGGAGTTGATGGGAAGTGGGTCCTCTGTTGAAGTTACCTTTTGGGCTTTGAGTCTTTTTGTTTCTTCCTGTTTGGCTTTGAGGCGTATGTGTTGTAGAGCTGGTTTCTGTTCTACTGTGGGAGGTTTCCCCGGGGGGATCTTCACATATGGTTGATTATTGTGGGTGACTAATTCTGGCTTGTACCCATATGTTAGTTCAAACAGTGAGTAGCCTGTCCCTTGAGTGATACAAACCCGGGATACTAGTAATGCATGTTTTACGTATAGTGACCATGTGTCTTTGTCTTTGCCATCCATTATTTTTTCTAGGGTCCTGATAAGGCTGCCATTCAGGCGTTCAACTCTGCCGTTGGCCTGTGGCCTGTAGGGCGAGGTTGTGGAGTGTTTGATGTTCTTTGTTTTTAGATTGTTGTTTACTATGTGGCCTGTTAGCTCTTTTTCTCCATCTATTATGATGTAGTCTGGAGTGCTGTAGTATGCTATGATTTCTTTATTTATGAATTGATTTATTGTTTCCGCCTTGTGATCTTTTGTTGCCCAGCAGATGAGCCAACGTGTGGCAAAGTCAATGGCTACAATAAAAAACGTTGATTTGTTTTGGTTTCCAGGAAGAGTCTCACTACATCCAGTCCCCAAACCTTAAATGGTTTGGGGTCAGGTACTGCGTTGACTGTTGGCTGTGGTGCCTTGGTGCTGGCGTATTTTTCTCACACTTTACACTTCTTTAGAACATTGATTATGTCTTGCTTCAGGTTGGGCCACCATACTATCTCTTTTAATGTGAGATATAGGTTGTTAGCCTTTGTGTGTCTTAGCAGACGGGGGTGTCTTAGTATAGTGTTGACTATTTGTGCGAGTGGAATGTATTGAATGTGTTTATTCTTGATGATTTGTATACCTTGCCATTTGATATGTGGAAATATTTTTCATTCCTTACTAGTGTATCATGGGTTAGTTGGTGTGTGGAGGGATCCTTTCCTTTTGTCTTGTACTCAGTGTTGTATAGGTTGGGACAGTCAGGGTCCAGGTGGTCAGGGTGATCCTCTCTTGGCTGGCATAGCCTAGAGAGAGCATTGACCGTGACCAGCTCTTCCCCCTTTTTGTATTGAATGTCCAGGTTAATCTTTTTCAGCAAGGAAATCCATTTGGCTTGGCGCCGCGCAAGTGCGTTCTGAGTTTTGAAATAGATTAAGGATTTGTGGTCAGTTAGCACTCGGACGTTTTAAATGTCCTTCAAGATAACATCTCCATTTCTTGCATGTGTGATATATTGCTAGCAATTCTTTATTGTGTATTGGGTACCTTTGCTCAGTGTTTGTTAGCTTTCTGCTTTTGTAACATACTGGCAGGAAATATTGCTGACCTGGCTGGTGGATGCGTAGGACTGCGCCAATGGTGGTGTCACTTGCATCCGACTCAAGCTTGTAGCACTTGTTGTTATTAGGGTATTGCAAGATTGGTGCTTTAATCAAAGCTTGTTTTAATAGCTGGAAATTCTTATTGCATTCTGGAGTCCAGATGAATTTCTTTTTGGCATTACCTTTGGTTAGGTCATTGATTGGTGCGGTGAGCTTTCCACAGTCTTTGATGGATTTCCTTAGGTAAGCTACCATACCAAGAAAGCATCTTACTTGTTTCACAGAGGTGGGGTGCTGCATGTTATTTATGGCTTTTATTTTATCTGGGTCTGCTTTGATGCCACTGTCAGAGACAATGTGGCCCAAGAACAGGAGTTCCTTTTCCATAAATTGTCACTTACTAGGCTCAGTATATAGCTTGTGCTTTGTGAGTCAATTGAGTGTCTTGCGGACATGTGTGAGGTGTTTCTCTTTTGTTTTTGAAAATATGATGATGTTGTTGAGGTAACATAATGTGTTTGAGAGGCTGTTTAGCGCCTGGTTTATCATGGTGACAAATGTTGCTGGGGCGTTTGTCATCCCAAAATTCATTACTTTACATTCAAACAACCCAAATTGCGTGCGGAACGCAGTCTTTGGTATGTCTTTCTCTTTAACTTCAACTTGGTTATAACCAGATGTGAGGTCAATTTTTGAGAAAATTTTTGCTCCAGAGAGCCTTTCAAATAGGTCTTCTACAAGGGGAATTGGGTATTTATTTTTTACTGTACTTGCGTTTAGTGCTCTGTAATCAGTAACTAAGTGAAGGGATCCTTCTTTCTTTTTTACAAAGAACACTGCTGCCCCCATAGGGATTCAGACAGACGGATGAATCCTTTGGCTAGGTTGTCCTTAATATGGGTTTTGAGGGTTTGGGTCTCCATGAGAGAGATTCTGTAGAGGGGTACAGGTTTAGGCATGGCTTTACATAGGTTGATGCTATGTTTGACCTCCTGTTGAGTGATAACTCTGTGAGCTCTTCCTTGAATACATGAGCGTATTTGTTTAGGAGTGCCACAAGTTCTGGGCATTAGATTTTGGTTATTTGTATTTTATTGAATTTGGTGTACCTCATTATGTGGAGGGTACTGTCTTTGGTTAAATTTTTAGAGTCATCTTGATTTATGACTTGAACAAATATTGTGTCTCTTAGAATGAGGCTGTTGGGCTCTTTGAGAATGTTGAAATTGACTCCATTGTGTTTGATGGTCATGGTTTTTGTTTTCCAACATACGCTGGGATTCACTCAGGTGAACCAGCTCATGCCTGCTACAATGTTGTAGTTTATGTTGTTCATGACAATTCATTTGATGGACGTTTGTATGCCTTGGAGGTCAATTCTGAAGGGCGTTGTTTTGCCTTTGAGCAGAACTTTTGACTTGTCTGCCATTCTAGTGTATTTGAAGTTGGATTTGACAACTGGTATTTTGTACTTGGTTAAAAAAGGTTTTCTAACCATAGTGTGTTGTGCACCAGAGTCAAATAAATTTTTAAATGTATGAGATTTGTTAATGCATGGGTAGACAAGAAGTTGTGAGCAATCTTTAATTTTTATTTTCATTAAAAATTGTAAAGTTCCGTGGCCCACCTTTGGCCCTGGATTGGGATGTATTTCCCAGACCATCAAAAAAGGTGGCCTGCGTGCAGGCAAAACCCCTCCAAAACCTGGAGGACTTGGCCCATATGGTAGACAAACGCTTTGTGTTGGCCTTCCCAGCTGAAGTTCCCATTTCCCCTTTGGAGTCCCCTCTAACTGCGGAGGAGACATTAATTCAGTTGGATTGCTTGTTGTCCTGGTGTTGTCCAGTCCTGAAACAATTAGCAAACCAACAAAAAATGCAGGCCGCATGAAGTCAGAAAGGTCAAACCTGCGGCCCGGGGAAATTGGGTACCAAAACCTGCAATCAGTGGAGTCCCAGGTAGCTAATTCCTCCGGCCGGGAGTCCCCTGGCCCAAAACAATTGGGTTCCAGAGCTCTCCAGTGAAGACGTCAGAGGAAGGCATTAGGGGAAATGTGCACCCTGAGTCCTCAGAAGGCTCCTAGCTAATTGAGGGGCTGAGTCTTACATCCAGGCCTGCGGCCCCTATTTTCTGGGTCTCAAACCAAGATAAGATTGGCTAGTACTCTTTAATAGGTCCCCTTTAGATTGCACTCTGATAGCCCCTTTCATAACCCCTCCCGTCCTATCACCCCCCTTTGCATAAAATGGAAGCATGGGTTGTCAGGTCCCTTGCTTACCAATTCCAATTGTTGAATAAACTCCTGACTTTGCAAATCTTTTGTATTTTAAAGTTTGTTTAACAATAAAGGTATTTATCTCAACTCCCGCTGTTGTCCCCGCCTCCCGCTTTCCCTGGCCCGCCTGCCTGTTGTTTTTTGTTGGGAATTGTTCCAAGTATATTAATTCAGACCATTTCCTATTATTTACCTGTGCACCTGGTCTGTCTGCCCAGTAGTTTTAGCAAAAGAGGGGCACCCGCTGAAATCATGTTTTCACCTTGGTACAAGATGAATATGTGGATACTGGTGCCTATTTTCCTCTTGTTCTGGTCCTCAAACCCAGTCTTTTGGAGCAAACTTTCCTTGATTTCTCAATCTTCTGAGTTTATTCCTGGTCTTTCTGTAAATTTAATTGAACATCTCACCCAGATTCCATCAAACTGGGATCCTATGGGTTGTTCTCTTGGTTGTCTTCTCATCTTGAAGAATTGTTGCCACCTTTTGAATCTGTTACTACTGAAACTCCTTCTTCTGACTTGGTCAATCCTTCCCCCTTGCGCCAAATCCCTGAGTCAAATGCAGAGGCCCCTTTCACTCAGGATTGCTCTCTGTGGTTACTTACTGGAGCCATGGTCATGGCTTTGGATGCATAATTCCCTCCCCTTTCACATCTGGTCTCCTTTGGGAGGCCCCTTTGAGCGGCTATCCCAGTCTTGCACTGGATGGCATCCTGGTGGTTGGTCCCACCAGGATGGGAGCCAGACTTTGTTAGTCTAGCCCCCCTCTCTTACAAAAATGGAGGATTGCAGGACACGTGGAATGCAAGCAGCAAAGTTTGTGCCTTGGTACAGTTTCTTGTCAAGTTGGGGGGAGATAGGGGCACTTAAGCCTGTTCTCCCTCCTCTTTTCCATGTTCCTCTGTTTTGAGACCTTTGAGGTCAGAGAATGTGGGGTTAGGTTCATAGTGGGTTGCTACTTCAGCGTTGTTAACTTTGGCGGTGTTCTCTTTTTTGAGACAGGAGCAGTTTGTGCTTTGACTACAATTTCCATTGTTACAATTGGAGTTGCCGTTGCTATAATTGGTATTTTGGCATTTATTGCCATTGGCGTTTTCTCTGCCATTGCTTTTTGAGGAGCAGTTGCCGTTTCTTGCAGCATATTCCATGTTGGCGCATTTTTCAGCGTGCTTGGCTTCAGCAATGAGCGCGGGCATGGAGGTATTTGTTTCTGGGAAGATGATGGCGGCAACAGAGGGTTTTATTCTGTTGATGAATGATGCTCTGGTGTGTAAGTTGTCAGCTTGTGCTGGGTTTTGAATTCTACGGCGTATTTTCTTGAATTCATTGGTGTAAGCTGTGATAGTGGTCTTCTGAGGAAGATCACTGAGCTGTATTGCAGTGTCTTGGAGAGATTCAGTGACAGGAAAATTGTGGGTGATGTTGGCTTTGAACTCTTCCCAATTGTCAAGCTGGTTGTCAGTTTGTGAGCTAACCCAGGTGGCAAACCAGTTAGCTGCAGCCTTGTATATGCACTTGCTGGCTTCCTGGACCCATTTTTTGTGGGGGATGCGACTGGCGCAGAGTTTGGGGGATGTGTGGTCTAGCCAGTTGATGACATTTTCTTTGTTTTACCAAAGAACTTGTCAATACCAATGTACTTGGTGTTGGTAACTTCACCTGTGATAGGTGGTTGTGTGTTTGTTTGTGGTTGAAGAGAGCAACTGATTTGAATTATCTTGGTGCATGCTTTGGGCATGACTGTCACAAGTGACAAACTCCTGTCAACTATGATAATCAAAATACCTCAACTATGGGAGTTAAACCCTGGCATCTCGCGGGCCGCTAGCCTGCAGGGCCAGCCGCCCGCAGTTTTTGGGAATCAAATCAGGATCAGATTTGACTTTGGAGAATCTCCTGAAGTTTGATGAACCAAGTTTGCCTACAATGATGCCCCCCGCACTAGGGGTTCCTGTTAACCCAACCAATCAATGGGCTTGGTTAGCCACAGACCCCAGAATAACCTGGGCCACTACAAAAGAAGAAACAAAGGTACCTTCCATAAGAAACAGGCCGCCCAGGGTGACCCGTCCCGTGACCTGGTTGAAGAATTGGAGTGCTCTAGTTGCAAGTCAGCCAATGAAATAACCCCCATGATTGTTGCCACCAAGGGCTGTGAGGACCTAGTAGAGGGGAAAACCTGGGCCATGAAAATCTTTGAAAGTTTTGCCATGACAAATGGGCATACTTATACCCTGGGCTGCCAGGAAGATGCCCATTGCCATCCTTGCAATAAAGTGACATGAACCTTTGGTTCAACCAGATTATACCATAATTGTTATTAGTTTTATTTCATCTTCAGTCAACTCCACGCGGCCCTGTCCCCTGTGTCCACATAACCCAAGAAACCGCGGACTAGCCACCCAAACTTTACCGTCCACCAGGAGCTCCCTTTGGCCCAGTATATTTTACCAAATACCCACCCAACCCGGCGTATTTGGAGTTTACTCTGGAGGAAATCCTTATCCACGACCCTGAAGCTAGAACTAGAGAGACTGAGACCGTATACAGAGAAGGCATCAAAATCACCAGACCTCCTCTGCTATTCCAAGACAAGTATAATTTCCTGCCCGCATATTTGGTTCCAATGACACCGCCCCACACCCTGCGGCCCAACTGTCTGCAAGATTCTGTTGCCACTAATGAATCCACTTCCATCCAAGTATTTGGGGTGATGTATATCACCCTCACTGTATTGATTGATTCCATGGTGCCTACAACCAGACCTTGGGCAATACTTGGAAAATTGTTATCTTATATTGTAAAGTTAGCCCCAATCCTGTGGTGGGCTCTCCCTGCTGGGCCCGCGGGCTGTCTGCCCGCAAGTTCTCAGGAACCCCCACAAGTTGGATCCCTGACATTATGGCAATCTACCTCAAACACGGTAACCTGGGCCCCAAGATGTCGTTAACTCTTGGGGCATCTTGTATGCTATTTTTATTAATTTCAGCTTACTATGCGTACAAGTTAGCTACCAACCTGATCACCGCAGTGACCCAACACCAAACCAACCCTGAACAGAAAGACACACTGCCTGGCAAGGAGAAGACCAAGACCTCAAACTTGCAGGTGCAGAACGTCATAGTAAACCAGACCACAACCCAGGTAGATATGCCCCAGATGGGGAAGCTCACCCTGGAAGAAGCCAGGAGAGCAATGCCAGTCCTCCGCCTCCATTTTCAGGCCAACGCTAACTCCTACTCTAATGACACTGAGAAGTTCCTGGGAGTAGTCTCCATGCTCTCTGGCAATGCCCTAGACTGGTTTGGGAAAGCAACTGCCAAGGACATCAAGTTCTGCCTAGACTACTCCAGATTTGAGAGAAAACTGATGGCCACAGGCAACAACCAAGATACCCACCACCACGCCTTAATCAGCCTACTGGACATCTGACAAGGACCACAAACTCTGCAAGCTTACACCAATGTTTTTTTGAAGTTGAAGGCTAGAACCCAACTTGAGGACAAGTTATCAGCTATCCTGTACCGCAGAGGAGCCTGCCTGGCCCTGAAGGAGCTCCTCAAGCACCACCCACCTACGCTTGGACTGGATGAACTACTCCTTTTGTGCAGAGGGTTGAGCCTCAACCAAGAAGGTACCCCCTCCTCCACCCAGCGCGTGAATTGAGCCCAGACACCCAGCAGACCTGGGATGTCTCCAGATGAACTACAGCGTCACTACTGCAAAGGCTTATGTTTCTATTGTCATGAACCTGGGCACCTTACCAAGGCTTGCCCCAAGAAGAGTAACTCCCTGGTTTCCTTGGCGCAAATAAACACCTCTACTCAATCCTATAAGTTTATCCAAGTTGAAGCAAAAACACTCACAACATCCCAGACTGTGGGAGCCTTCATTGACACTGGAGCAGAAGAGAGTTTCATCAACACCACTCTTGCCAAGGACCTTGGACTGAAGGCCACCAATGAAAGCGTCAAAGTAATCATGGGGAACAGTTCTCATGACCTGGGTTTCAGGTGCGCTACCAAATTGCCCCTGAAAATTGGGCAGAACTTGTACCCTGCATTTCCCATCATCCTGAAGGGACTCCCCCATCCCCTGATCCTTGAAGACTTGTGGTCACAAAGACACGGCGCTATTCTGAACTTTTGAAATCAAACAGTTGCCTTGAAAGGAGACAATTTGTTTGATGTGGTACCGTTCCAGTTGGGCCCAACAAGCAAGAAAAAGGATACACTCCTGACCCTGAGATTAGAACCCAGCGTGGGATGCCTACCTGGCCCCTTAGAGAAGTGGGGCCATGTCTTCAGTGAGGAAGCAGCAACCCAGCTCCCCAGCCACACCATCTATGACCACGCCATTGACCTGCTACCTGGGACTCAACCACACCATGGCCCCATATACAGCTGCAATCACCACAAACAAGTAGCACTGATGGCTTACCTGGAGGACATGACAAAAAAGGGTTTCATCCAGGTGTCTAAAATCCTTTTCTTGTCGCCCATACTGTTTGTAGGGGAGAAAGATGGCAGGATGCACCCCTGCGTAAACTACCAGAAACTGAACAACATCACTGTAAAGAACCACTACCCCATTCCCAACGCCAACAACCTTTGTGATGTATTGATGGGAGCCCAGGTGTACTCAAAGATTGACCTGAGAGACGCCTTCAACCAAATCAGAGTCAAGGAAGGAGCCAAATACAAAACAGCCTTCAAAACCAGATACGGGTTGTACAAATACCTAGTGATGCCATTTGGGTTGTGTAACGCCCCAAGTACTTTCCAAAGGATGATTAACTCAGTCCTAGGCAAGTACCTTAATCAATTCTGTGTGGCATATTTGGACAACATCCTCATATACAGCAAATCACATGAAGAACACCTCAAACACCTCGACCTGATACTGAACAAACTCTCACAGGCAAACCTACACACCAAGCTAAAGAAATGTGAGTTCTTTCAGCCCAAGGTTAAATTCCTGGGATACGTTGTGAAGACTGGTGGGTTTGATATGGCGTAGGATAAAGTAGAGGCAATCACAACCTGGCCAGTCCCCAAGTGCAGGAAGGATGTCAGAAGTTTCCTGGGGCTAGCAAACTACTGCCAGGATTTCATCCAAAAATTTTCTTAGATTACATTGCCCCTAACCCGCCTCTGCTCTGACAAGGTCCAATTTGTCTGGTCTGATGAGTGCACCTCCGCATTTGTGACTCTGAAGAAAGCTTTTACGTCTGCCCCAGTGCTTGCCATGCCTGACCCAGCTTAATCTTTTGTGCTGGAAACAGATGCGTCCAACTTTGCGGTGGGTGGGGTCCTTCTTCAGGAATGAGGGGATGGTATGCTACATCCTGTAGCATATTACTCCAAGAAGATGCTACCAGCTGAAGGGAACTACCCAATATATGACAAGGAGATGCTAGCTATAATGAAGACACTGAAGCATTGGCGCAGATACTTGTGCGGCGCTGAACACCCAGTAAAGGTTCTGACAGACCACAAGAACTTAGTTTACTTCTTCAAGCCACACCAGCTGAACCAACAACAGGCTAGATGGGCTTTAGAACTGGACAATTACACCTTGACCATAGACTACAAGCCAGTAAAAGTTAATGTTGTGCCAGACGCCTTGAGCAGGAGAGCTGACCTGATCCCCTCCTCTGCAGAAATCAAGGACTGCAACACCCATACTCTATTAGACCCCGCCAGCTTAGGGATACAACTGAAGTACTTAAAGATTGCCGCCAGCAAACCCAATGTAATAGAAGCTCAGAAACAAGATACATACTCAATTGAGCTAGTCAAAACCCTGACAAAGGACCCAGACTGCCATCACTCAAAGAAAGAATACTCCCTGAAAGGTACTACCCTGCTGCTCTACAACAGAATCTACGTACCCAAGGGCCACACCCAAACAAACCTATTGATTGACCACCATGACTCAGAGATGGCCGGCCACCCAGGTAGACACAAAACCCTCTCAAGTATCAAGCAGAACTATACGTGGCCAGGCATGGACAAGGAAGTAGCTGCATACATCAATGGTTGTGAAACCTGTGGAAGAACCAAGACACGTTGCTCAAAGTCAGAAGGACTGCTAAGACCCCTGAACATCCCAGAGGGTCCCTGGAAGTCAGTGTCAATGGACTACATAGTAGAACTCCCCCCTTCAAAATCCTTTGACGCAATTCTAGTAATGGTTGACCGTTTCACAAAAATGTCCTACTTCATCCCGACCACTACCCACTGCACAGCAGCTGAGACTGGCAGACATTTCCACGACCACATCCTGACACAACACAGCACCCCAGAAGAAATCACCACTGACCGAGGACCCCAGTTCATGTCCCACTACTGGACCCAAGTGATGAAAGACCTTGGAATAAAGCGTTGCGTGTCAACCTCCTACCACCCACAGACAGACGGACAAACCAAACGGGTTAACCAGATATTGGAGCAATACCTCTGATGCTATGCCAACGCAGACCAGGACAACTGGGCAGAGATGCTATCCATGGCGCAATACACCTATAACAGCAAAGACCACACATCCACGGGTATGTCTCCCTTCAAGGCCAACTACAGATTTGACCCATCTTGGGACCCTAGTATTGGTAGCAAGGAACAGAATACTGCAGGACAAACCTAGATTGAACAAATACATACCACCCAAGAAACCTGCCTCAGAAAACTGACTTGCGCTGTTAAGACCTACAAGGTGTTTGCTGATAAGAAAAGAGTCCCTGGGAAACCTCTGGGAGTAGGCAATGAAGTGTACCTCAACTCTCAAAACGTTTCCCTACATGTACCCAGTAAAAAGCTAGCACACCGCCGCTGTGGTCCTTACAAGATCACAAAGCAAATAGGAGAAGTGGCATACAAACTAGAGCTACCACCTACTTGGAAAATTCACAACGTTTTCCACCGGTTACTGTTATTCAAGAAAGAAGGAACCTCCCTTCCCCACCAGAAGATCAAGACCAAACCCCCACCCATCCAGGAGGGACGCTCAACAGAATACAAAGTAGAGTACATCCATGGACACCGCCTCCACTACAAGACCCCACAGTACTATGTCAAATGGGTGGGATACCCACCTGAAGAAAGCACCTGGGAACCAGTCTCTAACCTACCCAACGCACAAGGTGCCATACAGCAATACTTGGAAAAGAGAACTGGGAGGGAGGAGGGCAACGGGGGAGAAGGGGATGATGTCACAAGTGACAAACTCCTGTCAACTATGATAATCAAAAGACCTCAACTATGGGAGTAAAACCCTGGCATCTCGTGGGCCGCTAGCCCGCAGTTTTTGGGGATCAAATCAGGATTGGATTTGACTCTGGAGAATCTCCTGAAGTTTGATGAACCAATTTTGCCTACAATGATGCCCCCCGCGCTAGGGGTTCCTGTTAACCCAACCAATCAACGGGCTGGGTTAGCCACAGACCCCAGAATAACCTGGGCCACATTGGAAGAAGAAACAAAGGTACCTTCCATAAGAAACAGACCACCCAGAGATGACCCGTCTCGTGACCTGGTTGAAGAATTGGAGTGCTCTAGTTGCAAGTCAGCCAATGAAATAACCCCCGTGATTGTTGCCACCAAGGGCTGTGAGGACCTATTAGAGGGGAAAACCCGGGCCATGAAAATCTTTGAAAGTTTTGCCATGAAAAATGGGCATACTTATACCCTGGGCCGCCAGGAAGATGCCCATTGCCATCCTTGCAATAAAGTAACATGAACCTTTGGTTCAACCAGATCATACCATACTTGTTATTAGTTTTATTTCATCTTCAGTCTACTCCTTGCAGCTCTGCCCCACATGTTCACCTACCCCAAGGAACCGCAGACCAGCCGCCCAAACTTTACCGTCCACCAGGAGCTCCCTTTGGCCCAGTACATTTTACTGAATACCCACCCAACCCGGTGTATTTGGAGTTTACACTGGAGGAAATCCTTATCCATGACCCTGAAGCTAGAACTAGAGAGACTGAGACCGTATACAGAGAAGGCATCAAAATCACCAGACCTCCTCTGCTATTCTAAGACAAGTATAATTTCCTGCCCACCTATTTAGTTCCAATGACACCTCCCCACACCCCGCGGCCCGACCGCCCGCAGGATTCCATTGCCGCTGATGAATCCACCTCCACCCAGATATTTGGGGTAATGTATATCACCCTTACTGGGTTGATTTATTCCATGGTGCCTACAACCGGACCTTGGGCAATACTTGGAAAATTGTTATCTTATATTGTAAAGTTAGCCCCAATCCTGTGGTGGGCTCTCCCTGCTGGGCCTGCGGGTTGTCCGCCCGCAAGTCCTCAGGAACCCCCCGCAGGTTGGATCCCTGACAATTACCAGTTCTTCAAATATGGTGCATCCACTAGGAATATCTTCATCAATGTCATGGGTGTGGAAGTATGTTTTCCAGGTATCCTGGGATTTTGCATGTTGAGTACGTGGGCAAAGGTGGGCAGATTCTGTTCAGTCATTTTCTCTTTCATTGGCGTGGTCAAAACCGTAGTGCTACCAGTGATAAGGAGCGCCTTTTGGGAAAGCTTTGAATATAAAAGTAGGAAGAGAATAAATATATTTTATTGGATAATACTTTAGACTTATATAGCTTTAGCTGTGGCGGGGATTTAGTTGGATCAAAACAAGGGGCTGGTCATGTGCTGGATGGGTTTAAGTTGCTGGATACCTGGACAGTCATGTGATATTGGTTTGATGCCATTTTTGGTATGTCAAATGGTATATTAGAAAGGCACCAAATTGAGCAATGACTGGATGTTAGGTGTGATGGCAATAGCCGGAATACTTGTACATCCAGACCCTTGACACTTTCTTGGTGAAGGTAACCTTGGTGGGCTTCTGGGTCAGCTTGGGGACCCAAGGGTTGATTCTCTGCACCCTAGCAGCTTGTTTTCCTTGAACCAGCTATTTCAGTGCAGCATAACTATTGAACTCTACTCTTCTGTCTCCTTCATGAGTAGGCATTTGGGTTGCACTAACTCTGTTCTTTGACCCGCGGGGGCAACTGCAACCGTGGCGCACAACGGGTGCATTGGTACTCTGTTGTTGTGTTCCTTCCATTTTGAGAATTTAATAAAATATCAAATAAATTTCAATTAAGTTACCCCCTAATTTTATTTTTTGCTTTTATCTGAATATGAATATTTAATTAATATTTTTTCTCACTCAATATCCCAATTATAGATTTTTTATTTCTTATTTAGCTGTTTTTGGTTTTACAACGCCCATTTTAGAACACCCAAAATATTTTCCATCCATTTTCCCATATTTTACGCCAAATTAAGAACCCAACACAATATTTTTAAAATTTATGTCTTAGATTGTGGTCTTATTTTAGATACCTTGGTATCATTCTTGAGTACAGTTCATTTCACACAACATTTGAGTGATTTTGTTTACATAGTGAGTTGCTATTGTGTTTTGTTTTTGGGTTGAGTTTTGACTTACCGTGCTTGGGTGTATTTTGTCACTGATTCACATAATAAACATATGTACATCAAAAGTCAACTCACACTTTTTTGTGATTATATGTATTTTGGATTGTATTTTGAATGGTTTTGCTTTGCACGTGAGCACTTCTCTGCTGTGTTGACCCATTTTGCCCATTAACACCAAAAATGCCTGTTAACAGAGTGTACATTTTAACCTGATACTTGGATTTTATTCAAATTTGAAACCATTTTGTTTAAATCTGAGGTATTTTTGTTGTTGCCATAGCTTCTAAAACTACTGTAATAACTTAAGCTTACATACTTACTTTCTCAAAAGCTTAAAGTATTAATTCACTATTCCCTTGCTTATACTTTAAGCTTTTGGTTTCCAACCAATCATTCTCATCAGAAAACCTTCCAGAACTCAACCAATGAATTCAGAGCTCAAAATTGAACCATTTCTGAAGTTCCATTGTGATCCAACTAGGAAATTAATTTACATTGCTCAAACCGCTCAAATTGACAACTCTTGGCGCACCAAAGTGTTAATTGGTTCACTATTCCAGCACTGGTCTTCCCTGCATTCAACCTAAACCAATTTAAATAGTAGAATACTATTTAAATTGTTCTTATTGGACCTCTTTGATGTTTTCCCCCTATATTTACAAATTTTGTAGAATCCAAGGAAAACATCCCATCAAAACAACTTTGTATCCAGCTCTCATAGCAACATACCTTCATCTATCTTAGGAGCTTAATAAATAAATCTCTTATCCACACTTTTATCCACATTCATTCTTGATTTCACTACTAAACCAAGGCAAAACATTCCACATTTTCCCATCTTGTCAAATCAATTAGGCAAAATCTTGGCTCATTTCTTCGGACCACCAGTCCTTCACCATCATCTTCTGGTCCTTCAGCCAGCTCATTTCAGTCTCCAAGCAGCTTGTTTCATCCATAAGATCTATAGCTACTCCTGCGTCTTGATCTCTTGGTCCTCTGGCTGCTTCTGCATCATGATCAGCTACTCCTACATCATGATCTTTTGATTCTTTAGCTCTCCTGCATCAAGATCAGCTACTTCTGCATCATGATCTTGCAGTCCTTCAGCTTGTCTTCACTATGAACCATCTTGGTTCCAAAATTCAACATGAACCAACAGTCCCTCAACTAGTCTTCACTGTGATCATACAGTCCTTCTTACTAGTCTTCTCTGCTGATCTCATACTATGAACCACCTTGGTTCTTTATCTCAGTCCCTGTTACCAGAACCTGTAGACCCAGGCATGAGTCTACATTCAACTGGCGTTTGACTGGGCTCTCACAAGTGGCAATCCACTTAGGCTATCCAACCATAGATCATCAAAGTCTATGCTGTTGTTTTTACTCACCCAGGTGATTAAATCTGAGCTTTCAGTTGCAAAGTAATCAGCTTTACTTCCCAGAGGCCTGATCACACCAAGTTCTGCAGCTGCTTCCCCAAGCAGACGCCTTGGTGACACCTCTGAGCAAATATATGCCCTTCAATGATCACTTTGGGTTCTCCCCAAAGCTCTCATAGGGACATAAATAAGGACACCCTACCAATCTGTTAGGTAGAGTGCTTACTCACAGACCTCTTGTAAGTGTATCAGGGTACATAGAGCCCTCAGAGCTCTTCCCCTCCCTGGTAGCCTGTGCTACCCGCTAGGGGTCCAAAACTTACAGCCCTGGTAGGCAAGTCCCCTACCATGCTGGCACACACTTCTACCCTAACAGCCTGTGTTATCTGCCAGGGTCTAAACATCTTTCAGCCTGAGCAACACATGCTACCCATCAGGCTGGATCACTCCCAACCCTAAGCAGCTAAAGTTCCTTGCTGAGCTATCTCATTCCTCACCCCTAGCAGCCACAGTTTTCTGCTGGGTGAGGACCTCTAGCCCACAGCAGCCAATATCTTCTTCTGAGTGGGGGCAACATCTGCCTCGAGTAATCTTTATACCTACTAGCTAGGCCTTACCTTCCCTAGTAGTCATCATTCCCTACTAGGCTTCTACCTGCAACAAACAACCAAACTTTTACTTGGCCAACATTAGCCCCGCCTGCAAACCACCAAACATATGGACCATCACAAGTACCTCTGTGACCTTTATAAATGAAGTCTTCAAGGAACACATTGGAAAAAGGGCTATTATCTACCTTGACAACATAATTATATACAGACCAACTGTAGAGCAACATTGAAAAGACGTCTACCTGGTCTTCTGCACTCTCAAAGATAACCAACTTATAGCCAAACCCTCAAATTGTGACTTTTTTGTCCAAAATCTCATTCCTAGAACACATTATCAGTAAGGACATAATAAAACCAGACCCAGAAAAAATACAAGCCATAACCAATATGCCAGCACCGCAAAATAATAGTGAGCTTTGTATGTTCCTAGGCATGGTGGCCTATGTTAGGAGATTCATCTCTGACTGGGGCACCTTGAATGCTCCATTATCTGCAATCACAGGCAAGACAACCAAATTTTTATGGACACTGTTGAGAGATCAACACTTTTGACAATTAAAAGAATGTATGGCCACTGCCCCTGTCTTATAATATTCAAATAGTGAAGAATTGTATGAACTAAAAACTGATGCCTCCAATTATGCATTAGGAGGAGTACTTCAAATTCAAAATGCAGAAAAAACTTCTTCCCTGTAGCATACAAATCAATAAAGCTGTCTGATGGTGAGCAAAGATATCCAATACATGACAAGAAACTGATAGCTATTGCCCACTGTCTAATGAAGTAGCAATGCTATCTGAAAGATGCACAGATATTCAAAGTGCTAAACAAACACAAGTCATTGGTATTCTTTAAAACTCAACAACACCTATCAAGAAGACAGTCTGTTTGGATGAGGCTTGTACAGAGGTACCTCATGATAATTGAATACAAACCTGGCAAGGAAATTCTTAAAACAAATGCCCTGTCAAAGCTATACAGTAAACACATCATATGCACTGATGGGGACTCTAATTGGACCATGTTAATAATGAGAAATCTCCAAGAGGGGCTCCCACCTGGTACACCAATGAACATGTAAGAGAAAGTCCTCAAGAACAAACATATTTTCAAAAATATGTATGGTATCCTACACCGCATACTACCAAGTGGCAATACTGTACCCTATGTCCCATCAACACAAAAGATTGACACAATCCTTAGATACCACAGAGATCTGAGACACACCTGTAGTAGAAACTTGTATGAATACCTCAAGACACGCTACTGGTGGCCCAACATGCTGGACAATATCAAGAAAGTACTAGAGCAATGCAAAGTCTGTGAAAAGTACACCCGCTCCAAGGCACCCCCAAATCAGTAATAACAGTGTCAATCACACAGTCTTTCAAAGTTTGATTACTGGGTATTGTGAGACCAATTCCTGGCAACAACAAAGGCAAAAATTGCATTATCATGACTATTAATTATGCAACTAGGTGGCCTGTAGCACAAGCTACAAAAGAACACAAAGGAAACAATTTAAGGCAATTTATTGATAAGGAAATCATAGCTAAGTTTGGAAAACCTGAACTCCTAATCACAGACAGAGAAACCAAACTTAAAGCCATTGTCACCTTTATCTACCTTTTCAAAAACGGAATAAAGTACATCATAGCCGGCCTCTATCAACCACAAGCAACCAGAAGAGTTGAAAGTCTGAATGGCTCCCTCATGAAAGCCCTCAGTAAATTATCTGCCAACAATTCAAAATCCTGGGTTGACATGTTACCAACAACACTTATGGTGTACAGGACAAGAGTTAACTGCAATGCAGGGAAAAGCCTATATGAGCTCATCTATAGACATAAACATGTCATTGCCAGTACTAAGTCAGGACCAGAATTATCTCTGCCTAAGAAAGTTCCAGATAAGAATGACCCTGAAGTGTAACACACCAGAAAATACCAGAAAGATAAGAAAAAGAAAGGTAGTGAGAGAAAAGCCATTGTATTACAACAGATATGCTTCCAAGTTGGTGACAAAATCTGGGTTGTTAACCACAACATGCACAAATTGAACCAAGGGTTACAAGAACCAGGCATTGTCATGGAAGTCAAGCCAAACAAAACCTATATCATCAAGGGAATTGATGCTCTTACAGAACGCAAGTGTATGCATCATGACTGACTTTGCATGTGCAAAGCAAGAACAACACAACACAACTCTCAACTTCTGGTACCCAATTCAAAACTGGATCAATACCAAGCCCAAATTCCTGACACACTCAAGAAAATTCCCAAGGTTTCACTTTTCAGTACCTGTCAGGAATATTTCTGACAACAACTTGTCAAGAGACAATATTTTGGTCATTGTTGCGCCTGGGGATCCTGAAAAATATTTGCAGCAGTTCTCCCTGATTGGGGAAACTGCCACAAACAAGGATTCAAAGAAAAATAAATTAAATTTCTAATTCTTTGAATTTTGGCTTTTATAGCCTGACCACAGGCCGCGCAGCCAGCTGTCTGCATATCATAGACTCAGCCTGGAAGCTTGCCCCCGCGCCTGCCTGCCTGCAACAGGCAGCATGTCTCCCACGGCAGGGCAGTTCACCCCCGCTAAACGGGAAAATTTCCAAAATGAAAAACCAAAAAAGGCAATTTATCCAACACCCAATTTGGGGGAACTGCTGCCCAAATTTGGAATTTATCAAGTTTAGATGAGGCTGACAGGCTGCTCTTCAAAACAATTAATGCAGTAGTTATAGGAGCTGAATTTGAATGCATGAAAGCATCCAAAGATTCACCAAACCAATGCAAGTCAGGGATTACCAACTCATTGCCTGCAAAACCCCTCCAATACCACTCTCAAAAGAGAATTCCAGACAGCACCAAGTGTTTGGGGTTCCCTGTACAATGTTTTTCACTATTTATGCCTCACTAAAGCTGATAGCATATAATAAAGCTCATTTACTTGATGATAGTTTGTGCTATCATTGAGTGAATTATCCCTCAATAATATCACATAAATCATCCAGACTTTAAACAAAAAAAGTCCAAGGCACTAAGCTTTGTCTGCCCTTCCCCAGGACTAAAGAGATGAAACATCTTATCTTCTTGGCTGCCCTCACAGCCTGCCTCAGGATTGGGGGCCACCAACAATAATATCAACCACACAGGCCATTCAATAATCCTTCTGATAAGTACTTTTACAAGGAGCCAGCACAGCTAAACTCCTCTGATCAGTACTCCTGGACTGCCCTGGGTTTGTCCCAATCAACTCAGCCCATAGCAATCTACACCATGGTTTACTGTGCACTTACATATTTTGCTGGTAATTTTTGGTTGGTTTAATGTCCACGCAAAAGTGTTTTGATGGGTAATGACGGTCTACCCAATTGTAACAGCACTTACTGAGTTCCAAGTTACAAACTTGGGACCATACTTAGCTAGAATACTTCCCCAATTGTTGGGTCTTTACAGCATCTCAGGGGGGATGTTGCAACATCTTCAATTACTCCTCTTGGAAAAGCAATTACCCAAGCAACTCACTGAATGATTCCCCAACTATTCAATAAGTTGGTGGCACTCTTATCATTTGCCCATCTATTACAGGGATCAAATATTTTGAGTCCTAAGAGGAACACTACTTGGAAAAGCCCCATGACCTAATAGGAGCAATTACTTGGATAAGCCCAATGACCACCATGACATGCATAGATGGTATGTGACTTCTAATGATACTAATTAATACTCTAAACTCATATCAAATAAAGTATCATTATCTTCTTAATTTCCCCTTTATCTCGTTTATTATATTTCTCAGAAGTATATACTTGACACAGGCAATTTTTTAAAAGCAACAAAAATAAATTATTTGGTTTATTTTTATTGTTTAAAATACCATATGGCTTTCATATATGCATTTGAAATTTTCCTTGGCTTGAAAATGCCTGGCTTTAATCAAATATGCAACAGCTTCAAGAACATCAGAGTTTGCTTGGATGGGTTCCATGGTTCTCATCTTCCAACTTTAAACAATTAGGTCATACTTTGGAGTTGCATTACCTTAACAATGTCTGGATTTCCTCCAGCGGCCTTGATGATTGATTTAAGGGAAGGGTATTCCAAGGCATTTTCCTGCTTAAATTCGAAGAGTACTTTGCCACCCTTGTCGATTAAATAAGTACCCCCCATAATGCTAAAATTGGTTAAGATGATTCCATGCTTAACTTTACAATCCATTTCCCTTCTAAAACAATTAGTAAACTATAGTTCATATTGTCTTACTGTGTAGTTTCCACCAACCCCAAGCTTTTCGGCCAACTTCATTTTCTTGGCTAAAAATTTAATTGCTTGCATAGGATGATACTTACAGAAATCTGAGGAAAACAGGCTTAGTAGGCCACGAGCAAGCCCCATCTTCTTAAGGCCAAAATGGTTATAGATATTCAATTCTGGATCTATGTAGAGGTCTCCATCCCAAAATTTCCCCTTTACCCATTCCTTTGTCCATTAGCGTTTTTCCTGATGCAGCTTACATCTAAGCCCACTTCATCGAACCCGATTGCAATCATCTTCACATTTAATCGATCTGAAATAAGCCCCAGTAAAAAATAGACCTACCAAATTCACTCTTGTAATTGCTCAGAACACGTGCTTCATATCTGATCTTTTTAGAAAAAACATGGCTTTTAGTTTACCTGCACAAGGGGCAGCCAAAGCGGCGAAGCATCTTGATGACAACAGGTCCATTCTTCCACAGATCCGAGATCACAACAGTCTGTCTGGGATTCGTAATAGTCTGGGCTGTAAGAGTAGCTAATATAATTGAGCCTGGGGAGGTCATAACGTAAAAAGTATAAACAACAGTCCTTCGGAATGGAACTCTTTACAGGTATATTGGGTTAAAATATTCACGTCATCAAAGATCCCATCTCCACACCAAAATTCATGTCCAGTCACTCGATCCCATATAAAATCCATTTAAAAATACTCGAAATCTAGCATGGATAAATTAACTATGTCAGCTCCATATTTTTGACATATCATCCAAAGCATTAATGTAGGGTTGACTGCTGGGGTTAAGTCATTTGGTGCGTCATCTTTACTACTATGATACACGTGCTTATGAAACAATAAAGATGTTCCCTTAATAGGTTGATATCTTAGTATCTAAAATCTCATCGTGAATTATTTTTGTAATACCATCTTTTTGGTCTTGAATTAAAAAAATAGGATACAGTAGTTTTCAAAGCTGTGGCGCTAAGCGAAATCAACTCAGATGCAAAAAATAGAAGTGAACCCAAATCTATTGTCAATTAATATAAATGCATTGCTTTTACTTTTTTTGCCTCTGAGTTCATTTTGTTTACAGATGAGTTGATTTTTTGGTGGGATACACTATCTAGAAAGATGCCATCTAGAAAAATGCTATCTAGAAAACACTATCTAGAAAGACGCCATCTAGAAAACGCCATCTAGAAACTCTATGTTAAATTTCTGGCTAAACTATGCCAAATAACTTAAAAATCAATAAAAGCCCAAAACGTATCAAAAACAATAAAAAAACATATGGCTAGACTCAAAACAATCCAAAGATTCCAAATCTGCAACAATAATGTGGGATCAGCTAGTACCAACTATAGTGTGCAAAGCTCCAAAGTCAACACACCCTAAAACTGTGATATTTTCATATTGAAATTTGTTTCTATGTTTGCATCTATATATTAAAAATAAAGTGAAAAAAGTAAAAATTAAATATTTTGAAGTAAATTATTTAATGGAAGAGTAAAGTGATCAGGCTTCAGCCCCAAAAGTCTTGGCAATGCCTTTGAGATAGGTAAGGCAGCCTTCTCTGGTGTAATAGGTCAAAACCTCCTTATTAACACTTGCAAACTTGATATACTAGTCTGCATGCTTTGATACAACAGCTTTGCTTTTGATGGACTGAGGGTAAAGCTGGTCCCCATGGACATTCTGGATCTTCAGCTTGTTGATAATCACAATGAATCTTGGCTTTTTTACCTTAACCAGGCGGGAAAATTGATTGTACCAACCTTCAAGTGATGAGATGGTCTTAGTTACACTATCCTTAACCTTATTATAGCAGTTTCATTTAATGAAGTCACTTCCATTGCATATATAAAATCATTAATAAAAAATTTTAAAGTTAAACCCCAAATATAACAGATTCTTTTATGATAAGGAATAAAACCAGTATATTAAAAGTGGCTTTCAATGGCTGTGTTACAGGGAGATAGTACTATCAAAGGTGAGTTAATTTGAGTTGATTTATTATATGTGGTCATTGATTAATATCATACTTTATTCTCAATTAATAAGGAAAAGGTTTGTTTTTATCACATAAAAGTATAATTTATTATTTGATTTCAGATGCTGTTTTTCTAGATGCTGTATTTCTAGATGGTGTATTTCAGGGTATTTATTAAATGTTTTTATACTCAAAAAATCTTATTTGGATAACACTTTTTTATTTTAATTTGTGATAGTGTTTTCTAGATGCCGTTTTTCTAGATGCTGTATTAGAAACCAATATGTAAAAATAACTAATTAATAATTTTTTAATTTTTTTAACTTTGCAGATGTAAATCCTGACTCTATTGCAATTTTTTTCTAGATGGTGTTTTCTAGATGGCGTATTGCACCAAATTTTTTAGGTGTCACAGCTTTAAAAACTACTGTAAAAAACAGATAAAATGATGATAAACCCAATTTTTAAGACAACTGTAGTAAAATCAACTACCAGATATATGAATTCCTTACTGTAGATTCAGAATGTAAAGGTAAAAATGCAGGATTGTCAAATTCTTTTGCATAAACTCACCAACTTACTGGAATATTTTTCATTATTTTATATAAAAATGTAAATTGTTCTGGGATGAGAATTACTCCATTAAGTTGGTGAGTTTGTGCAAAAGAATTTGACAATCCCACATTTATCTTTAGGCTCTGAATTTACAGTAGTGTCTTTTGTTTAAGCAATTTGAGGTATTTTTTACTAGTAATTCAGGGGTGAAAAACTCCAAACCAAAATTAAAAACACAAGAAGTTGACTCTTTAAAAATAAAGTATCCCAGTCAACACTTTTCAAGCCAAAAAAACAATTTTATTCATAAAATCACATCCACACTTATATAATTCTTATTATGTACTATTATATATATATTATTATTCATAGTTATAAAGTAGGCTCCTGTTGCAACTGAACCAATGATATTTCAGTATTTGATTGGGGAAGACAACAGTCCAATAGAAAGAACAAAAATGAATAGAATAGGATAAAGTTTATTAATTGATATCATGACTAATATACTATATGGAGAGAGCCACAAGGCCACCAGGGAGTGGCACAGTGACGGGTTCCATGTAAGATTTGGAGCTGAGGAATACTTGTGCAGGGATCAGCGAGTTGAATTGGCAACACTCCTAATTAGGATATAGTGCCCGCAATTTAACATTGTCATCAGATTGATCCATGCTGTTATACACATCATGGGGTAGCTTTTCAAGTGTTCTCTGTGTATTGTGAGATACATTGGCAGACAAGGAAATAATCTCAGTTGTAACACCCTCTTGGCACCTGCTTGTTGCCAGATACCAGGATTAGATAATGTGAAAGGTCTGGAAAGGCATGCACAAAGATTTTCTGGGCAAGAACAGCACAAAAAGGCCACAAGCGGTCATGGTGGAGCCTTTTGATATCCCCTTGGGTGTCCTCAAGATGGTAGGTGTAATATCATAGACAGCTATCACCTTGAAGGACCCAAGGTGGTTGAGCTTGTGTTTTGTGGAAGTAGGATTAAGGACATAGACAGGACTACCCAGGAAATATATTGCCTTGAAGTGCTTAGTTTCTCCCCTGATCTGCTTCTGCTTTAAGTTTTAAGCTTTGGCCTGTCATTGGGTCAGCAAGTGAATAGTTGTGATTAGGGGGTTTCCAGGGACAGTGGTTCATATTTTCCTCTTATCTACCCCATGCAATCCATCAGGAGTGCCAAAATCCAGGGCACTGGGGCTAAAGCCTGTACCGCGGTTGATTCTGGCTGTCACGGCCCATATCAGAGTCCGGTTGGGCTCCCACAGGGGAGGCAGGCCGGGCCTGAAAGGTCATGTACACAATAGGTGCAATCCGTACCAGGTAGTTGAGGGCAGTGGCCAGGGGGCGCCAACTCCCAGTATGGGGCACAACCTGGTTGGCCAGCCCCAATACAGTGATGTAGACAAAACCTAGCTTGCTAAAATCCTGAGTGGGCGGCGCATTTGGGAGAGGAGGTGCAGTTGGAATCTCCTTCATGGTTGGCAGCAGATCCAAATGGTGCAGATGGAAATACTCCAGATCAAGGGTGCAGGGTGGTTCAGCAAGGGCAGCAGGAGTATAACCAGGTGGATGTGGATAGGCTAGTTATTATATTGTGGTGGATTCACAAATAGATGCAAAAAAATAATTAAATTTGAGCAAAAATAGACAATTCTTGCAATAAGATAATAATTTCTAGGCATAAACTTGCTTTATTAAGATGTCAACAGTGAGGAGGGCTTTTCCCCCTCACTACTTATACTTACTGTTGATTCTATGGCCTATTTGTGCCACCAGAGAACTGATGGCATCATTTGGAGGTGGATTTGCAATTTTACCTGGAATTTGCGCGCTTGGCCAAGAGGGTGAGCTCTCATTGGCTTTTATAACATGAACCTTTTGAATTTTGCAGCTTGGTGAGTTGCTACAGTTATTTTTAGCTCCTGCAATGGATCCATTGCCCAATTGCGCAATTGAACAGTCTTGTTCCTGATGTGCCATTTCCCAATAGGTAGATGGCCCAGATTTGTTAACAGTTTTGATGCCAGGGATTTGAGGATTGTGTGCCTCTTGAATCCTGGGCCATTTGTTAGTGGAAAATGGGGTATTTTGCCCTGGGAAGTGCTTTGTGAGGGTTTCCATGCTGCATGTTTAGTCACCTCTAGAGAGGCCAGCTGACTGTCCAGGGCACTCTGGGCCCTGACATCATCCCCTGCCATAGTCAAGCTTGCAAAGCACAACTCTTTACTCCGAGACTTATATTCCTTTAGTAGGATGGCGGCATTCTCCAGGTTGGACTCAGGTTCCCAAGTAATCTCTTTGTGGGGGCATCTTTTCCATTTGACCAGGAAGTGAGGTTTTTGGTATTGGAGTTTGTGTCCCAGGATGGCTTCAACCTCATGTTCCGTGAAGCTTCCTATTTTGATGGGTGGGGGAACTTTTCTCATTATCTGGTGCGGGAGAGAGGGTCCTTTCTTTTTGATAGCAGGGAGCGGTGGAATATGTTGTGAATCTTTCATCTGGGGGAGTTCTAGTTGGTATGCTACAGTGCCAATGCGTTGTAAGACTTTGTAAGGACCTGTTTGACAGGGGCTCAAGCTAGCGCAAGGGGCAGTGGTCTTGATGTTCTTAGCGCTAAGATACACAAGGTCTCCTACTTCAATTGGGGGACCAGGGTTTTGTTTCTTGTTGGAAAAATCATTGTATACTTGTACTGCACTTCTCAGGTTCTTGGTGCATTCTTCTTGGCATATGTGGATGTTGCTAACCCAGTCTCATCCTTTGGGGTTGTCAGCTTCCTCTGTGGGGGGCATCCCATGTGGGGTTGAATCTGTAGTTGGCTTTGAAGGGGGACATACCAGTGGAGCTGTAGTCTTGGTTGTTGTATGCAAACTGGGCCATTGGTAGGTGGGTTACCCAATTGTTCTGTTCCAAGTTAACGTAGCATTGTAAGCACTGTTTGAGGACCTGGTTTACTCTCTCAGTCTGTCCGTTGCTCTGGGGGTGGTATGCAGTAGACAGCAATCTTTCTATTCCCAAGTCTCTTAGGATTTGGGCCCAAAACTTATAGGTGAATTGTGGGCCTCTGTCTGAGACCACTTCTTGTGGAAGTCCGTGGTTCATGAATACTTGGTTCTGGAATAAGGTGGTGGTTTCCTTTGCTGTTACTTTGGTTGTTGTTGGAATGAAGTGAGCCATCTTGGTGAAACAATCAACAATTACCAGGATGGCGTTGAATCCTTTTGAATTGGGTAGCTCCACAATGTAGTCCATGAAAACTGACTTCCAAGGGCCTTCTGAAATCTGGAGGGGTTGTAGTAATCCTTCTGGCTTGCCTTGCTTAGGCTTGGTGTGTCTGCATATCTCACAACCACTGAGGTATCCTTCAATCTCTGGCTTCATCCTAGGCCACATGTAGGTTCTCTGAATCCCTTTGAGAGTCTTGGTACGCCCAGGGTGTCCTGACATGGGGGAGTTGTGGTATTCCTTCAGTATTTCTAAGCGCAGAGGACCTTCTGGTACATAGGTGCGTCCATGTAGCTGTAGGGTGTTACCATGTAGAGAGTAACCATTTTGGTAGTATCAACTGTTGATATCTTTCTTTAAGTCCTCCGTGATGGAGATGCAGTGCTGTTCTACTGTCTGGGATTGTTGGATTTCTTCTTCTTCTACTGGCTAGTCCCAGGAATAGGAGTATTGGCTCAATCATGTTTGGGGACAACAAGGATTTAGTGTTGAATTCTTCAATCTCTTTGGCACTAGGAAAAAGGTCAACTCTTTGGCTTAAGGCATCTGGCACAACGTTGATCTTGCCAGGTTTGTAGTTAATGGATAAGTTGTAGTCTGCTAGGAATAAGGCCCATCTAGCCTGTTGCTGGTTCAGTTGTTGTGGTTTGAAGAAGTATGTCAGGTTCTTGTGATCAGTCATGATTCTAACTGGGTGGCTGGCGTCACACAAGTATCTTCTCCAATGTTTTAAGGACTGAATGATAGCAAGCATCTCTTTATTGTAGATGGGGTAGTTCAACTCAGGCGGAGTGAACTTCCTTGAGTAGTAAGCTACAGGGTGCAGCTTACTATCATGCCCCTCCTGAAGCAACACCCCCCCCAATGCAAAGTCAGAGGTGTCTGTTTCCACAATGAAGGGCTTATTGTAAACCATCATTGCTAAGACAGGGGCAGGAACAAAGGCATTCTTTAGCGACTCAAAGGCTGACCTGGCAGTATCATCCCACACAAAGGGGTTCTTCTTAGCAAGTGAGGCAGGTCAAGGGCAAGCAGATCAAAGAAAATTTTTGGACAAATTCCCAGCAGAAGTTTGCCAAGCCCAGGAAACTTCTGACCTCCTTACAGTTCTTAGGTTCATGCCATGACGTCACAGCCTCTATTTTATCAGGTGTCATTGCAAAGCCTCCTTTCAGTACATTTTACCCCAAGAACTCTACTTACTCTTGGAAGAACTCACATTTCTGGAGTTTAACAAAGAGTCTGTGTTCTTTGAAACGTTGTAACACAGCTTGAAGGCGTTTGACATGTTCCTCAGGTGTGCAACTGTAAATGAGGATGTCATCTAAGTAGGCTACGCAACACTGGTCCTTGAGTCCTCCCAAGACCACGTCCACCATAGTTTGAAAGGTACTGGGCGCGTTGCACAGCCCAAACAGACATAACCAAGTATTCAAAAAGACCTTGCCTAGTCTTGAAGGCAGTTTTCCATTCATTGCCAGGCCTGACCTGGATCTGGTTAAAGGCATCCCTCAAATCAACCTTTGAGAAGACATTGGCTCCTGAAAGCTGGTCTGAGAGGTCTTCAGCATTGGGTATGGGGTACCTGTTTTTCACTGTGATGCTGTTTAGGTCCTGGTAATTGACACAAGGACGTAAGTCACCGCCCTTCTTTTTAACAAACAATAAGGGGGACAAACAAGGAGATTTGGAGACGCGTATATATCCCTTCTTCAACATCTTGTCCAAGTACTCCCTTAGGGCAGCTTGTTCCTTCATGTTACAGCTATAGACAGGTCCATGCTTAGGATGGGTTCCAGGGAGGAGGTCAATGGCGTGGTCAAACTGACTGTGTTTTGGCAAGGCGGTGGCTTCTTCTTCTGAGAAAACTGACTCCCAAGATTTCAAACATTTTGGGATCTTGGCCTTGCAGGATTCCATGGTGATGTTGTTTAACTCAGGGGTCTGCTGGGGGTTCAGGCAGGGGACCTCTAAGGTTTGGCTCTCATGAGTGACAGTCACTTGATGGTTCTTATAGTCCAAGTTCAATTGGTGGTCAACCCACCATTCAAAACCTATCACTACAGGTTTGGGAAGCTTCTCCATAACGTGGAATCTGGTGGGAAGCTGCCTCTTGTTTAACCTCAAGGAGACAAACTCTTCACATTTGTGTGACAAGTCTGTTGTCTTGTTACCCAAGGTTACCAGTCGGGATTTTCCCTGGATTGGTACACCAAGTTTCTCAGCTAGGCTATGTTCCATGTAGTTGAGGGTTGCCCCACTGTCTAGGAGAGCTACTGTGCTCACCTCATGGTCATTATAACATAAAATAGTGTCAATGATAGGGTAAGATTGGGAAGTGTTGTTTATTGCTGAGATGGTTGCTCCTTGGGTTCCATTGGAGCAGCTAGTACAGTCCTTGGATAAGTGGCCACTCTGGTGGCAATAGAAGCATAGTCCACTTCTGACATGGTGTTGGTACTCTTCAGGGGTCATTTTCAAGCAGGGCCTACTTGTACCAGGGGTTTGATTGGTACGGGATTGGCCAGTGTGGTAACCCTGTGGTTGGCTGAAGTCCATGCCTCTGGCAATTGCCAGGAGCTTGTCTTTGGGTAGGTTGCATTGGTGGTGTCTCATCAGGCTGGCATGGTGCGGGTTCAGACCGTTTCTGAAATGCAAACCTGATATGTTGTCAGTAATCTTGGCTGCATCTGCCAGGCGTAGGAATCTTTGTATGTAGGTCTCCAGGTTGTCTCTTCCTTGGATCAGGCGGATGAGCCCCATGTAGGCTTGGGTCTTGGCCCCAGCAGGGGTAGTTGCAGAGTTTATTCTCTCCAGGAATTAGTCGAAGGAGAGTATGAGGTCTGGGTCTTCCTCAAGGCTGGTCAAGAAGGTTTCTCTGGCATCATCCTTCAGTTGGGCAGCCACCATCATAACCTTCTGGGTGTTGTCTCTGAAGCTCTCAGGGTGGGCACAGAACAGGGCATTTATCATAATCATTCCTTTTCTGAAACCAGCAAAGTCCATTTTGGGCAGGTCAGGAAAGGTTGTGAGGGCAGCGGTATTCTGGTTTGAGGTGGAGATGGTCACAGTCTGGACCTGGGATGGCTTGGCAACAATTTATTTCTTGGCATTTGTTTTTTTCTTGTTTCTTGGTCAAGTACTGTTTTATGTAGTAAGCTGAAGTCATAAATAAAAGCATACAAGATGCCCCTAAAATCAAAGAAGAATAGGGGCCCAGGGTTATGTCAGGGATTCAACCTGTGGGGGGTTCCTGAGGACTCGCAGGCAGACAGCCCACAGGCCCAGCAGGGAGGGCCCACCACAGAATTGGGGCTAACTTTATAATATAAGATAACAATTTTCCAAGGATTTCCCAAGGTCCGCTTGTAGGCACCATGGAATCAATCAACCCAGTGAGGGTGATATACATCACCCCAAATATTTGGGTGGAAGTGGATTCATCAGTGGCAACGGATTCTTGCAGGCGGTTGGGCCAAGGGGTGAGAGGCGGCGTCATTGGAACCAAATATGCAGGCAGGAAGTTATACTTGTCTCAGAATAGTAGAGGAGGTATAGTGATTTTGATGCCTTCTCTGTATACAGTTTCAGTCTCTCTAGTTCTAGCTTCAGGGTCGTAGATGAGAATCTCTTCCAGAGTAAACTCAGAATATGCCGGGTTGGGTGGGTACTCAGTAAAATGTACTGGGCTGAAGGGAGCTCCTGGTGGACGGTAAAGTTTGGGCGGCTGGTCTGCGGTTCCTTGGGGTAGGTGAACATGTGGGGCAGAGCTGCAAGGAGTAGACTGTAGATGAAGTAAAACTAATAACAAGTATGGTATGATCTGGTTGAACCAAAGGTTCATGTTGCTTTATTGCAAGGATGGCAATAGGCATTTTCCTGGCGGCCCAGGGTATAAGTATGCCCATCTTTCATGGCAAAACTTTCAAAGATTTTCATGGCCCGGGTTTCCCTGTCTGCTAGGTCCTCACAGCCCTTGGTGGCAACAATTGCGGGGGTTATTTTATTGGCTGACTTGCAACTAGAGCACTCCAATTCCTTAACCAGGTCACGGGACAGGTCATCTCCGGGTGGCCTGTTTCTTATAGAAGGTATCTTTGTTTCTTCTTCTGTAGTGGCCTGGGTTATTCCAGGGTCTGTGGCTAACCCAGACCGTTGATTGGTTGGGTTAACAGGGACCTCTAGCGCGGGGGGTATTGTTGTAGGCAAACTTGTTTCATCAGACTTCAGGAGATTCTCCAAAGTCAAATTCAATTCTGATTCAAACCCCAAAAACTGTGGGCAGCCGGGTGGCTGGCCCTGCGGGCTGGCGGCCCGCGGGGCATCAGGGTTTGACTCCCATAGTTGAGGCTGTTTGATTATCATAGTTGACAGGAGTTTGTCACTTGTGACAGGTTACTAGTTTAGATATGGTTGACATACTGTCACGGCTCATATCAGAGTCCAGTTGGGCTCCCACAGGGGAGGCAGGCCGGGCCTGGAAGGCCATGTACACAATAGGCGCAATCCGTACCAGGTAGTTGAGGGCAGTGGCCAGGGGGCGCCAACTCCCAGTATGGGGCACAACCTGGTTGGCCAGCCCCAATACAGTGATGTAGACAAAACCTAGCTTGCTGAAATCCTGAGTGGGCAGCGCATTTGGGAGAGGAGGTGCAGTTGGAATCTCCTTCATAGTTGGTGGCAGATCCAAATGGTGCAGATGGAAATACTCCAGATCAAGGGTGCAGGGTGGTTCAGCAAGGGCAGCAGGAGTATAACCAGGTGGATGTGGATAGGCTAGTTTGTATATTGTTTTGGATTCACAAATAGATGCAAAAAAATAATTAAATTTGAGCAAAAATAGACAATTCTTGCAATAAGATAATAATTTCTAGGCATAAACTTGCTTTATTAAGATGTCAACAGTGAGGAGGGCTTCTCCCCCTCACTACTTATACTTACTGTTGATTCTATGGCCTATTTGTGCCACCAGAGAACTGATGGCATCATTTGGAGGTGGATTTGCCATTTTACCTGGAATTTGCGCGCTTGGCCAAGAGGGTGAGCTCTCATTGGCTGTTATAACATGAACCTTTTGAATTTTGCAGCTTGGTGAGTTGCTACAGTTATTTTTAGCTCCTGCAATGGATCAATTGCCCAATTGCGTGATTGAACGGTTGCGTTCCCAATGTGCCATTTCCCAATAGGTAGATGGCCCAGATTTGTTAACAGGTTTGATGCCAGGGATTTGAGGATTGTGTGCCTCTTGAATCCCGGGCCATTTGTTAGTGGAAAAGGGGGTATTTCGCCCTAGGAAGTGCTTTGTGGGGGTTTCCATGCTGCATGTTTAGTCACCTCTAGAGAGGCCAGCTGACTGTCCAGGGCACTCTGGGCCCTGACACTGGCTCTTAATATTAGCAAGGCGGTGGGAAGGTGCTTGGTCCAGGCAGTGTTTGGGTACTCCTGTGAGAGCTATACAATTAGTTGCGCTAGGAAACCATTCAGGAGCTGCACACACACATTGGCCTGGGGATGATATGGCCTGGTGACTAATTCTTTGAGGGTGTTCTTAACACAGTATGCTTTCATGACATTGCCCACAAGCTAATCCCCTTATTGGCAATGATCTTCTTGGGGCAGCCAAAGTGTTCTATAATTTTCTTGCTGATAAACCAGGTAATGATTGTGGCAGTGTGATTGGCAGTTGTCTAATCTACTAGCCAGCACGTGAAATAATCAATAGCCATGATGATACACTTCTTGCCTAGATTGTCTTCAGTGAGGGGTCCAACAATGTCAAGTGCCCTCTGTTTGAATGGCTCTATAGCCTTGATAGATAAGACTGATTTAGGCAGGGAAGGCTTGGGCTGTTTTTTTATAGCACACAAGTTTTGAGGAGTTCCATAATGTCCTGGTGCATGCAGGTCCACCAAACCTTACACTTCATAATTTTAAAGAGGTTACACCCTCTAATATGGGCTAAGGCACAGTGATAATGTAGTATTGTGTCTCCTCACTGTGTGATGGGAATGTAAGGCATCTTTTCACCTGTCTTCACTTGATGATACAAATTAATAGCATTTGTGATGAACTAGATTTTGTTGTCCTTTAACTTAAAAAGGGTTGCTGAGTTGAGGTCCTTGTAATGGGTGGCCTCAGGGAAAAGGTGGATCATGGGCCAGTCTGGGTCTAGCCTGTCATCCCCTGTGATAAACACTATGTACAACCTGGAGAGAACATTAGCTGTGAAAAGTTCTTTTAAAGGCTTTTATTCCATGCATATATAATACAGGGACAGGTGTTTTACCTATCCTGCTTGGAGCTGGGTCAAGTGCAACTTAGTGTCAAATTATTGAAGGAACTTATGGTCTGTTAGGACCCAAGGCGTAAAGGTGGTGCCTTCCAAGTAGCAGCGCCATTTTTTGATACAGTGTACAATTGCTGCTAGCTCCTGTTGCGTATGAGGTAGCACTGTTCTGTGTTGGTAAGCTTCCTGGACTCATATTATACAGAGAGAAAGGTGCACCTATTGGTTTCTACTTGCAACACATCCCCTATAGCCCAGTTGAAAGCGGCAGTCTCAAGTTTGTACTGGCAGTTTTGGTTGGGAAACTGTAGGATGGGTGTGGTGGTAAGTTTTTGTTTAAACTTCTCAAAGGCCTGATCTCTTGCAGGCATCCACTGAAAGTGTTGCTTGGTGTTCAACAGCTCAGTGAGTGAGGAACTCAACTCATCACAGTTGTGGGAAACCTTATGCATTTATTCAATAATGTCTAAGAATGTATGCACCTGGCCTACATTGGTGGGAGGTGACGTGTTATTAATTAACTTGATCTTGGAAGGGTCAGGTTTTATCCCTTGGGCAGAGATAATTACCCAAGGAATAACAACTCTGATCTGAGTAACTCACACTTTGATGGCTTGGACTTCAATTGCTGTTTGCAAAAAGTATTAAATATGGCTCAGAGATGTTGGAGATGAGTAGTTTGATCCTGACTGAACACAATGATGTTGTTTAGATACACTATGACTGTGACAGAAATAGCGGGATAGTATGAAGAGGTCTTTGTGTGGTGAAGAATAGCCCCCCAAATTCACTAGGAGTTGATGATTAGTCATCATCAAAGCTTCAGATACTGTTTAGTGAAATTTCAAAAAGAAACACTTGGGTTCAACAAGATAGTTAAACCCAACCAAAGAAGTCCCAGATAAATGACCTGAAATAAAATCAAGGTGTCATCTGCATAAAACTCTGGACATTGATAAGTAACAACTGTCACAGCTTTGAATTATGTAGTAAAGACTCTAAGATTGGCGGGCATTGGGGTAATGTTAGGTGGCACCAATGACAAAGAATCCAAAGCAGGGCCCTGTCTTCCAGTTACAATTCAATTTAAGATCAGTTTATAAGGAATATAGCAGAGTAGACCCACTAAAGGATACATTTTAAATAAAGTTAGGCCAGCAGATAATTGTTATTTTATTGAGTAATTTTTTAGGGAGGACTTAACTTTTATAGCTGAACAGTGAAAATTCCCCAATATGTACCAAAATTATTGACTCAGCAATACCACCTGAATCCATGATTCCTATTCTGTTCCATTATCCAAAGAGTACTTTGTCCAGTACGTGAAAACCCCTTGAGTGATTAATTTCTGTCAACTGTTCTGATAAATGAGGTTGTATTGAGTAACTCTCAGATTACGTCTATTTATTAGTGTTAACTTTCAAGGGGGAATTGAATCCAGCTGGCAAACCAGAGCGGCAGTAACCCATTTCCAATTGAAAGTTTGGTTTATATCTTTCATTGTGGTTAACCTGGTTAACTATTTTCCCAGCTTCCTTGCTTTGTGATTAGGACAGGCTATACCAGGCATTACAGAAACTATTGCATAATGACACATTTACCAATCAACTCTTCAAAGGACTTGTTAATGAGCATTGCAAAGGTGGATGGCGCATTATTCATGCCAAAGTTCATGACACAGTACTCAAAAAACCTGTAGTGTGTTCAAAATTCTGTATTTGCCTCATCCCCAGGAGCAATTCAGACCTGGTTGTACCCCGCAGTGAGATTAATCTTACTAAAGACCTTTGCGCCTGCAAGTGTATCAAACAGATTGTCAATTAGTATCAGGAGGTATTTTTCTTTACAGTAACTTTGTTTAGGGAAGAGTAGTTGGTAAATAAACAGAGTAATCTGTCTTTTTTAGCTACAAAGACAACCATAGCTTTGTACAGAGAAAGGGAGGGCAGATAAAGCCCTTGTTCAAGGCAATCACAAGGGGCTGTTGGAGTGTTTTGTCCTCTTTGGGTGTTAGCCAATAAAAGAGGCAAGCTTTTGGCAGTGACCCTTGAAATTTTACAGTGTGCTGTATCTCCCAAGGAGGAGGTAGTTGGTCTAGCATTTTGCTGAAGACATTCTTAAACTCTTTGAGGAGCTCTTGTAGCACTGGCAGGGGAGACTTGTCCAAAGAGGGAAGCAACACAGATTCTGAGCAAATGACTTTGAACAAAAATTGATTCAAATCTAACTTCCCCCTTTGAACTTTTAGGATCCCTCCTCTGTTATCTTTACAAAGACAGTGTTGTAGAGAAGTTTACTCATCTTAATGGGGTAAATCTGAAAACCCACCCTGTTCCTGTTAAGGGTGTAACTAAGATATCCCAGTTGGTATAGGGACAGTTGTGGTGCAACCAGTCTAGGCCTGCTATTACGTTGTGGCTGATCCCTGCCATGAATGGCCCAGAGAGCTTAACCTGGATATTCCCCATCCTCATATAGAAGGGTACTGTCTCATGGGTAATCACTACTCTACGGGAATCAGCTACTTGTACTGCCTTGAATCTGTTTGGCACCCAGTCTATTTGTTGGGAGTCTGCAAATTCTTGATTGACTATGGTGTGATTGGCCCCAGTATCTACCAGGAGTCCGTGGGTTCTCTCACAGAAGCAAAAGAGATAGACCAAGCAATTGATTTTATTTTGAGAAATGACTGGCTTGGAGGCCATGGTTGTCACTGTGTGCTTGGAATATTTCTAAGGTTTCCCCCTCATGTATGTTATAATCACAGGAATTTTTTAGCAAGGAGATAATGGGGGTATGAATAAAGTGGATTTGCAGAGCTTCTTGTGTCTATAACCCCCAGGCTTTTTCCAAGCTCTCAATTTGTGCCAACTAGAGCTCTCTATGACAGTTCACATGGAAGCTGTTGTGCAAGCAAGGGCTGATTTGGCCTCAATAAAGACTCTATGCTGAAATTTGGTAAAGGATAGTGGTTTTGGGACAGGTAGAGGCCTAGTAGATAACATTGGCTACTAGGGGAGAATAATGTCTCTTCTCCCCAGCAGGTAACATTGGCTGCTAGTGTGTGGGATAGGTGTCTGAACTTATTAGGTAACATTGGCTACTAGGGGAGAATAAGGTCTCCCCCAGTAGGTAACATTGTCTACTAAGAGTAGGGAATGGCTCTTCTCCCCAGCAGGTAACATTGGCTGCTGGGAAGAATGGTTGGTGTGACTTAGCAGGTAGCATTGGCTGCTAGGGAAGGGAGGAGCTTAGATAGCTCTATGTGCCCTTGTGCACTTACAGGAGGTCTGTGAGTAAGAACCTTACCTAATGGACTGGTAAGGTGTCCTTGTCTATGTTTCCCTGGAGGCTTTGGAGAGGTCCTAAAGCTACCATTGGGGGCATGGATATAATCAGAGGCGTTATTAGTGTAGCTGCTCAGGGAAGCAGCTGCAAAACTTGATGATGAACAGGTCTCTGGAAAGTAAAGCTGGTTACTTTGCGCCTGAAAGCTCAGAATTAATCACCTGAGTGAGTAAAGACAACTGCACAGACATGAGGATTTTTGTGTTTGAATGGACCAGGTGTAGGTCACTTGCAGGGGCCCAGTCAAACGCCAGTAGCCTTTTAGACTTATTGCCTGAGTCTGAGGTATTGGTAATGAAGACTAAAAATGGAACAAAAGTGGTTCATAGTGAAAGATCACATTGAAAACTAATAAGAAGTACTGGATGAGCACAGTGAAGACTAGTTGAAGGACTTAAAAATCATATTGAAGATTAGTTAAATGACTGGCAGATCCCAATGAAGACTAGTTGAAGGACAGGAAGATCATGATGAAAAACTAGCTGAAGGACTAGAATATCATGGAGCAGGACTAGCTGGAGAACTGGAAGTTGGTTAAGAAGGGCCAGCAGAATTGGATGAAGAAGAAGGAATGATGGTCTTGGACTGTTAAAAACAAGATTAATATTATGAAATAAGCAGATAAAAGAATTGAATAATCTGCCAAAAGATATTATAAAAAGATTAAGATTAATATCATATAAAGAAATTATTAGAAAGCAGGAAATAAATTTCAGAAAATAGACTGTAAATTTATAATAAATTGATTTGTTAAGAAGGAGCCAAAGTGGCTGGAAACAGGACAGATAAACTTTAAGGACAAATGCTGGAGTTTTGCTGAAATGACTAAGTGAGGCAAGAAGCAAGCAGCAGGCAAGTTCAAATAGCCAAAATGTTGAAGAAAACACGGAGAAACTGGGAGAAAAGTTGAAGAAATTAGGGTTCAAAAATACCCTAAGTAAAACATAGTTGGAAGCGCTCAAGTTTATCCAGAGAAACATGATGTGAATCGCAGCAAAATTGTTCAAAATGCGGAGCAGGTGTTTATCTGGAGCAAGACAGCACCGGGCTTGAACCAGGGACAAGAGCAAGTCATTTGGGTAAACGTTTTGGCAAAACCATTCAATCCAGGCGTTTGATTGGCTATAGGCCAAAGATTGTTTTACCACTGTTTTAAGGGCTTTAACTGAAGGGATTAATCTAAAAAAATAAGGGAATTAAGCAGAAAAATCATGTTTTTAATTGGATGAAGTAAGTTAAAAGGTTTAATATATTGTAGAGCAGAAGAAACTGGGTAGTTTAAGCCAGGATAAACCAGAGTTCTGAGAAGAAATTTGTACTGAAACAAGGAGCTATAAAAGGGGAAGCTATCTGAGACTCTTCAGGAACTGGATCAAGTGGATTAAAAAGGTCACAAGGACTACAAAGGAGCTAAATACCAAGCTAAAGGTGCAGAAGCCCAAGATAAAGCAGCCAGAGCTAAGGATAAAGAGCCAGAGCTGGAACAGGATGCCAGAGCCAAAGATAAAGGTGCAGGAGCCTGTGACCAAAGCGTAGGAGCCCAAGAAAAAGGTGCAGGAGCCCAAGAGATTGTTGAAGGACTACAATTATTGGCAAAACCATACTGTTTCCCATACCCAGGCATTATATCAGAAGGTTTCTAAGGGGATCTTCCTTCTGACCATGAATAAAAGCCTATTATGACCCCTGCCCAAATTAAGAGTAGTACAGATAGACCCTATGAGTGAATTGCCCAACATCTTCTACCCTAGACAAGGAGAGGAGGATGCCTACCACCAAAGCTGTCAAAGGTTTGCCACTAGTAAAACTTCCCAGGAGGAGTGAGAAAGGTTAACTAGACACCTTGAGATGACAGAAATGGGGAGGTAATTTATTGGGAATGAGTTTACCAGGTTTTTGAAGGATTGATACAGGCCCACAGAGGGACTAACACCAGCTGAAGTACAAGTGCATGGTGGGGAAGCCTTCCTGGTTATAGGGAAAGTATTGGAAGAGTTTTCAGTAATTCAGGCCAAGTATAAGAAACTTCAAGCAAGCCACCACTGCTACTAGGGAATTGCAACTCCTTCCAGCTGGTCCCTGGTGTGACAGAAATGGTTGGATAGTAAGAAGCAGTCTCCATGTGGTGGGGAATCACCACCCAAATCCACATAGAGTTGATTATTAACCACCAACAAAGCTTCAGATACTGTTTTTGAAATTTCCAAATGAGATACTAGGGTTAAGTAAGATAATTAACCCTAAACAAAGTAGCCCTAGATAAATAGCCTGAAAAATCATCAAAGTGTCTTCAGAATAAAATTCAGGACATTGAGAGATAACCATATTTTTAGTTTTGAAGATAGTGGAACAACTCCAAGATTGGCAGGCATGGGATTAACATTGGGTGGAGTTGACAACAAAGTGCCAATGGCAGGGCCCTGTAACAGAAATCACAGGATAATATGAAGCTGTCTCTAAATGATGGGGAATGACCACCCAAATCCACATAGAGTTGATGATTAACCACCAACGCAGCTTCAGATACCGTTTTGTAAAATTTTCAAATGAGATACTAGGATTAAGTAAAATAATTAATCCTAACCAGAGTGAACCAAGATAAATAACCTGGGAAAGCATCAGAGTGTCTTCAGTGAAGAATTCTGGACATTGAGATAGAGAAAGTGTCTTGGCTTAAGATACAGTGGGTAAAGCTCCAAGATTTGAGGGCATTGGATTAACATTGGGAGGAGACAACAACAAAGTGCAGACAACAGGGCCCCATCTTCCTGTAATAATTTGGCTAAGAATTAAATTATAGAGAATGTAGCGCAGCAGGCCAACTACAGGATTCATGATAACTAAAGTTAGACCAAGGGAATATTGATTTCATTTGGGTAAAAATTTTGAGAGGACTCAACTCTTAAGAGTTGAAAAGTGAAAATTTTCTCATATATATCAAAATTTGACTAAACAATACCACCTGGATCATTGGCTCCTATTCCTTCTGTTTTATCAAGTGAGTACCTAGTCCAGTTTGCAAAGAACCCTTGTGTGATCAACTTCTGATGATTATGCTGATAAATAAGGTTGTATCAAGTGACTCTCATATTACATTGATTTATCAGCGTCAGCTTGCAAGGGGGAATCAAATCCAAGTGCTGAACTGGAGCAGCTATAACCCATTATTGATCAACTGTTTGATTTAAATCCATCAAATCAGTTAATTTGGTTAACGGCTTTACAGCTTTCTGAGATTTTCAACTTGGGCAAATAATTCCTGGCATTATGAAATCTACTGTGACACCTGGCTATGACCCAGGACACACAATGAGGACTGGTGAACAGGAACCCCACACTTCCCCTCATAAGGGCGCTGGTTGTCATTATCTTGTTGGTGGCGCCCCAATTAGTTGTGGGAGCTATCAGGCGCGGGACAAGGTTGAGGGGGTACCTGTCAGGGATTCCTTCCCTGACTACCTTACTTTCATTGACAATCTTGGGAAAGAGATAATTACAAATCAACATCAGAACCAAGGGATTGAAGACACACAATTTAAAAATAACACAACAAAGTCAACAATTCCAGGTAATTGTTTGGATACTTCCAAGACCCAGATTTGAACCCAGGACACTGTAAATGAAGAGTTAGTTAAGACCGGGACATCCTATAGCTTTGTTTTCCTTTTTATATTCAGCCTATTGAATTGAATTTTGCTTTCAAAAAGCCTTTCAAATTTGAAAACGTTAATCAACTTGCAAACGTCACTTACCGCTTGACTCCTGATTGGCTGGATCCAGTAACCCACTCTATTTACAACCTGCTCTCAAAGGATATGGCTCTGTATATGAAATCAACCCATCTTCTGAGATTACACCGCTTAATTATCAATCACTTGCTTGTATTTTTGTGGCTGATCCTGGTAAAACAATATGAACTTAAATATTAATGTATTTTAAAATCTAGTCAGATATGCCACAAATCACAATCTTCATGTAAATCCTCTCATATCTCAAGAAACTCCTCCCATATTTTCTTCAGCCATGATTTTAAGCCTATTTAAAGGCCCAAACTTATTCATTTCAAATTGTTCAAACAATAAAGACTTTTACTCTTCTAGCTACTCATCCACTTTTGATAACACTCCTTTTCTGAAGCCATGAGAGGAATTCTCTTCCTATCTTGGTTTCTAGCCTACTTCTTGTCCAAGGTGTTCACCTTGAAAAACCCAACTCCAACAACCAACTGGTATAATTCCTCCCCAGATGACTCCCACCAGAAGGAATCCCTTGCCAATGGATGGTTCAAATATCCTTCTGGACACTGGGGACATAAATTTTACTATGGCCGTTCATCTGCTCCCCCACCCTCTGAACCTACTCTGGTTAGACCTTACACCTCCTTTTACTTCTTGATGTACTTGGTGGGCTACTATCTACTAGGGCAATTAAGTTCTATGTTTGGAAGGTTCACCTATCTAGGACAGCTTGGGCATCTTGCAATGGTCACAGTTCCTATTGGTTTAGTCATAGCAGGATTAAATGTAGGGTCCTTGGCCCATCAGCTGGGAAGTTTATTCCCTGCAAAGTGGGTCCCTGACAGTACCTCATTTGAATCTGCAGAAGCCCACTGTGTCTTAGTTGTTTGCTTCTACAATGACCTTTTATTAATCATCAATAGAGGTACAGCGCCCTACAGGCACCCATTTACAGATGTGGGTTTTAACCAATTGGTAATAAGGGTGAGAAGCATGGTGTTTTCATTGGGAATGGCTTCTGGGGCAGCAGCAAGGTACCCAGGGACTCTCCCTGTTTGTTTGATGGCAAGCAAGGGGGTCCCCACTACAATGGATGAAAAGGTTTCACTATAGCAGGACTTGGCAGCATCTCTGAAGGCCACCCAGGTGACTTCATATTTCTAATTATCCCAGTTGATAAACCCTATAGTGACAGGCCCTTTGAGGTGCAGTTGTGTTCTGAGGCGCAGCACAGATACACAACAGGGAATCCTAACCTTAGGATTGGATTTTTACTAAGTCTTGGTTAGTTGCAGGGAAGGTGATTGGATTACCTTGTGGTCCTGATTGAATAATCTCTACTAGTTGTGGCTAGAGAGAGGCGCCAAAGTATTTGGAGACACAAAGACAAAAAATTTAATAGAACTTAATTTTTATTAGTGAATATGAAATGGAATATATAGTGGTTGGCAATGCCACAAAACAGTACCAGGACAGTAGGATCACTTGTCACATGCATGAGTGAGGCAAGTGAGTTGTGCAGAATCAGAAAACCAAACAATTGAATTTCCCAGTTCATAATCATACTCATTTCAAAGGGTGAAAGCAAAAGAGAGCATATTTGTCTTTGAAATAACCCATCAAAGGAAAAATCAAAACAGTGTGAATAGCAGCATTCACAACAGGCGCCCTGACACAGTGGCAACCCACATGGGCTCAGGTACTTGAAAAATGCGGAGGTGGGTTTCTGTGGAGTGTAATCAACTTACAATATTGGCCCCCTCCACACCGCCTGCAAATGATTCCAGTTGTAGGTTCAGCATGCATTGTGACAGGTCCAACTGAGACAGGGTGACACTAATGTTGTGTTGTCCCAGGAGGAGTTGGTTATAGACACTGGTGAGAACTAACTATTCTTGGTATACAATGTAACCCATGAGGATGTTCCCACTGGAGATAAGCAGGAAGTGCTTCTGGTGAGGGGTAGCCATACAGCCAACACTCTGTCCTTTCTTGGGGGAAACTTTCTTATAGGTAGGTTGTTAATTGAGCCTACTGCTGCTACCACTGTTGCAACTGAACCAATAATAGTTCATTATTTAGATTGAGGAATCCAACAGTCCAAAAAGAAAGGACAATAATAGGAATAAGATGTGTTTATTTTAGGAACAATGGCTGATATACTATATCTGGGGGCACAATTGCCCAGGGGGTGGCATAGGGGTGTGTTTCATATAACATTCTGGCAGGGAATAACTTGAGGGAGAGATTAGTGTGTTAAATTGATAGTGCTCCTAATTAGGAGATAGTGCCTTTAATTTGATATTGCACTCAGATTGATCCATACTGTTAGACACATCATGGGGTGGCTCTTCAAGCACCCCTGTGTATTGTAGAAATGTTGGCAGATGAGGGGATAATCTTTGTTGCAACAGCATCCTGGTGGATGTTTTCTCTGGGATGGGAGCCAGGCTTTATAAGTCTAGCCCTCCTCTCTCACACCACTCTTCTGATTGCAATCCCATTTGTCTTTATTCTGAGTATTTAAGGCATCTTTTTTATGTCCAATAATTGTTCTAGAAACATTAAACTTTACTTTTACCTTTAGTTACCTTTTTTCTTAAGTTTTGATAATTCACCTTCTTTATGAAGGGTATTATATTTCTTCTGTTAAGCCTAATTACACTCCCCATTTGGGTCCTCTCCTTGGAGGGCCCAACTCTAGAAACATATTGGTACAACTTTTCTTCATACAAAGCTCACACCAAGGAAGTGTTATCTAGCATGTGATTCAAGACAATGATGGTCATTAGGGACATAAATTTAGCTATTTTTGTTATCAAGCTTGTGTGCTGACGTTAATCCTCCCTTTTCTGGACCAAAACAAGATTTTATCTTCTGTTGTGTTCTGAGGTGCGGCACAGACACACAACAGAGAATCCTAACCTTAGGATTAGATTTGTACTAAGTTTTGGTTAGTTGCAGGGAAGGCTATTGGTTTACCTTGTGGCCCTGATTGAATAATCTCTACTAGTTGTGGCTAGAGAGAGGCGCCAAAGTACTTGGAGAAACAAAGACAAAAAATTTAATAGAACTTAATTTTTATTAGTGAATATGAAATGGAATATATAGTGGTTGGCAATGCCACAAAACAGTACCAGGACGGTAGGATCACTTGCCACAAGCATGAGTGAGGCAAGTGAGTTGTGCAGAATCAGAAAACCAAACAATTGTATTTCCCAGTTCAGATGCAGACTCATTTTGATGGGCAAAAGCAAAGAGAGATATTTGTCCTTTAAATAATCCATTGAAGGCAAAATCAAAACATGGTGAATGGCGGCATTCAAAACACCTTCTTAAATATTTGATGGGTTACTATCTCCTAGGAAGGCTCAGCTTCCTGATTAAAATATTTTTCTTCTTGGGTCAATTTGGACACTTAGCAATGGTAATCATTCCTATTGGTTTAGCAGTAGCATGAACTATCCTGGGTGCTCTATCCCACAAGGTAGGAAGACTTTTCCATACCAAGTGGATCCCTGACACACTGACAGCAACATATAAATCTTAATCCTCCTGAGTATATATACCCACTGTATTCTCCCCTTGTTCTTGGATTTTGCCTGATGTATGCTCTTGATACTTAGCATCAATAATTGAAGCCCCACTATCACTTGAAACCCCCATTTAAAATGTAACAAAATCTTAATAAAATGAGAAATATATTTGTATTTGTGTGATTAAATTGAGTGATCTTATTATAGATTTACTATTCAATATTTGGGTGATCTAATTAATAAGATGGAATTTATAAATCATGTTATCTTAATTTCTTAAAAAATCAGTGGGTTGACTGTGGATATTTTGCTTTCCTTTTTGGAGCTTGATTTTGATCAAAATAAAGTGAAAATACAACATTGTTTGTCTGGGGTTATTTGCTGTTTGCGCAACTTTTTCATGTTTTCTATTTGATAAAGTCTATTATAAATATATGTTTTCTAAACAAAAAAACATACATAGGGGTGTTTTTTATAATCTGGAATATCTTTGCACAAATTTTATTTGTTCTGAATTTTGGGTGTGTATTGTTGACTTTGAGTATGACTATGTTTTTCTTGGTGTTTGATGTGTTTTGTGTCTCACATTCAAATTATTGATGGCTTTTGTCCCCATGTTGTTGCCAGAAAAAACTAGCACCAGTTATGTTTTGTTTTATGTGCAACTTTAGTTCAATTTAATCTGTCTTTGATGTTTTCATCTTGTCAAGTATATACTTCCAAGAAGTATAATAAACAAGATAAAGGGGAAGTTAGGAAGAGAATGATACTTTATTTGATATGAGTTTAGAGTATTGTATAGTATCATGAGAAGCCACATGTTGTCCATGTTTTTCATGACGGTCATGGGGCTTGTCCAATTAGTTTTCTTCTTAGGACTCAAAATGTTTGATCCCTGTAATAGATGGGTGAATGATAAGAGTGCCACCAACTTAATGATTAGTGAGGTAATCATTCAGAGAGTTGCTCAGTGTCACATCCCATGCCAGAGTCTAACTGGACTCCCACATGGGAGACAGGCCGGGCCTGGAAGGCCATGTACACAATAGGTGCAATACAGACCAGGTAGTTGACTGCAGTAGCTAGGGGGTGCCAACTCCCAGTATGGGGCACAGCCTGGTTGGTCAGCCCCAATACTGTGATGTAGACAAACCCCAACTTCCTGAAGTATTGGGCAGGAGGCGCATTTGGTAGGGGGAGCAACAGGAATCTCTTTCATAGTAGATGGGAGATCCAGATGGTGAGGGTGATAATACTCCAGGTCAAGGGCGCGGGGCAGTTTGGCAAGGACAACATGAGTATGGACAGGAGGATATGGGTAGGCAATTTTGTATTGTGTTGTGGATTCCCAAATAGATGCAAAGAGAATAATTAAATTGGAGCAAAAATAGACAATTCCTGGAATAAGATAATGATCTCTGGGCATAAACTTTCTTTATTAAGATGTCAACAGTGAGGAGGGCTTATCCTCCTCACTATTTATACTTACTGGTAATTTTGAGGCTTTTAATGCCACCAGAGAACTGATGGAGTCAATTGCAGTTAAACTTACAATTTTCACTGTAATTTGCATACTTGGACCAGGGGATGGGTGCTCATTGGTTGGTATAACATGAACCTTTCTTGAACTGCAGTATGCCAAGGTGCCACAGTTATTTATAGATCCCACAAGTAATCACAAGCCCAATTGCGCAATCAAACAATCACGCTCCCAATGTACCATTTCTGATAGTTAAGAGGCCCAAATTTGATAATAGAATCAAAGCCAGGGATTCAAGGCTTGTGTGCCTCTCTAATCCTGGGCCATTTGTTAGTTAAAAGGGGGTTTTCTTGCTCTGGGAGATACTTGGCAGGGGTTCCCAAGCTGTGGGTTTTTTGCCTCTAGGAAGGCCAGCTGATTGTCCAGGGCTTTCTGGGTCCTGACATCATCCCCTACCATAGTCAAGTTTGCAGAGCACAACTCTTTATTCCATTATTTGTATTCCTTCAACAGAGTAGCGGTGTTCTCAAGGTTGGATTCTGGTTCCCAAGTATTCTCTTCATTGGGGTAACCTTTCTATTTGATCAGTAAATGGGGTTTTTTGTATTGGAGTTTGTGTCTCAGGATGGCTTCAACCTTGTGTTCTGTGAAGCTTCCTACTTTGATGGGTGGGGGAGCCATTCTCACTATCTGGTGCAGGAGAGAAGGTCCTTTCTTCTTTGATAACAGGGAGCAGTGGAATATGTTGTGAATCTTCCATCCAGGGGACAGTTCTAGTTGGTAGGCTACAGTACCAATGTGCTGTAAGACCTTGTAAGGATCTGTTTGTTGGGGACTCAAGCTAGTGTAAGGGGCAGTGGTCTTAGTGTTCTTTGCGCTGAGGTACAAAAGGTCTCCTACTTCAATTGGGGGACTGGGGCTTTGCTTCTTGTTGGTAAAGTCCTTGTATACTTGTACTGCTCTTCTCAGGTTCTGGGCACATTCTTCTT